>JALDNG010000056.1:2945000-3329812 GCA_024349245.1 Neodontobutis hainanensis
GATTAAAAAGAGTTTGTCCTTCTTTGCTACTTAAAATATAATATATTTTTGTTCATTGTCCAAATAGTAACAATTGCTATTTTCAAGTTTGTGCTAAAATGTCAGGCTTGTGTTTGGTGCAGCTGAACTGGAGCTGAACTGGATGGTCATATAATGAGGATATTTTAAAAATGAAGTCCTTATCTCAATAATGTAAAGGTTAGAATTGGTTCTGGGAAGAGTGGGACATTGGGATTATGTGAACTTTTTAGGGTGTAAGGTCAGTCTAAGATTAGGCTAGGGAAGATACAGTATTCTGTGCTGGTCCTCAAAAGTGTAGAGGTGGTGAGTGTGTGCACTTGTGTAAGTGTTAAGCAGACTCAAGTCCCAGGACAACTCATTAAGTGTACAGTCCCTCCATAGAAGAATGAGGAGAGCTGGATGCTCTGCTGCTGTCTGCACTCACCATGCCAGTCACAAACTCAAGCTGCTTTTTGTGTGTGCATGGTATATACTCAACACTCAACCAAATCACTGTCTGTGAAACAGTGTGAGCTTTTACATCGTGTAGCAACGACAACCAGTGCACACATACAAACGCCATAAGGCCTGACATGGATTTATGTTCCCATCAGCATGAAAACACTAGTCTTGGGAAAAGGCACAAATTCAACCAAAGAATAGGAACACCCATTGTTCAGAACGACACACATCTTTCTGTTTCATTCTTTCTCAAAAGCACACACACACTCTGAGATAAGAGCACACGGTCTTAACAGGAAATGGTTTATTGACTGGCCAGTGTAGGTGTAAGAAATGGGGAGGGCACTGTTGATTTAGTCCCCCGCACGCTACTGTGCACTGACTCCTTAATGGAATAACCAGGTCTTGTGTTTTGTATTGACATATGCATGCATGTAGACTGCATAAATGCTCAAGCTGATAAATGCTGATGGACGTAGAATCTGTGGACTACATCCTCTGTGATCATTGATAAGCATTAAGTTATTTCAATGGAAATGAAGCGTAGGATTAAATTTGGTTACTGTCTTGGGGTGAAATGTGTGTATTTGCTGGAAATGGAGTTTGTAGAAGCGATTTGTGAGATGACTGGGGGTAGCGAGTTTTTAATGAGCATTTGTTTGATTTGGGAATTGGAAACGGCGAGGTCTTTTCTTCAGACTGATTTGATATTTTGGGTAAATACTCTGTATACTGGTGATTTTCTGTCCCTTTTATGCATTGTGATTTTTTTCTTCCCTTCTGTTGTTCTTTAATAGGCCTATGTGTTTACTTGAAATTATCCAATGCATAGAAAAAATGTAATAAATCATAAGAAAAGACTATGTCAAAGCAGATGTAGCAAAAATCACACGCTTCTTGACACAAATGTCCTTCTCCAACGATTGCTCTCAACTTTTCTCTCAGTCAATTGCTGAACAATGTGAGAAAAATAAAAAAAAAAAAACAAAGAGAAAAGAGGCTGTGTTGCTCCATCTTTACTCAGCCTCCTGACAACTCTGCAGCGATCAATAATCAATCCCTAATCTCCCTCATCTCTCACCTTGCCTTTGCCGCTCTCTTTGGCTCCATCCTTTCTTTCCTTTCAAGCCTTTCCATGTCACCGGCTCAGAAATCGAACCTGCAGCGAGGACACCTCAGATCCACTGTAGCAGCAGAGCTTTAGTGCTGCCACACACTCATATATACTATATAGGAGGATCTTTAGGACGCACTGCTTTAACGCAGAAGCAAATATTGCAATGTACAGTATCTTTTCTAAAGGGAAAAGTTACTGTTATATATTTATATTCAAATTAATTTGACGCCTAATTAATATTCATACAGCTGTCACTGTGGGAAACATGTTTTCTCATCTGAAAGCTTTTATGGCAAAAGGTGAATTAAAGTAAAAAATTGCCAACATAAGAAGCATGGAAGGAGGTTTCAAAGCATCAGGAAATATTTACTTCCCAGATTTGGCAGTGTAATTTTCCTTGCCTGTGATCAAAACTCATCTCCCCTGTTCATTCGATAATACTCCACAACCTCCTCAGCATTCCCTGCCCTCTGTACCCACAAGTGCTCCAAATGTAACAACTGCAAATGGCAGGAAATGAGGATAAAGATTTAGAGATGACACAAAACCAAAGAAAAACCTCCAAATGTCCCTGCTACAATTTCCTGTCGGGTACATTTATGGCTTATTTCCAGCGCTGACAACATTGAATAACAAGCGGGACAGTTGTGTGGGGAGCCACCTGTTGTTCTGGCATGCTGGCTAGCTGCGTGGCTCTGTCTCTGTGGCTCTATCATGCATGGATGTGTGTATCCCCTGCTGGGGTTATTAGACATGAAGACTTGTCTCACTCAACACCTGTCCAGCTGGTGAATGGCTCTGATTTATACGCAGCAGTGCACTGAGAGAAAAAAAAATAAATGTGGAGGTAATACTATTTAGATGCAGCAAAGTTCTGTCAGATTTGTCACACCAACCACATTTCATAAGATTTATTGAGATGAATAAAGTTGCAGCCTAAGTCGAGTGGGGGCAAATCTAAAAAAAATTATAGTGTTCCTTTCAAAGCAAAAAGATTGAATTACTTTTTAAAGATGCCCGTGATTCCTTAAGTTAGGTTCCAAACCTAAAGTTTTGAAAGCTATAGTGGTATAAAGACAATACATAACATTTAATCTTCTTCTATTTACTACTTAGAATTGCTAAGTTCAAAAGAGCTTATAAAATATTTACTGTTTGTTTTCAGTATTAAAATTTAAACTTCCCTGCTATTCCCGAGGAAACCAGGCCATAACTAGATTGCAACAGGTGGAGCTGATGCCAAAATGCTGCAGGCACCAGACTTTATAGTAATTAGTGCAGGAGCAACTCACTGCAGCATAAATGGCCGCATAAATTATAAAATGTGATGTTAGTTTTGATGTAATGTTTTAACACCATTTAAACAAAAACTCGCAGTACCTTCACTATTTTGTTCAAATCAAAGTAATCCAAGCAAATGTACAAATATTGAGGGTGCTCTGATCTGGGTTATTAAAAATGGGTCATGTGCATCCGGAGTAGTTTGAAGGAAACTGTTGCTATGCATCCATGTAACATTTGTCCTCTCCTCAATGGACAGAAACCCATGGCAGAAGGCATTATGGAACTGAAGATGAAGAAAACAAAAAACGTGATCTTGTGGTCTAGCGTTCCAAAGAAATGGCAAAGCAAGCATCTAAAAGACAAGTTGAGATTGAAACACTGTTGCACCTGCCGCCTCATCTTTTTTCTTTCAGACGGACAGACAGACTGAGCAGTGACGGCAGCGTTTCAATTCCACCTCCACAAATGGAGTCCGGGGAACGCAGAGAGCACCAACAAATTCTGTTGAGTCCTGTTTGGTTTGCTTCCACGGGCCCACATCTCAACTCGTTTGAAATTCAGAACGTAGGCACTCAAAACTGAAATCTTTTATTCATTGGTCTGATTGTGAAACATGTGGGTGGTTTGAAGAGCTTACGGTCACTTCCCAAATGCCATTTAGTGATTACAGAGCCGTGAGACCGAATGGCTGTTTCAATCTGGCAGCGTGATTATTGAATAATGCTAGCACTTTCTGCCATTTGTTACTCTTTCGTCAAACAAACACAATCATAGTAACACATACTTAATGACAAAATAATAACGGCTGTTTTATAAAACTAAATAAATATATGGAATGGATAAACCTGGTTTCTGATTTTGTTCCATTTTTTTAGATGTATTTGTGAAAGCAGTACATTCCTCATGGCACTTTGTTGGAATATAAATATCTCTTACATTTATGTTTCTTTCAAATACTTATATTATATCCATACCATAGTTCTCTGTATTTGTAGAAACACCAGTTTTAAAGAAAATGGATGTACATATTCACACATTCAGATGGTGAACAATGTACTTAATATTATTTAAATACAGAAATATGAGTTTAGTGCAGATTAGACAAGCATGAAATAAATGTTGCCGATTTTTTCAGGAACTTTACAATCTTTATGAAGCAGTTCTCAGTTAAAAAGACAGTTCCCTGGAGGCAAGTCTTCATATAGTGTTCACATGTGCATCTTCTGTCCACTGTTGCCGATGCCTTTTGTATCATGTGAGAAGAATGAAACGCTCATTTATAGTGGCCTATGGTTAACATCCCCAAAAGTCAATCAAAGGGAGCACGACAAAACTCTGAAATGAAACACTATTTGTCCATCACTGACCATGCTTCTACTATGATACTATGAATGGACAAACTAAGCTTAAGGTACTTTCTTGTTCTTAGGACATTGCTCATGGGGATAACAGCAAAAAATATTCCTGAACAATGGATTCATATCTATGTCTAGAAGTCTATTATTCACCAAATAAAATGAATAAATAGGGAACAAAAAACAGTGATTGAACCTTCTCTGGAAAATTAGTTGCATAAAGGGAAGATGCTAATTCAAGCAATCTCTTTTTGATAAATGTAAAGTAATAATAAAGTGATAAATGGTTTTAATTTGAACCAAAAAAACAAAAAACACACAAACCCATTATAGTCTTTCCTCAAAGCACCAAATGGTTATTACCCTAAAGCAGGTACAAAATGGATTTTAGCGAAACAAAGAGCAATTAAACATAAGCTGATACAAACTGTTCTGATTGTATGGATAAAGAACATATTATTCTTCTCTCAGACGTTATCCATTTGTCTGTCTGTGTGTAAAAAAACAAAAAAACAAATAAGGTCAAATAAAGACTTACTGTAAGCATGGGTCAAACAACATTTTGATTCCAATTAAAACGCTGAGCTGAGACAAGCAAAAAGATGCTTTAGTGTTTGTGTCTATTCCCGTCACAGCCAATGCAGTCACCTCATCGATAAGGCATTGTCCATCGTTCCCGGGGGTTACACACACACAGACACACACACACACACACACACACACACACACACACACACACACACACACACACACACACACACACACACACACACACACACACACACACACACACTCACACTCACACACACACACTCCTGGAGGGCTGGAGGGTTAAATGCTGATAAGCCAGACCCACTCACACAATGTGTTAACACAGCACCATGTCTGCTCTGTCAAAATCAATAGGAGCCCCTAGGTTAGTGTCCCGGTCATGTTTAAGAGCAACACCCCAACACCCGCAGCAATAATAACCATGTTAATGAGCTCCACAGAAAGGTCAAGGCTAACCAAAAGAACCCCCCTTATAAATATTTCAGTGTGATTAACATTAGCAGCCCTAATTAAGCTATCAGTCTTTGCTCTGTGAAAGGTTCTTTGATTAGTCAACACCCAGTAAGGCTCTCTCCACTGAAGAGCAGTCCTGCCAGACCCAAAAGCCACCGACTGGAGGTGATCTGTGGGCTCTAATGTGAGTCACGGAATCAAACCAAATCGAAAACTTCCTGTCCTTGCCAACATCCTTGTCATCGCTGTTAAATGACACGTTTCTTTCACAGATATGTGCAAGGTTTGTGTCCTTGTCTAAAGCCTTCTTTTACCAGGAAAAGTATACATTTTTTATTTTTTCTCTCCTTGAAAGTTCCCAATACTGAAACTAAATCAAACCATAGTTGCTACTCCACAGTGAAGCAGCATTATAATACATTAATAAATAGCTATAATCCAATCTGAATTTTGAAATCCCACATTGTCACATCTTCATATTTGTATTTAATAGACAGTTGTAAAGAATGTACAGGGTTAAAAAAAAACAAAAAAAACAGACATAAATCTGACCTGGTTTGACTGCCTCAGTATGAGCTGAAAGCTTTCTGTAACCTTTTGTTTTTGTTGGAGTATGGAGATAATTAGCATACGTTGACACAAAACCTACAGTAGCTGGTGAAAACAGCTGAATTTAAATATTCCCATTCATCCAGATGAATTGCGACTTGACCGTGTGCTAGCTTCCCTGGGGCTATATCCATGTGTGCTTGTGTGTGATAGTGCATGTGCATGAGTCACTGATGATAGCCCCGTGATGTCACCCATTCCAGTATGACCCAATCCTGAGCGTAAACTGGGAATAATCACGTTTGTGTGTCTGTGTTGCAAGAGCCTCGAGGCATCCTAGATAACCATAAACACAATGAGGACTCAAACACAAAGAGTGCTGCAGTGTGTGTGTGTGTGTGTGTGTGTGTGTGTGTGTGTGTGTGTGTGTGTGTGTGTGTGTGTGTGTGGCTTTTAATGTGCAATATATCCTGTTTGCCCTGGGGCTCCCTACTTCCAATTTGAGAGTGAGCATGAGCTAAAGTTATATTGTAAATATTAAATAACGATGGCAGTGTCTGCATTCAGCCTCTGTCTGTTCTTGTATTTGTGTGGACAGGTGTACAGATGTGTGTGCTTAACCTCAGCGACTTATGTTTATACAATGAAGCATTTCACGTGAATATAGATGAGATATACTGTCTATATATAGCAAGAACCACTACAATTTGTGGTTCCTATCACAGGGGGCAATGTGAGCACACAGCTGGTGTAGAAATGGGTCTGGGTCATACAAGAGTAGGGAGCGTGTGGACAAAATGAAGAACAGAAACGCTCCAGGCTGTAGCTGCTGCACCACACTGCGGGAAATCCACGGCACAAGTCATAAGTGAAAAGTAATTTAAATCCCCTTCTGAAGGGCGAGAAAATATTTTTATACAGTTGTGGGGATTAGTCTAAACGGGCTTCTTGCAGGTCACGGGTGGATAGGCTTATGCAGGGCCATGTAACAGGTTTAGTAGCCGCTGACTTATGCCATAGATGCTCCTCTAACATGGAGACAGCCTCACCTTGCTGCGTGGATAACCTATAACTTGTATTTGTGTTGGTTAAGCCTTTATTTCATTCAGCGACCACTGTTTACAGTACTGCCCTGGTGGATTTGCTATTCTTATCTTGGCTGGCTTTTCTTATGAGGGTTTACCTATTTCACCGAACCAGAATATTTAGCTTTTTATAGTTTCCACATTTTCCTCCATTTAAAGGGTTTGTAATTTCTCAGGTTCAACGCTCTAACACTCGACAAATGTGTTTGAGATACTTTGGCAAAAACATGAAGCGAAGGGTTTTTAAAGCAAAAATAAATTCCGCACATGTAAAAGCTAAAAATACACAAATGCTTCTTTGATGGTCTAACCACCAATGAGACACTAAATTGTGGATTAAACTAACATCCCACCACTAGAGAAAACACTGTAATGGCCACCTAATGACACACATAATTGGCAGTATTACACATTCTGAATCCTTACCATTAAGAAATAGTCTGTGTGAGTACGTGCATGCGTCGTCAAGGTCACCCTGTTCCCTGGTTAGTTCATCCATGTCTTCAACTCAGCAGCTCAGGGCCTCATTAATGCTGACTCCATCCCTGAGCCTTTTGCTCACGGCCATCCCCCTCCCTCCATGGTGTCCTCTCAGAACAGAGATCTGCATTGGTATTTTCACACACACCACCTTTTATCTCACCCCTGGCTTTGTTTAGCTGCTTGTTCAATAATGTGTTTAACAGATTGTTCTTTATCTCGGTGGATTTTCCACAGCGGGACAGCAAGCCTGTGATTTAACCATAATTAAAGCTAATTTAACAGACACACTTTTTTGTTGTCCTCATAAGAGAACGGTTTTGTGTTTGAGAAGCTCATACATGAGCAAGCTAACCTCTCAAAGTTGACACACAGTGACTGAATGGTTTTAAATGTTAGACAAGCCTAAATAATGTTGTTTTTTTTCTCACATCAGTGGTAGGATTTAGGGCTGGTCTTTAGCGTTAGACCTGTCTAACATTCAAAAACAAAACTTACGGCAGAGTCTATACTCCATCTTCTTTGTTGTCATGGAAAAGTGTTGCCAAAAGAAAACATAGCACAGGACTTTTGTTCCAGTTGTATCATTTGAGAGTTCACAATGCAGAATTTTTATCAGTCTGAGCTTGCTTTGCTAAACTGTCCAAATAAGCACCATCCATGAGGGGTTGACTCATTGCTGTTAAGTTTCCTCAGCCACCAAGTAGCTCTGTTTCCTAAAAAGTTGTTTACAAGACTAAACTTTGTCGGCAAAGAAAAAAAAAGTCCAAAAGTTGAAACACTTTGGAACACAGGCTAATAACTCACTCCCACGGCAGTTCAACTACGAGAATGAAACAGCCTTTTATGGCTCTTTGCAGACATACACCAGGACAGACCCGAGAAGAACCGGAAGACAAGAGTCCCAAAGTAAAAAAGCCAAATAAATAAGAGTGAATAGCAGAGGGAGCTGTATAAATTGTGGCCTGGTGCTGGGCTGTAGGGAGGGCGTAGACGTCTGATGAATAGAGCCATCAGCTTAAGCAGAGACTACAGAGCGGCCTGCCATCTGCCTACCCATTACTAGAATGGAGTGTGTGACGGTAGACTCATCTGCAGGCCCCACTGGCATCGCCGCTTGCACTGCACACACTTCTTTGTATATATTTATACATATGTCCTTTTGCATCCATCGGAGCCTAGCTGGAACAGGGTGTCCTTGCTTAGACATAACCACACTGTAGGAATATGACTCCAGCAGAGATTTTAATTTGAGTGGGTCAATGCTTTTGTCAAGTGCTGGTATCTATTCGGAGCATATTGTGTAAAATGTGTGAGTGTTTAGGCGAGTGCAGGGTGGCCCTCAGAGAAGAGTTACAGCAGCGTGGCAGACGCTTCACACCTCATTGGCAAGAAAAGAGAGCCAATCACGAGCGGCAGATCCGCCCCTCAGGCTGCCGGCTCATTCTTCAGTACCCTCCATGAGTTACAGACTAGAAAGAAAGAAGTTAAGAAAAAAAAATGGTAATGGAGCAGAGGGAGTGTAAGGCAAAACAAAAGAACAAAAAAGGAGTAAATATAATCAGGAGAATAGAGCATAGAGTTTGGAGAAAGGCACAGACGGAGAGAGGAGAAAAGTTTTAATGGAGGAGCAGCTTTTTCCTCAGACAAGGACATTAAATCAAATGTGATTAGTCATCGTGGTACAGGAGGCGGCCTTCTGTATGAGACAAGAGTGCATTCTATCGTGCTGCCTTTTAGTTTTAGTGTGTGTAAGATTGAAGTATCATGAAAGGAATAGCTCTAAAAATGTACTAGGGTTTGGATGATTTATTCTAGTTCAAAGGTTTTTTTTGGTTAACTTTGTAAACTTGACTTACCTTCACCTGAGCAGTGTCTTTCATTTTTCATTTGCCTCGTGCTCCACCTCCTCTATGAGCACCTCCATGAGCCTGCAGCCAGTGGCCTTGAGGAGCCCTGAAGAATACGCACACAATCTGCACTGCCAGTTTCCACAATGGAGCTTCTCTTTGACGTTTAGAGAAAGCTTGCTGCTCAAGGTTGAAGCGCAACACTTGACACATGACAATTTCAGCTTGTGGTTATAGTTTTATAAAAGAACTGTGTAGCTGTGTTCTTACTACCATTAGTGTTTTTTTTTTAGAGAAAACCCTTTTACAAAGGCCTACATATTATTATAGCTATATAGCTATAGCTTTGAGAGATTAATTTCATTGAATAAACTCAAATGTATGTAGTGTTTGAAATAAAATGAATATACAGTGATATAAAGCAAAAAACAAACATTAAATAGAGGCATATCCCTTAGTTTTTAAGGCAAAGACGTTTCATCTCTTTTCCAAAAGACTGTCAATTCTGAGTTCAACTGGTAAGAGAGCTGAGCTTTATCTCTAAAGGGTGGTTTGACCTGAAACTAACTGATTGGACCAGGCTGTTATAGTCTCATAGTCGTTGGCTCTGAAAGGGCGTTAGGGCTCTGGAGAGTTGTTAGTGACACTGTTCCATTCAGGTGTTGTTTTTCTAGTGTGTTTTGATTTAAGATGGACCAGGTTTTGACGCAGCATGTTCCCTGGTTTAAAGTGGACTGGAATGTTCTGTTTGTAGAAAATCCTGTCAAGTTTTTCAGATAAACCAGACACATAAGAGATAACTACACCCTTCCCTTATGTGTCTGGGTCCTGTCTGTTTGGTTTCTGTGTCCTGGGAACACATTGTGGTAAAAAAAAAAAACGGTCCACCGTCCTCACAGAGTAATGTAGTTTATACATTTCAGTGAAGAGTGCAGTGACAGTTATGTTGGAGAAACAGAACAACAGCTTCACAAGAGGATGTATAAGCACAGAAGAGCCAATCCTGAAGGACCTGAGTCAGTAGTCCACCTCCACCTCAAAGACAAAGGACATTCCTTTGAGGACAGCAATGTCCGAATTTTGGCCAGAGAGGCCAGATGGTTTGAGAGAGGTGTGAAGGAAGCCATTTTTGTAAAAAGGGAAATGCTCTCTTTGAACAGAGGAGGTGGCCTCAGATTCAAGTTGCCTATTATTTATAACATTGTTTTGAAACCTAAACAAAAACAGTTTTACTCTAGAACAACACCTGAATGGAGCAGTGTCACTAACAACTCACCTGAGCCTTCAATGACTCTCACATCAGGAGTCACACTGCCCTTTCATAGTTAACAACTATGAGACCAGAACAGCCTTGTCCAATCAGAGTTAGTTTCAGGTCAAGCCCGTCCTTCTAGAGATATAAGCTCATCTCTCTTACCAGTTGATCTCAGAATTTATATAGTTTCTTAGAATTAGAGACGAGACATATTCACCTTGAAAACTGAGTCCAGATGCTTTTACTTTAACCTTTTCTTCAAGATGACCTGGATGGCCTTCACAGGCATTAAACTCGCAATGTTTCACTAAATTCTCATCTGTAAATTATGGACTCCTAATCCCCCTTTAATTATAATGAAGAATCTAATCTCTTAAATCGAATACACCGTTAAATCAAATGTCATATGGGTCATATAGTGAATGCAGAGACTGTGTCAGGAATAAACACCTGCTATCAACTCAAATACCCATTATCCCTGACCTTTAGAATATCCTCCCGATGTCCACACATACATCCATGATACGACAGAAGTCGACCCTTCACCCCTTTGAGACGCCTAAAGTCGAAAAGCAAAAGGACAGCTGAGTGACACACAAGAGGATTAGTCACTTTGAATCACATGCTCGCACGCACACACACACACAGCATCTGTCTCTGTGATATAGCATTGAGATAATGTGTCACCTGCCTGCACATCAAACCCAGCCAGCACGTCTTTGCAGCTGAGATGTGGGGGTGTCTCATGTCCGGTCGCACAAAAACACACACACTCTATAAAAGGTGCACGGCAGCCTGCATCGGTACTTCACCCACACACGCTGTCAAGGCAGACACAAGGAGTATGTCTGTCTATTCAGTTAAAGCCAACTCCGAGAGGGAGTGCAGACAGCGTGGAGAAGCCGTCTCCTCCAAGGCAACATTAGCCTGGCAGAATGTGCAGCGAGAAACACACTCCAGAAAGACCAGAGTAGATAAGGAAATGGAGACAATGAGGGGATAAGGAAGAGGTAGAGATTGAGCGAATCCCTGCTCTGTCACTGAAAAGCTTTAGTGCGTAGAGAATTCACATAACAGAGCTATATAAAGACAGCCGCAGAGATAGACCGATAGAGGAGGAGACAGATTATGAAGCAGAACATCTGGGAAGAATCCGTCCCTCGTGTTTCCCTCTCACTCTCCTGGGCGCGCTCACTCCCTTTGGCAAATGTCGTCGTGACAACGCCAGGGCCACGTATCCATCAAAAACGCTAGTTGTAATTAGCATAAAATACACCACAGAAGACACACTTATGAGACCACTGAATATTTATGGAGAAAAAGCCAATGACACTTTCATCTTTTATTTCTTCTGATCAGACGCGGTCACATGAGTTGGTCTGGATGAATTCTCAACAGACAGTAATATCATTGCCTTAACACAAACACATGAATAAATGGAAAGAACAGGCTTTCAAATTAGTTATGCAGACAAAAATGAAGGTTTTTAATTTGTAAAAATAGACTTCATGATTTTCAGGATGCTGTAGTAAGAGGAGATTGTCCAAATGGTTTTATTCCTTTTAGTGGGGCAGGATTATTCCAAATGCTCTCAAAACGGTTGACCCTATTGCCACCTCAAATTTGAGTTTGACAAAGGTAGGAAAGATGCAAGTTTGGAAAATATTAATCAAGGTGTTCTTTTTGTGTCGTGCCGTGCCCGGTGCTTCTTGTTTAAAGGTATGTCTCTCACTGCTGACTCATTTCCTCTGGTCCTGTTGCCTGTCAGTTGTTCAATAACAGGGAATCCTATACAATAAACTTTACATTCTCCCCTTCCTCTTCTTTTCTTATCTGCCGGTCTTCAACATGTCCTGCAGACAAAAACAAAACAAAAAGCATTAGATGCAGTGGCTAATAAAAAGGGGAAATAGTAAAGCAAACCATAAAAAAGATATTATGTCTAAGAGAAAGGACAAGACAGAGGGAAGGCCTGGGAGTACAATAAAAAGAAAAGAGCATGGAGAAGCAGAGAGAAAGGACCCAAGGGCAGTGGATTCCATGTTAGCGATAAGTGCAGGCACAAATCCCCAGCACTCCCTGTCAATAACCATTTGAACCAGTCTATTGCAGCTGCCGCCACCGGATGAAAACAGCCTGAGAGCAAAAAGTGGAAAGGAATCAAGGGAATGACATAAAAAGTAACTCTCTACGTCTATAAACTGAGTTGCGGATTAGTCAGTAACATTTTTATTTGGGGCATGTTATATCCACAGTTCAGATCGGCAAAACAAATGTGAGCCATATTTACAGACTGTGAACAATGATCTCGAACAATATCTAATTTGAGACTGACATGATGCACCACACATGGAAATATAAATATTGCAAGTTTAACTTCAAGATTTGGTAATGAGATTATGGGTATTTTATTTGCTGATGATTGTAGGTTACATTATATTATTTTAAACAACCAGATCGCTAAGCATTAAAGAACTTGCATAAAACTTGCACTTTCGCTGAGAGTTTTAAATGGATGTTTTGTGACATTTGATTCATAGTTGGAAACCACAAATAGAGATATAGTTGAGGCCTTTGAGACTAAAATGGAGATGGACGGGACGGTCTAAAAAATGAAGTGCAGAAGGAGAAGATAGGGAGCAAGAGGTGGTCATGCGGCAAGAATACGAAATGAGGAGATGAGCTGCGGCGGGAGCGATCGGCCTCCATGATAAACTCTTATTCATGGAGGGACAGGGAGACTTTATCTGTCCTTCTGCTGCCTTTTCCTCACTCTTTGCTATCTTGACCTGTTAAGTGCTGAATGCTTTCGAAATGTGAAGGAATGAAGGGATAGTGGATGGAGGTTGTGAAGGAGGGATGACATAGCAGGCAGAGGGAACAAAGGAGAGCAAAAGTGGGTCTAAATGTTATCACAGACTGAGGAGATAAGAACGCTAATTATCAGTGACAAAGGCCAGGCCAAAGACAAGACCTTTGTTTTGGATTGCCCCAGTTGAGGGGTCAATATTGTAAAAGTCAGATTTAAAGGATTTAAGTTTTTATCCTCAGCGAGATGGCATGGTCAACAATCCTATCGCTGTGGTGCTGCAGATTTGAAAAGGAAGGACAGCAAAGGGTAAAGAGATTTTTCTGTTTGAAAGATGCAGCTTTAAGACTGCATTTCAAGGAAAGAAGTGGCTTTTATAGGGCACTTTTGGATGTCGCCCCCAGAGGTCAAAGTCATGTCCTTTGACATTTGTTCCCCTCACAGCTTCCTGCATTTCTCTGATAAAGCTGTGTAAACATCCTAATCGTGAAGCTGCATCAGCTCATATCAATTCTACCTCATTCCTTCCCCCATTTTGTCGCCTCTATAATTCTGCATATTATTCCTTTAAAGCCTTATCACACAAAACTGTTTCTTTTGCACCTAATGACTTTAAAAGCAAGTCTTAGACAGATAAGCACAGATGAACAGGAGTACGCTGTGATTGCCGCAGGGTGATAAACACAAGCGGATTACCATATCGTCTCAGACCTGCTTCCAAACAATTTACACGATCATAACAGCATCCGGCCCGTGAAGGCATCCTTGCAGAATCTTGACGAGGAGGCTACAGGTAGCTTTTAATGCTTGCACACACTTACTGTATTCACACAATGAATAAAACATTCAGCAATTTACATGATGTATAGCTTAAAATATGCCTGCATCTGACATTTAGCTCTAATACTAATACCCATGAGACAAGCAAACTCCTCATTTCTGGTTAAAAAAACTAAAGGAACAATAGTGCATTTGAAAATCTAATAGAAAAGCTCTATGCATGTAAATGGAGCCAGTGGTTGTTATATACTACTGCAAAGTCAGAGAAAGGAAAATCAAGTTAAAGTGACACTGTTATTACCATACGAGCATGTGACCCAGACACACACAAGTGAAAAAACATTTGCACTTGGCAATGAATGCAGAACGTGCTAGAAAGGACAATGATACGCAAGTGGCTGTGGCTACTCTCTTGGTCTTATTACATTAAAACACACGCACAGACAGACCGTAGAGCGACTGTGTCAGCAGGTATTATGGAAATAGAGCGTATGCTTTAAACTGGATATTCAAAGCCAGCATTATTCAGGCGCCATTGGACAAGTGAAATTGTATTCTCCTGTCTCAGAGCAAGGCCCTGGTCCATGTAAATGGACAAAGCTGTGTCTTTGACTGTAATGTGCACATGAAATAATAATTCATTGAGACATTTACAAAGAGAATAGCTCTTCTACAGTACATGAGGGCTCTATTGCTATTAAAACATTCTGTATTTCTACGTGTGAGTGTTTCTATGCACAAATGACATACTGTACTCACATATCTGTCCAAGAAATTGCATGCACAAACTTGTCATTCTTTTGGTAGGTAAAAATATTAAAAACATTTTTAGTAACTTTTAACTGTCTTCCAGGGGCACAGACAATAGAAGTCAATGCACTGAAAGAACAACAACAGACACAAAATAAAAAACAGTGGGGCTCATTGTCTTTTGCCTATCTATTGACTAATCCTCAGTTAAAAAGTTAAAATGTCAGTAGCATAATAAATGCAGTGGTATCTGCAAAAAAACGACCGAAAGTTGCCCAAACTGATGAAGTGCCTTCCCTTCTAATTTATACAGTGTATGCTCACATGCATGAGCAGAATCCATTTAGCACACATAAATGCAAAACATCCAGATGCAAATCAAATCAGGGAAATATAACAGGAGAAGAAATCACTGTAGGAATAAATTAAGCGCAAATGATATAAAAACAAAATGCCTAATTTAGTTGATACGCACCTGTTTGGCTTTGTTGACACACTGCAGGTAAAGGGCTGCTATGTTGGAGCACTGAAGAGTTCTTCCAGCGTTTTCTCGGTAGCACGTGAGAATCTGGTCCTGTAGGTCCGCACACACAGGATATACTTCATACCGCCTGCAGAAGTGAGAAGAGGAAAGACATGGTGTGAAAATGCAAAAATATGGTAGGAGGTAAATGGAGAAATATAAAAGGGACTAATTGATAAATATGTGAGAGAAATGAAGAGCTAAGAGTAGAGAGAAAATGAAGGGCTAGGATTCAGAATATAAGATGCAGATGGATGGTTGATTAAATATGTAGATGGATAGACGGTCTGCTGAAAACTTTAGTGTTCATGTTTATTTTAAGTCTATGTCAAATCCCCAGTGGTCCCATTACCATTTTCATTTCACTCCAAAACAACTTAACACACAGTAGGTGATTTCTGCTACTAGGGAGATTTCAGTCCAAAAACAACAAAACATAAGGACAACGTGTGCTCAATAAAAGTCAAGTGAAAAAGAGTCGTGGCTTTCACTGTCTGTTTATTCATTGTTCATCATAAATATAACTTAACTAAAGACATAAATAAAGACATGCATAATCAGACTGGAAAATACAAGATAAACTTGCACTGTTTTTTCTGGCTATACTGAGATGTTTTAATGTCAGCACATATGTATTTTTCTTTATTTTTTTAGGACAACGTACGAAATTAGCTTAACAGCTAATTTCCATCTGTAGTTGTATATTGTACATGTTTTTAGTGGCAGGGGAAACATACGCAGACACAGGGAGAACATGCAAACTCCACACAGACAGGCACAGGCCCAGGACCTTCTTGTTGTGAGGCAGGAGTGCTAACCACTCCGAAACAGATCAATTTGTAATGTAGAGCACAAAAAAGTTAAAGTGAAGTGCAATAAGCTTCCTCATCACAGTTTGATGCGATGGTGATGAGGTTAAAATTACTAGCAAGTGTGAGTGGATACTTCGGGTTAATTAGCTCCACTTCCCAAAAGCCTTTTACAAAGAGCTCAAAGAGGCCTTGCTGAACACAGTATTGATCGCTCAACCAGGTACCAGTAAATCTATTTATCGATTTTAAGTGTCTCTTTGTGAGTGCTTGCTGGTGTCAACAATTTACATGCTGAATAGCTGTCACCGCCTAAATGCCGATTTCAGTGTTTTGGAAGCTTGTTTAGACTGAATACTAATGCACTCAGTTATAGGCTATCCATGACTACCTTAGTCTGTCCTTGAGGTTGGCCCATTCTTCCATCTTGTATGGTCTCATCCAGATGTTAGAGTTGCTAATATTAGATGCTACACTGGGCACTAGTGCTTTTAAATGTGACTTTTCCAATAGATGTATTCTATAGTCTTTAGCCAATCAAAGCAGTGGTACATACCACTGGCGCTGGTGCCATATCCAATATTAACTGCTTTTGTCTAGCCCCCACACACCCCATAAAAATCTATAATGACGACACATCCACATGCTAGGGCTATTATGCTAATGGCAGTGTCATTGTTTTGTTCACACCAGTGCTCAGGACACTCCATCTGCCTCACTAAACACGCCTGGCCTGTGTGTGAAAGAGAAAGGGATTGCGCCCGTCAGCAACTCTGGAGATCTCAAAGGAGTATTGGGTATGAAGCAGAGCCCCCGTAGTCACAATCAGATGTTTGATTTGCCCCCTGGAGTGAAAAATTACCCCCTGTTGGATACAAAGCAGGGGATTGGTTGCATGGGTCATTACCCAGGGTGCAATGCAGCAGGAAGCTGGTGCATTGACAGTGTGTACATATGTGGCTCGCCACATGGTCAAATTAGGTTGAAAAAAACTATAGACCTTTTGAGTTTGGGTCAGTGACAATTTGGGTGGTGCTATTAACAGCAGGTAAATAATTTAACATTTTTCAAAGGATTGCTCAGTGACACATACAGTATATCTAAAACAGCCAAGTGATCTTTAGACTTTAGGAAAGATTTAGGCTTTCTTCATTGTTTTAACTTTCAAACTAAGCACAGCTTGGTGAAATGCTTCTATTGGGTAGAATTCAGGACATTTGCCAATTTTTACACTGACACATGCTGGCGTGTGGAAAAGTTCCCTGTCTTTGTGGGATGGGATTCAGTCATTTGCTAGAAGGCATGACAAGACCATTGCTCTGCGTCAGGGTATTGAACGATGACAGCGGCTCCAGCACAAATCGCTACTGTCCTATTCCTATGGATCCCCGCACTCATTTATTACACCGCCCATGGGCATCTACAGGGACAAGCTCCGCCACATACACTCACTAATTACTTTCTTAAGCGTTCGTGTTAATGCCAGGTGCATCCTGCTGATACAAACCACTGTGTTTATCACCAGTAATGGCCTCTGCGAGAGAAAGAAAGGAGGATGGAGGAAAAGACTGGTGAGAAAAAAAGACGAGGGGGGTTGTGTAGAAATAAAGAGCATTTCTTGATGAGGAACTAGACGGGGTGCTTCTATTTTTGCTTGCTCTCCAGTTCACTCTGTGGGGAAGGGGCTGAGACAGCGGCTGAGTTAATCATTGAGACAATAACTCTGTCACACACACTCGTCGGTGGCACGCTGCATCCTCTATCATCTATCATTAAGATTAACATTAAGTTCCTGCTGCCAGCTTCTGCCAGAGAACGACTACATGCTTCTTTTCCATTGCCTCTCCAGACTCCCCTGCCTTATGTCAGGTGTCCTCATGCCAAAGACTAATTGGGAACACAGTAGAGCAGAAGATAGAAGAATAGAGTATAATTCTGAGTATGCAACAAGGTACTATCTGAATCCTCCAGTTGCCATGTAACCTGAGGAGAAAGTATTTATAAACATGGCCAAAGCAAAAACTGATTTCAATTGTATTTAAATGATACAGTATACAGTAAGTAAAATTGCCTTTTCTGCTTGTCATTTTGACAGAAAAATTATCAAGTTGTGGTATAAATGTCCAGGCACACAAATCAAAGATGATGCTACAGGTTAGAAAAGTCCCAGTCTATACCCCCCCCCCGTTCTTCCTACAACCATTTTGTCACCCCGCCCCCCTTTCCCCTTTTATTTCTTCCCCTTTATTTCCTTCTCCAATCCCAAGAGCTTCAAGGGATATTTAATAAAAATCCATGTGGTGTTCGGCTTGAAACAAATGGAGACATCGAGCTAGAGTTAGTTGGTTATTATTTGCCCTGTGTGTACTGCGCCCTAGAGACTGTAACGATTAACAGTCATATTGAGGTCTCGCCTCATGCCATCAGTAGCAGTAAAGGTCTCAATAAAAACACCTCATTCATCCCAGCCCCCCATCACAAACAATCAGTCACAAATGCACGCCCTACCAAGACCCTACAGGAAAAAAACCCGCAGTGCGAAGGTGATGTGGCCAACGCAGAGAGGCTAACTACTCAAGGAGAACCAAAACAACACCTGTCCGTCAGTCAGGCAGGTGTAAACATATTTGGAGATCTTCCTTTTACTAAACACATTTTATGGTCCTTCTGGTCCACATTCACCGCCCGTCTCTCTTCTGAAGGTGTCTCTATATCATTTAATTACATTTTCTCCTTCAAGTGCACCGCTGCACAACTTAGCATTTCTTGAGTGAATTAATTTTAATGAGTGTATGACTACAAGATTTTTCAAACAAAACTAGGTCCACAATTTTGGAATGTATTGAGATTTGCAATTGAGATTTTCATAGGAATGTTGTTTGGCTAATAGAATATGCAATAAGCAAAAGAAGCAATAGTCATTTTTCAAAGCAGCATATTGACTTCCATCTGCTCTAACGACATAAAGTGGAGCGCTTAAATGGCATTCATAGATCTATGTTAAGGATACAGCATGCTCTGATAGTTGAACAAAGTGCGAGACATATGGAAACATACATGTTCATCTGTCATCATTTCAGATGCATTATAGAAAAGACAAGGCATGGAGACAACTTCAGAGATGTTGGACACAGGCCAAAAAGAAAGTGTCCATTGCATTAATGGATGACTGAACATTGCTGAAATAAATTGTGTATCTGGTGCGTAACATAACAATAATACATGTGATTGCTGATTTTTATCTTTGGAATATTAAATGTTTTTGAACTGAAGAGCTCTGCCATCTGAATGGTCAAGTACAGGAAATACCATAACTTTAAGTGGTAATTCAAGCAGTCTTTCTGATACTTTTTGAGTCCTAATTTGAGGTTAATATTGGCAAATAATAACAAAAAAAAATAAAAATTTTGGTGAATTTATTCTGCGTGCTGCTGTATTTAAGAAGAAAGCCTTACTGATCTATTAGATTTCTAATTTCACACTGTTGCTTGTATTTACCCACCTCGACTTAACTGCCACGGACACACCATACCCAGAATATTTTCAATCAACTGGTCAGTATGGATTATCAGCCTGCCACCAGATTGAGTTCCCAATCACCAAGTTCTCTATTTGTCATCATTTGAGTCCACTTAAGGGTTAATAGGGTTAAGGGAGGAGGGGCTGTTCCCCCTTAAAAAGCCCTCATGTTCCCTTTAGTTAAGGCAGGCGTCACTGCAGAGGGGGGTAAATAAATATAAATGATCCAGTTAAGGAGAAAAATGACACACATTTCACTCACGCTGCTTTTTAAAAGCAGACCTGAGTGACCCCTGCAGTGAAATCCATCAGCGTGGATAAGAGATTGAATTTGAGACATGACAGAGGGAGGGAGAAAAACGCAGAAAGTGTGGAAGGAATCAAGAAAAGCATAAAACAAAAACCAGACAATAACAAAGAAAAGTAAAGAGAAGAGAGATTCAGAGACCTTCTAGGATAAGGACAGGATAAGGCCCCTGATTATCAGAGAAAAATATTTGAGATATTTCAAATAAAGATTGTTGTAGTACTTAAAACTGGATGTGACATCGAGTCCCATTTTAAGATCGCTCTCACCTGATGCATTTGGCGCAGAGATTAGACTTGTTTAAATCTTACAACTGGTCTGATGGCAGTCTCAGTCACTAAAGTCTTGATCTTATCTCAGTTATGTTTAGTGTTGTATTGACTGACAGACTAAACTGTGAGTGGCAATGATTAATGTGTGTGTACATGATACATATTGCTTTAGCTTCCATCATTTATGTCCACAGCATTGTACAGATTGTAAAAATCAAGAGTGCAGTAAAAGATGTGAATGAATATTGCTTCCATTTTTAATGTCACTGTATCAACCACTAAATGGAGAGTGTTTCTATGTGTGTGTGTGTGTGTGTGTGTGTGTGTGTGTGTGTGTGTGTGTGTGTGTGTGTGTGTGTGTGTGTGTGTGTGTGTGTGTGTGTGTGTGTGTGTGCGTGCCCACGCAGGTCCTGAGAATTGTGTGTACCTTTCACCGCCTGCACAACAAAGCTCTTAAGACCAAAAGAAGAGCTTTTAAAGCAGTTATTGACTTCTGTCTCCTTGGCTGACCACCATCTTGTCCCTGCATGCAGGTTGCCTAGCTACAGAATTGAGGTTCACCCTAACCTGACAGTGGGGTCACAGTAATACTCAGTCTGTTCCATCTGGGCCAACGCTTCAGTAAAAAAACAGCCCTAAACCTAACACTCTGACATCTTGCCAACTCAATTTCTTTATGACACGTAATGTAATTAAAAATGTGGCTTGTTGCAATTAAACATCAATAAATCATTACTCCATTAATTTTAAGACATGAGTATTACTTTGAACAAACAGAAACACTGCCAAAAAAAGAAACTCTACCTGCCTCTGTGCTTATTTACATTTGCTAGCAGCAGGGTGGATTTTGCATTAAACCTGTTGGATTTGCTCCAGCATATTTTTCCTCTTCAGCAATGTAAAAGATAAGAAGTGCCTGACAGGCTTTATGGCAGCGGCACTGGTTTCCACTGACAGAGAATTCATCAGTAATTAAAATAAAAACATTGATACAAAAAGTGTTACAGTTTGGAAACTTTTGAAATAAATGCTTATACATATATAAATATATATATGAACACACAGGATGAGGTGTGATTAAGTGAGTTGTTATTGTTACAAAAAGCAATGGAAACCGTGAAAGCTCTCATTCTCCCACACAGTATGAAGGAGCAGACAGACTGTCAGGTGCGCTCTTTTGACCTCTGCGGCGCGAGACACCAGTGTTTTGAAGAAAAACAATGAGCCATTTATATTCAACAAGTTCTGCTCCACGCCTCTCTAGTCCACCTTTCTCTGCCTGCCCGTGCGTTTATGTGGAGAACTGAAGCAAAGACTGAGGCTGCTGTTATTGTCAACTGGATTAAATAAATAAAAAAAAATAAAAATAAGCGATTCACAAGCACTAAAAAATAAACATCAGACAAAAGAATGAGTGTGCAGCCACATGGAGAAAAAGAGTGAGCGTAAATGACAGACTGAGATATTCATTTTCTATGGCTAAATGTAGAGATTGAAAAGTGAAAATATAAAACTCTTAAAGTAATTTTTTTACACTATTGAGACAAATGTTGCCATTGAGGTAGAAACTTTTCAAAGCAGTATAGGGACTGTTTTTCACCTTCGTCATTCCCCAGTATGTGATAGCTCAGGTCCATCTTAAATCTGGAGGGA
Source organism: Neodontobutis hainanensis (assembly GCA_024349245.1). Classification (NCBI taxonomy): domain Eukaryota; kingdom Metazoa; phylum Chordata; class Actinopteri; order Gobiiformes; family Odontobutidae; genus Neodontobutis; species Neodontobutis hainanensis. The sequence continues at coordinate 2,966,865 of JALDNG010000056.1, forward strand.
CCCTGCACAAATACAGTGACCAGGCTCAACAAAGACACCTAAAGCCCCACCAAAGGTTAGCAATGACAGGGGGCTTAGGACTGCCACACTCTTCTTTCATTCCCTATTCCATCTGCTCACATAATCTCACATCTATCATTTTTCTCCATGCCTGTCAGGCGCATTTCAAACTAAAGCCCTACTGGGTCACTGCAGACCCTGCCGAGACACAGGCACACATAGACTCTTCATAGTCACACATGCTCAAATACGGTTCCTTGTGTAAAAAGCACACACAGACACACTCTTACATACATGTAGTCCAGTAAAGGTCATACATTAAACACTGGACAGCATGATAATGCCCCAGACTTGGATAAACAGCTAGTGGTGAATGTGACAGCATATAAATCAGGTGCAAGCAGCCACAGCTTTCTTACCACATGCACAACTGGGAACTCTTATCTAAAGTGTCAAAAGGAAAGTGAATAAAAGCTTTGCACCAGTGTGTGTATAATATACTGTTCTGTTACATTATCTGTAAGATGCTGTATATACATTTTGTACACAAATGTCTTTTGTCTTCCAGTGATATGTGACATGTACATTTTATGAATATGAATTGTTATGGTCACAGATTTTGTATCTAAGGAAAACACAGTTTCCCCAGTCTTGGATATAGATGTACTATAAGAAATAACAGGCAGCAAAAGTGGATTTGTTTATATTACTTCAAATATTGAGTAGTATATTTTGATTGTGTGTGCTCTTACATGCCAGGATGTAAGAAGGTCACTTTAATAGACTTGCATTCAAGTTGCAGAGACCCATCATGCTCAATACTGTGGTGAGAAAGATTGCACAAGATGCAAACAATACAAACTTCACACAGGTCATAAAGGAAAAATGTACACCCATTCCTTTCATTCTGTCTACACGTTTCCATATCTGCTACAAATGCTATACAACTATATAGGGACAGCTGGCTTCACTGCATCCACCCCCACAATTTTATGTTGAGCGATGGCCACGTCTAGTGCGCCACGGTTCCGTCTCTGATGCATTCTTATTATTGAATTTCACTGAAAAACACGTCATTGCAGTAGGTCTTTCAATGTGAGCCAGGATGCATTTCTGTTTTCTGTCAAGATCACATCACAGGACACCTCTTAATTCATTTTGAGTGATTAGAGCAAACTCACAATGTACGAAGAGCATTCACAACTGACATTTACAGAGCCACTTCACTTACCATGCATAAAACAGGACTAAACTAGACTACCAACACCTCAAAATGCCTTTCTGTTTGCCCTTCTTGTGCCTGTTGTATTTACAACAGACACTAATTCTAAGACACTTGATGATGCTTTTGCAGTAGTGTGTAATACAGCCACTGCTATCAAACTGTATGTATTAATAAGAATAAATTATGGACACTCTTCTCCTGTAGATTAGCATAAACTTGTATGAAAAGAATCAAGCTCCTCAATGTTTGCTGCATGAGTGGCATTAGCATTGCACACCTTGCATGCTAAAATGAAAAACATACACATATTATATACATGAAATGCAGAGGACCCAATGAGTCATTTGCACTAACAAGTCCCAATCAAAACTTTCCAAAAGCGGCAAAAAGGCATACTCTCTACAGGCACTACCCATCGTTTCCTTGACTGTCTATGAAAAACCATAATCTATCAGAGCTAATCAATCCCTGGAGCACTATCAATGTCTTTACACCAGATCTGACATGAGCTTGAGTGGGAAAATGAAGACCTCTAATAAGAAAGATGACATCTTTCACACTTTATAACATCGTCACATTAACATATCAAATGTTCATTTAGTCAAGTAGGGATATAGCCGTGGTTGTGCCTCTTGGGGACATTTTAAATTTTAAAGAAATCAAAAGCCACTGTGAGACAAAAATATTATTATTCAACAGAGGCCACAGATAGGATCTTATCATTACATTAACAGAAAAGGCAAAACTGACTGGAGATCATGAAGTGAGCACATTCAGGCATATCAAATCAGAAACACATGCACTAACACAAACAAAATGAGTCCAACACACCCTGTTAAATCCATTAACTCCCACTCTGACCCCACAATGCAGATCTGCCTCTGCCTTGTAATACCAGACCTTCCCGCCATTTTATTAATGCACACATGCCCGCTAATGCACCTTTTATAACCCAATCAGCCAATCACATTTCTTGGTGCAAAGGCGTAGGTCACATGACTACCCGTACTTTAACCCAACATTCATTCGCAGTTAGCATTGTCATTTTGCTCTAATGCTATTGCGGTGTCCCCCCCCACCCTTTCTTAAATGTAATCTGGGAAGCCTCATCTCCAGCTTCCACCAGTCTAACACTAAACCCCCCATGGGCAAGGCTAATCAGTTTTCAGCATTTCTGAGGGAGACAATGATCCTAGTGTTAGCGCTGGCTAATGACAAGCTAACACAATTAGCCTAGCCTCCCTGGAGCAAAGCTCAGAGCCAGTACTCATTCTTGCCCCACCTCCTGCTGGCTCCTCATCCACTTTCCCTACATTACTATGGAGTCTAATGGCCTCTTAATAAGAAGACAGATGGAACAGGGTAGAAAACCATTCTGCATCTTCTTGAGTTACTTATGTGTGTCAGATATGTGCTACATCTACAACAGTGTGGATTTTTTACATTACCCTCTGTGCTAACAGCTTCCATTATTATTTTATTAAGTATAAGTTTGGAAAATGTTAAAACACAAAAAAGCCATTTTCAAAAACAAAAAGGCAATATCTTTGCAGTTGTAGCCTACAATAAACAAGGTCATTAGGTCTTGATGTATAATTATTCAGTAAAAAATAATGTTAAGCTACCTGATTAATAACTGAATTGGAGGTTGTTGATCATGTTTTTATTGGATTTGAATAAACAAACAAACAAAAAAGGCTCCGGCAGCTGCCATTGACATGCGGCGAGTCTTATCAGTGAACCACATCATCAACATGAACTAATGGGCCAGACTAATGTGCTCCTGATTGAAAGCCATAGTTTAGGTTGTGGCTGGACTAATTTAATAGTGTAAACAGACTGGTGCACAAACATGGACAAGGGCATGTGCAGCATCCTTGCTAACACACAAACAGATTACAAGAAATTCAACTAATGTTTTTATAAATTCTCTTTAAGACACCACGCCTTATTGGCGTTAAGGACTTACTTGTACTTGGCGTTTACTTCATCCGCTGCTTTGTGATAGTTCTCTGTAGTGACCTTGTAAAACTGTGCACTCTGCAGAGAGAGAGAGAGAAAAGCAGTGAGTGAAATGCACCAAAGTATGATTATAATCTACTTTACAAAAAAAAAAATCTATCCAACTTATTCAGAGCCTCACACTTTTAGATTAAACCTATGGGCAAAAGGAAAAAATATAGTAAGTGTATATACAGTGCTGCTGAGCTTACAAAAGCCATTCACCTTCAGTCAAAGTACATATTAAAACTTTATGGGAAGGTGCAGGGAAGATATTGAGGTCACACCCAGTAAATATTTAGTTGTTATCTAGATAACTGCATTTTCTCTTAAGAGTGTGCCTTAAAGTGCTGCAAGTCTCAAGCAACGTTTCAGCATTCATCACTTTGCCCCGTTCAGTGTCACATCATTCATTGTGGCTATTTGTATCCGTGTATATTTGTGGTGATCCTTCTACAAAAGAGTGCTGTAATAACAGGCAGCAATCCTGTAAGGTCAGACGGATCATTATTCGACAACGTGCAGGCCACTGGTCATAATCCCCCGGTGACCCATAGCAAATGAACCCATAGCTGGGCCACTCAACCTGAATTACCTCCTCAAACACAGCCATATAACCTGGCCTCTACAACATTTACACGACTCCACCAAGATCGGTTATTCCCGCCCTCGGTGACTGTTATGCACATTTATGATCAAATGGTGAGAGGCTGTAAAGTGTGATTGATGGCTTGATTGAGAAAAGTGTGTGTTTATGGCAACAGAAATAAAACAAATTTTATTATCACTCTGTATAATACATGTTTTATCCTAATGTCACACAAGCTGCAATTTAAATGGATTTCCAAAAAACGTGGTTGGAAAAAAAAATGACACTTATACAAGACAAATGACAAATGTAGGCCTCTTGGTCTGATCTGCTCTAAAGGTAACCTCCTGTAGCTACGACATTCATCATAGTTTGGTTAAGATCAATAGGAATGAACTGCACTGCTGAAAAGATCAATAGCCATGTGTTGCAGGGCTAAAAAGAAGATGAGACATGACAATGCTGACAAACCGTGATACACATTTGAGTCCTCTTCATTTGGCAGACACTTAAACGGCGAGCTAGCAATGATCCAAGCCTCTACACATGCACACAATCCTCACACATAATTTACACTGGAGTATTTTGTCATATCAATGTGGTCACAGCTGAACAATTTAAAAGAATATATTTGTACTTTAGGCAAAATTTGTGATAATATGCGCATTGCTGTGCAGTGTGTAGCTTTTAATGTTGTTGGTCCACGGTTGCAGAACATCCAACTGGGAAAGAGGCTAATCTTAAACTCAGAGCATAAAGTTTAAGTTAAGCTTTATACTTTCCTACATAACACATATCTGCTTGACCATATTCACATACAACACTATTTCATTGTCACTGTTACCAAGGCATACATTTGTTTAAGTGTAGGCTACTGAAGAGTAAGCTGAAAGTTTTTAAAGAGTTAACTTGTAAGCTCATGCTGTATCGGTGTCCTGTTGGCCTTGAAACAAGCGCTTTTCTGTACAGACAAAGGAACTGTCAAGTGCAAGGAAAGGGATTTAAAAGAGTAGCTTATTTGCAGATAAAAAGACTAAGAAGAGATTTTGGCGCTGCTAAAGAGGCAAGAATAAGTCTTCTCCTGGGTGTGAAGATTGAGCCGTTGGAAAGGGAAGAAAGAAAAAGTAAAAGAGCCAAGTTTAGGTCTCTGACTAGAATACTAAGTGTCAAGTAATAACACTTTTTCTAAATTGCAAAGATAGCCTCTGACAGAACGACTGCAGGATCACTTATAAATAAACAATGCAGGTCCTCTTACATACAGTAGATCTATAACTGGTGTATAGCACATATGGTGAAATGGTGTGAAATTATCCGCACAAGGCAGCTTGGGTCTAAACTGTGAATCCAAAAACACAATCCTGTCACTCACCCACACCTAACGGAGAAGAGTGCAATTTGTGTGATTACTGAGTGGACTCAAATTGTGATTTCCTACTGCTGCCCCAACTGATTTAAAGAGGACGCCAGGCCTTTTATTAGCTCCAAGAAGAGACAACACAGCATTTTAGTGAACACATTTCTATCCCGTAGGATGCTGGGGTTAAAGCTGCCAGGCAGGAGGCCGAGAAGACCAAAGAGGACGTTTATGGATTGAGTAAAGGAGGACATGATGGCAGTTGGTTTGAGAGAAAAGAATGCAAGGGCTAGATGAAAGCAAAAGAGGAAAAGAAAGGAAAAAAAGATTTCTATCCCCTTTCCAAAAGCTTTAAAAAAAATACTTCCCTGTATTCTACAGACTAGAGAGAGCTGAGAGTGTAATCCTCTACGGACAATCGAGCAGCTAGCAAATATTGAAAAAGCCTGTTTGTTTATTTTCCTCTTTATTTCCTCCATTTGCTTTCCACAAGGTTTGTAGCTCATCTGGAGCCAAACAAAAAAGCTGGTGGGGAGTGTCGTAGACAAATTAAGTCATTACTGCTAATGCACTGCAGCGATATGGAGAAGATTGAGGCTGCATCCCAACACACACTCCACCTCAATTTAGAGAAGAAGACTCCAATTTTTAATGAATAAAACAAATAACACCCTGTACTGATGGCTTCTTCCTCTTATCTGCTGCGGTGCAGGAGGGCCGAAACGGGACGAAACCTCACCACAGGCAACATTCTGCAGAGCTAGACAAAATGAGACTTCTGCTGTGTAACTCGCTGAAGAAAAAGAACAAACATATGAACTCTCACTGTGAAATTTCTGCATACAGACAATTGATAAAGCAGCATGTCACAATTTGCTTTGTTTGCTTGCTTCTAAATGATCTATTTTATATGAACACTCTCAAACTAAAAACCTCTTTGAGATTAAATTGGGATCAAAATTGAATTACGTCTTGAGGTGGGCTTGTTATTGACATGAAGCAACAGAAGCCCACAGGCTTTAATAAAGCTCAGTTTAATAAAATACTGCAAAGTTTTATAATGAGAACATCCAGTCGACATAATTCTGCCCAATTCTGTTTGAAATTGTAATTGCAGATTTAGTAGAGAATTTGAGCACATTATAGACAAAACATTGTTCATAATAAAGTAAAATGTTATATTGACTTTTTTAAGTATAGATTACAAACATGTTTTGAAATAAAACACTGTCGTTTTAAGTTTAAATAGCAAAATATTGTTTCTAATTGGAGTAATGAAATAGTGCAGATAATTCTATTACAAATAAATTCCCTGATGTACCTTAAGGACTTTGTAGCTTAATGCTAAACTGGAATTCTAGTAAAGACCACCGCAAAGCACCCATAAACAACATCAGGGTGTTACTGAGAAACCATCTTATCCTGAAAAGACCTCAGTTAAATCCTCGTAAATCCCATCATACAGTCGTAGTAATAATTCAAAGCCACAGTACACTGTCATGTCATACAGATTACTATGTTTCCAGTTACACAACCAGTGCCACTCACAAAGACCAAATGGATCACTCTACAGCGGGAGTGACAGAACTCTTTGACAAGCTGTGTCCCGCTCAAAAAAATAATCTATGATCTTCTGATTTTAATTACGCAAGAGTAATGTAATGTACTTTTTGGGGGTTTAAGAGTTTATAAGGAAAGACAGACTGTGGCAGAGCGAGATTTAAAAAAATGGCAGAGGAAGAGATGAAGATACCATGTCAGTGGACTGAGACAAGGATAGAGAGATAGAAACCATTACTGTTTTTAATGCTCTATCCCCTGTGTTCCTTCCTTTCACAGAGCTGTGAAACTTTGCTGTGAGATGGCAATTGCTGCTGTGATTGTCCTCTGTGGGAGAGCAGAAAAATCCAATTTCATCGATATACAAGGCGAAAAGAAAGACAAAAAAAAAAAAAAAACCTTCTGAAAAGTAAAATAATAAATTGAAGCATCGAGAGAAAAACGACACTCAGAAAAAAAATCTGAAAAGGAGAGAGAGCTTTATAGAGTGATGTGGTTAGGAGGAACGGCTTGGAAAGAAATACAGTTAAAAAAAAAAAACAAGCAAGTTGATTGTTAAATATGAGATTGTTTTACAGCAGGGCAGGTATTGAGTGAAAACGTAATAAATATATAGATATTGCTTTCAGGGGCTATTTGGTGGCCTCAGTGAGCGGCAGGAGCAGAGGCGCAGGCTGAGCTGTCTGTGAGCCTGGTGATGGCCTGTCACTGGAAGCCCCTCTGATGAATGGCCATGTTGGATTAGAACAGACGTGTAATATATATCAGACTTATATTCTCTCCATCGCTTGGTTTTGGTGCGGCCTTTTTCTGAAGAGGGAAGCCTGAGGTGAATGGACGAGCAGAGGGCACGTGGAGGCAGGGCCAGCCATGTGGATGGGAGATAATATTAAGGGAGCGCTAGACTGCTACAAAATCACATTTGGTGCATTCGGAAAACTAAAAGAAATAACACAAAAAAATCAGTTGGGTTTTGATATTTGCTGATTTGGCAGGGATTTGTTCCCTGATTAACAAAACCAGACAGTTACAATACTATTGTAATAATTATAAATTGTGCATAGACAAGGATTGCTGGAGCAATTATCAGCTTCAGGGTATACCACGGATTTAAGATGTCAAGTTATAGTGCAATAGTCGTAATAGGTAATAGTGTGACATACTGATCATAACATTCTTGTAAAATGAGCCAATGAAAAACTTTGCAGTATCAAAATAATAAATCATATTATATAGCAAGTGTTATAATTACTATGGGTAAGTTTATACTGAGTGGGACTATTCACATTGAGCCTGTATTACTGAAAATGAAGCAAATATCATTTGAAGCGCTCAGAGTGGGTTCAAAGCCTGTAAAGTAGTTATTTGGAAGAGCTGTATTTGTATTTTATCATTACAACAATAGAAACAATAGAAATTCCCCGTTTGAAAATTAACAGAAGTTAAGTTTATAAAACTGCAATACCTTGATATTATCATTGTGTAATTTTTTTTACCTAATGATTATCAAACCATCAGAATGTCATACCATTCCATGACTAGTGCGATACATGATGCTCACATTAGTGACATTGCAAAAATAACCACTTCTTAGCTTGACACAGATTTGATAAGATCCTTGTGTTAACACATGATCACCAGCGTAAGGAACTGAACACACTTAACATTCATCTGGACTGTGTAACATTCATTCAATTAAAGACTCAAAACATCAAAAATTATGTTAACATAGAAAAGGAAATTGGTATTCTACATTTAATTAATAATTATTGTTTTACCATATTACACATATTTTCTTTACATTTGGAAAATTAAATAACAAATCTATTCTGACTATTATTTATGGAACTCATGAGTCATATCTATTTCCACAATCAAGTTACTTTTAAATAAAAGCTGTTAAACCTGAAGCGCAAGTGTCAGGGGCACTGGTCCAAAGTGTACCAAATGTGGTTTTACTTTGTAGGTTGTGTAGCAAGGCCGCTACAAAGTGCCAATAAAGTGACTGTGGCCAAAAGAGAAAAAAAGAGCACTATTTCCACAGTCCAAACAAGCTGCACCCCCTATGGAGTCCCAAGCCGCTTGCTGCACAGTACGACAACATGCAATATGGCCACCATTGATCCTTGGTTACACACAGGATCATACAGCATCTCTCCAAACACACAGTTGGCTCCATCTCTAGGTTTTTGCCTCTACATGCCTGACAGTGTAATCTGAAAATAAAATGTGTAAATGAACACAGAGCTTTGGAAGCATTTCTTGTTCCTCTTTAGAAGTGATACTTGCATCAAATAAAAATAACTTCACCTAATCTGAATGCTTTGGCAGGCGTCTCGGACTCACTCTCCTTCATTCTCCTCTGTTTCGTTTAGGCATGTGAAGGTGATCTGTTGACACTTTGATTTAATGAATATTGACCAGAGGCGTACACTCCTGACGAATGGCCAGAGCCTCTAGTCAATAATTTGTGCAGTAGTTGAGCCTCATCACTTACAATCACACTGTCCAAAGTGGCAAATATAACAATAACAAGAGCTAAGCTAAATTGTTCTTCGATTATATAGTATTTGTAATCTTGTACTTAAATCTTTGGCTGAATGACGTCACTTGCTTATAGTTAACCAACCACAGAGCATTACACTTCCTATTAAAGACAAAGTCAGTTACAATGACACTAGTTTTATTTAAGAATTCCCCACAGCAAGGAAGTAAAATGTTGAAAGTGGTACTAATACTTCAAATAAAAAATAAAGCAATACTGTTAAATAAAAGTCTTTCAACATTTTGGTCATTCTGTTACATGACGATGGCATTCTTTCTCCACATAACCACAGACCTTTGAATTGGAGGGGCATTGGTGGGGCATGAAGTTGCTCTGTCAATAATTTACTGTCAGTATGTGCAATATTTGTTTATTACAGAGACAACAATAAGACATGTTGTCACACATTCCCATATTACATGTCAAATTTTTAAATCAGGTGGAGCTTTGTATTGTGGTGCAGTCAAGTCCAAACGGTAGTGACCAGAGATGTACTGATTCACTCCACTCACGATTTGATTGACAATTCAGATCTCACAATTATTATTATTATTATTATTTTTTTTTATGAAATGAGTTGAGACAATTTAGAAGTGCTCTTTTATAATTTCACAAATCAAGTCTCCAGTCTAACTTTTGTCATCACTGTCCCAGTACCAAGTTGAAAGCCAGTTCCAACAGTCTTTAAGTAAATGTAAAATGTTCCCATATTTATTTAAAATATAGGCTAATGATTGTTTGTCTATTTGTTTACATACAATTTACTTTGTTTAAAAGGCTTGGTACTTTGAATAAGTAGATATTAACAGAGTTAACGAAAATCTAAAATCTAAATAAGTGGCTATTAATAAAGTACCTTAAAATCCTCAAGAGATCTGCCTCCGATAGATTTAGACCTGGTTAATTATTTTTCAATAATTAGTTCTTAATAACTTTAGCTGAGACCTAAAACTACTTTAGATCCAACCCAACTTATGTTTTTCTTAAACAGTAAAACTTCAGCTCAGTGGGTAGAGCGGTCGTCCTTCAACAGGAAGGTAGGCGGTTCGATTCTCACTCTCCCCACAGTTCATACTGTCGTTGTGTCCTTGGGCAAGATACTTAACCCACCTTGCCTCCAGTGGCTGTAACACTGGTTACCACTGTAGAACAATGTAAGTCGCTTTGGATAAAAGCGTCAGCTAAATGAATAAATGTAAATGTATATGATGCACCAGAACATTATTACATCTCTCTGACAAGAACACACTAGCCTCTTTGCTAACACAGATTACTACTCACATTCTCTCTGTTCTCCACCGGTGACGGGACATTTACGTGACTTTTTGTCCGTTTTAGAGAGAGTAAAGCTCAGCCTCAGACACAGACTTGTTTTTATTGCGCTCCATAAAACCGCACAAAGCCAACCCGGCCCGGGTCCGGTTTGTGCAGCGAAAAGACATACAGTGAGTTAGCCTTTTGCTAAAGTGGATCTGTTTATGCTGCCACACCTCTAATTTGAATGAGGATGAGACTTCCTCAATACCAACATCCACACTCTCGTTGTCATGCTAGAAACTGTTTACAAAACTTTTTGAAAGCGAGTTTGCAGTAAATAGTGCGGCTCCTGTTGTTCAAAACATGAATCGCGATTAATCCGACAGACTGTAAACGTAATATATGTGAATTGATTTTTTGAACAACTCACGATTAATCGTTACACCCCTAATAGTGATGAGTGTAACCGGCTGAACTTTAAATTAGTAGAGAGTCCTGTATTTATTATTTCCGTATGTAACAGATTCAATTAAGAAATATTGTTATTGTACTATTCAACAAGAATCAAAAACAAGTTTAATAATGCATATGGAAAATTTGAAAACTACAAATGGCCTTTAATAGTTCGGTATCCATTTTAAAGAATGTGTGCATCTTCCCTACCCATGTTCAACTTCTTGCTCTCTCCTGAGGGGACAAAAATCCTCCCAGCGTGAAAAGTAATTTTGGCCACATTAACTAGGGCACTGTATCTTTTCCAAGATACACTTATGATTTGAGGGCAGCATGAGCCCATTCTTTTTAACACACTTTTAACAGGGCTTTTGACCTTGGTCCCCCGCCTAACAGCCGTCTCTCACTGGGACCAGCATGGAGCAGCCATTTGAAGCGGGCTAAGCGCGGCAGCTGACCCTTGTCCACCTCCGCAGGACACTGGTTTGACAAGGAATGTCAGGATAGGGTCATTTTCAGGGACAGAAGGACACACACAGGGATGACAGGAGGTTTAGCCCTTTATCCTTTAGGCACAAGAATAGACGTCGGATGAGACAGAAAATAAAAACCAGGGGGTAAAGGAGAGACGATTACATAGAGGTAAATAACAAGAGACTGAGATACAGAGCACCATGGGCCAAGCATGCAGACTTTGAGTTGTAGGATGATAACAAAAGCAGCGGGCGGGAGGATGAATTGGGAGAATAAACGTGTGACTGTGCTTTGGGGGAAATCAGTGGTAATCAGCCCTGCTGTGTTTGTCAGCTCAAATGTGTGTGAAACTTAAGTGTGTTAATGAGTGTATTATGAATTAATAAAGCCATTTTATGAAAACCTTTCCAAGGCCAGCACCAAACAGGTCGCAGTGTGCGACATTCTGTGCGGTTCAAAAATAATGACTGTGTAATTTAGAGCTAAATGTCTGATTGAGTCGCTTTTTAATAGTACAATTACTATTTATAATGTTACAATACAGTGAAATCAATATTTTATGAGTGGTCCAAGCTGCTGCTGTTCTGGATTTTGGTTACGTTCTTTGAAGTATTGTGCATTCAGTGGACTGGCAGGATTCATGCAGTTCCTAATAGAGGACTAAATATTTTAATTACAACATGAGCCGGATAAATACTCTTTTCTGATTGGCTGACTAGTGTTCAACAAAACTGTGTGTGGTAGATATACACTTTGTTCAAAGTCGTTAACTAAACTTTACCTAAATTTTGTAGGAATACATTAGCAGGGCAATCAATGTGTGTGATATCTGCTCTTAATAGCACTTAGAAGCTAAGCAGATGATGATAGCCTCGTTTTTCAGTTCACCTTTGACTTATCAATAGGTTGTAATGGTGCAGTTCTTACCCTCTCCTCCAGCCGGGCCATCTGATCCCTGTAGAAAACATCTCGTCTATGTAGATCTGCCTCTGTAGCTTCCAGCTGCTTGGCCTGGGCATTTGCACATCCATATGCATGCATACATAAGAAGAGGAAGGAAAAAAAACATAATTACTTATGAGTGAAGCACTCTGTGCACAAATGCAAATATACTGTACGTAACTTAAGGGAGAGCATGTGACAGTGCTCTCCTTTTTTGGCACATGTATTACACACTGAAAAAGGTGACTTATAGACATTTAGTTTATTATGTAAACAAACAGGTCTATGTTTCAGTGTCCATGCTCATCCAGTGTACCTTGGTGTGTTTCTTTGTCCTTTTTGTCTAGTTCTTACAAATACCTCATTACAACAGCTTCTATAAATGTACCCAAACTATCTTTTCATCTGATGTGATCTTCACTAAACAAATGGTTGACTCTTTACCTGATAAACCCATATAAACTATTTTTGTTTGCTGTAATTGATATAGCTGGTAGTGCTCAGGTAATAAAAACATTAGCCTAAAGGAAAAATGTTTTAAAGAACTGGTTGGGAAAAAACACATGTTTACATGCTGTATTTTAAAATGAACTTATGAAACAGGGAGAAAAACACTGATTTTAGAGCAATAATGAACTTTGGAACATAAACAAAGCAATTTTTTCAAGTACTTGTTTTTGTTAACAATGCTTCAGTAACAAGCTAGAATTGCCATCTTTTCTATTATTTACGAAACAATTCATGCAGGAGAGTTGTAAAAATCTAAACCAGGTGGAAGAATATGTACGATGCAAAAGAAAATGAAATGGAAAAGAAATACTTGGCTCCAATCATGTGGAAAGAGTGAGTGAATGCACTAGAGTAAAAACCAAATCAAAGATTCTAAACTTACCTTGCATCTCATCTCCTGAAAGAGTGGAGCATTGGAGAAAAACGAGAGAGAAAGAGAAGAAGTGTAAGGATGCATTGAATCAACCATGAACTTTTTCAAATGACATTTGGAAAGGTTTAGTATTCAAAGGCTCTGGGTGAAAGGCTGAAACACTATTCTGCTTCAATATACACACTTCATCTCCAAACTCATACACCCCTAACAATAATATCCATATATCTAGACTGATAGATACAGATGGACCACTCCAACTGCACAGGAGTTTAATAAAAGCAGCCATGCAGCCATATGCTGGGCCTTCAAGCATTTCTTTAAGCAGAGGAAGAGAGTCAGTTGGAAGTAAATCTAACATAGGAAATAACTTGCATTACCCCATCCAATCTCTAGTGCGCTGATAACCATCTGTGTTCGGATACTCTACGCAGTGCAGGCTCAGCTGCATGCTCTATGCATTGTGATGAGCAGTGTCACCACAGGCTTGTCCTTGCATCAGGGGAATAAGGGAAATTTCAAAGTCAAGGAGGGATGCTCCAAACTAAGCAAGTGCACCAATTATAGTATTGAAGTTTAAAAAAAAATATCACTCTGATGCCATTGTGTTTTGTATCAAGTATTGCACTTCATGTTTTCTTGAACATAAGCATGCTGAGGGAGGTTTTGGTTGATTGATTTATTTATAATTTCTATGGATCATAAATTCATAAAGTATTTTCTAATATTCATACATTGACATACATTTATTTTGATATTTGGAGGGAGTAGAAATGCCAGAACTCTAAATGTTCACTCTATAAAGTGAGCTATACAAGCCCGCTGCAAAAGGTAGATTATGACCTTTAAAGTTGGGATTAATACCCAGTATTCAATCAAGGCTTCCAGGATAGATTGCAAAAGTTGGGTGCCAAAAACCTGTCTCCCAACAACAACTCAATTTAGCAGCAAGAGAAGACAAATGAAAAGACACAGGCAAACGTGGGCAAAGGGATTGGCAGGGGTCACAGTGTGTCCAAATTCAATGTTAAGCTGAGAGGTGGCGACTAAAGACTTTGTGGCTTTGCACGGAAAGACAAAAGATGCTCACAGATGCCAAGACGCAAACAACAGCTCAGACACTGATATGAAACACACATGTTCACTCACCAGGCGAAGCAGCTGTACCCACAGAGAGCGGGCCCTGAGATAAATGTGCACTGAAGGCGAGACTAAAGGGGGTCATTAAAAGAAGAGAGGTTGTGACAGAAATGTGTGCCAAGGGATTTTATGTTTTACGCGCTATGTATGTGTGTGTATGTTTTGCGTGCAACCCCGCATGTGTCCGCACAGACCCAAACAAACACTATGTCAGGATTACTTCCGACTGATTAACCCCATTCAGCGGCCTTTAAAGATAATCTAATCATACTAAAGGCCAAACAATAGGGTAGACTTCACTGCCGCCCGTGGACCTTTTGTTTAGCTAATGAAGAGGCGTTCGAGGATGGAGAAGAGAGGCTACAATGCAGGAAGGGGGGGTGTTACAGAGTGAGCGGTGAATTACACAAAGAATACTTAAAAGTGAACTTGAGAGCGGAAAAAAAGAACAACAAAAAAAGATAAGAAACAAAGAGAAGAAGGAGAATAAACAGTCATTTATCACTGAGGATGTCAAAAGTGGAGAGCCGGCTGCTGACACGGGACTCAAAGCCTGAGAGGAGTGTGTCTAGGAAGTTATTAGACATGGAAAGGGGTGAAGTAATGCGGTGTCAGTGTGCTCATAAGACAGGAAGTTTTCAAGTTACAAAGATGTTCTTCCAACTTTAGTGTGTTTATGTGCTTTCAGTGACTGATTGCACTGACATCGGTTAGTAACAATACATATTTGTATTATTACCTGATGTCCACATACACTTTTTGCACTAGTAAAACCTTTTCATCTATGTCTGATATATAATTCACATACAGCAGCAAATGTTAGGCTTTGAAATCTAGACATTGATGAATCACTGTCATTAACCAATCCCCTTTAATAAATAACTTTTAGTTCTGGAAGCTATTTGACAACTTTACAAGAACAGAAGATAAAGTAATTTGTTGGGACTAATTCACTAATTCTTATACAGCCTGACTCAATTTAATTTTCCTGTGCAACAACCCTTGACACAGAGGAGAATATTGCCAAAACTGTTCCCTGCTGTGCTAACGTAAAGTTCAGAATCTATTATATCTTCAACTGTAAACTTTTCAGTCTCCATCTTGTACTTGTCTGGTCTTGCATATACAGTAGCAAAGCAACGCAGGGTGACGGGAGCTGGAAAGTGAGACCGTGGTGGTCAGATTAAGCGGATCGTTTAGGCGAGGGGAACGCCTCTGTGAATATCAATTAGCCAGCCGCTGAATAATTAAGGACAGCCATGTTTTTTAATTAGCCGACTGCCGCAGTTTGAGCCGGGATCGAGGGCAGAAGGGGAGAGGAGGAGAAACAGGGGAGGAAGGATGGAAGAAGGATGAAAACAAGTGGATTTTGCTGTGTCAGGTCCCCCACCCACCTCCTGTTCTCTCGCCAATCTGTGCCTTGTGCTCAGTCTTCTCTCACACCTGCTTTGAGCACAAAATGTTCACCCACACATCATTTCTTAAAAAGGGTTACAATTGAAAGAAAAGAGAAATAACATACAGTGTTTGCCAAAAGTATTAGAACACTTGGCTTATTTAAGAGGTTTCAGTTGTTTTTGTCGTTTGGCCATAAAAAAAAAAAAAAAAAAAAAAACAAATGAAATATCTACAAAGTCATCATTATGCTCTCTCTAAAAAAAAAAAAAAAATAGAATAGAGCTATCATAAAGAAATTTAGACCATGTTCCCTCAAAGAAGAAGCCCTGGGAGAACATTAGTGTTGACGTTCTCAGGTAATATGCTGACATGATGCCAGAGAGATGTGCTGCTGTAACCGCTGCAAAAGGTTGACATACCAAATATTAATGTTAAATGTGGAAAAAAACAGTAGGACTCATTTTAACAGATATGTGTAGTGCTCAGAGCATGCATTCACATCATTTATGAAAATTATGAAATTAAGGTCAAACATTTCAGATCTGTATGGTCATCCCCACTGCACATTTCTTTGAATAAACCTAATTGAAACCTAACAAGAAGAAGTTTTCTACTATTCTACTTTCTTGAAGAGTTGCCAAAGCTCTCAATAACAATACAACTCCTAATCCAATCACAGTAGTAAAGCACCAGTTGGTTGTAAAACTTAAAAAATATATCAAAATTGTAATTAACCAGCACCACTAATCCACACTTGAACACTTGACTATACATTACATGACGTTTCTTCCCATTTGAATGACCTGATACTCAGGAACCTCTCAAAACACTTGCTGCTGGGATCCAAGTATTCCATTGTCGACAATACATTATTTACATTTGTGTGCATTTTCATCATTCTTCCTTTGAAGAAATATATAATGGTTGAAATAAACACTAAATTACAGTGTAGAAAAATGCAGGGTTTTGGAACAAGTTCGAGAAAATTCATATTTAGATCACCAAAGCTATTATGTGATTTGGATTTGAAAAATACAAAATACATCATTGTGAGAGCAGCTCAAAAGCTGTTACCGCTACTGTTATGGCTCTTAGCAAATATGTTCATCATACATTTTCATTTCACACCTCACTGATGGAGACCTAAGGTGACTTACACTGCACGCCTGCTACTACATGCTGATAAATGATGCTAGATGAAAATAACTTGAAACATACCATGATCAATAGAGCACAAATCAAACCCATCACATTAACTAACAGCACCTCATCCATAACCGTGCTCTCTTTTGTCTACCACAGCCAATGCAACTTCAGGCCTGATTCACCCCTGTCATGACCGGCATAATAATCAATGCTCCCTCACAGCCTCCAAGTGACTGCGTGCAGCACGGCGGGTCATAGCTATGTGCCGGGGCCCATCTATCACAGAGCTGCGCGACAGGGCCGTGTGACAAACTAATACTGAAGCAGCGGGCCTCGGGTAGTGCGTGCTCCCACTGCCAGGGAGGGGGTCAAAGGCCAGCACAATGTGACCATGCTCTGGTGTTAATTGGCACGCTGGAGGTGGAGGTGGCAAGCTGAAGGTGAGAGATGGATAGAGGAAAACAGGAGAAGAGCACGCATGAGATGAAAAGGAGGGAGTGAGAGGTCAATAGACGGAGAGAATATGGATGACAAGATGGCTGAAAGAAGACCTGAGTTTTAGGGATAACTGTCAGTTGTTGAGAGAACTGTCTGGAAATCTGGAAATGTCCTTTAAAATATTCTACCTTTTACCACCAGGGACAGACAGCTATTTCTCTCTGGCTTTGCCACACAGCCGTCCCACTCTAAGTGCTTCTGAAACGATAACATGTCATTCTTTAAAAAGCTATCACAGCTAAGTGATGGAGTGTAAAATTATCACCTAACATGGCCCTTATTGGCAGAGGTACACATTACCCTAAGAATAAAGCAAGCAATAAAACATACATTCCAATAATAGAAACTGTGGGGGCCTATTTTGCACTGCAACGTTTTTCTGAAAAGCAACAATTATAGGTCTAAGGCTGGCTATTAGCCACCAATGGAGGCAGTACGATTATGTACAATATAATGTGGTCAGTTAATGAGCCTAACTTTCACTAAACTCAAATATAAGATAGTGTGTAAAAGGGTGTGTGTGTTTTTCTTTTAGACCCTGTCAAAAAATGAGGTCTGATGGTACAAGATCAGGAACTAATATTGGCACCTTGATGCATCATCTCTTTACATCTGTATCTTTTAGTCCTATCAATGTCCCTAACTCCCAAATACACCTTATAATCACTAACTATTATGAGATTTTTTTTTAAATAATTATTTTCAAGAGACCTCTATCTATTCTAGCCACCAGGACACAAACATCCAACAGATACTATGGATGGCGCATTGTCATAATAAAGCAAGTTTAATAGTTTATTTTGTTTTCATGTTTCTGGTTCAAATTCAAATGAGGTGAAAGTGTGCATGCAAGTGAGAACTGTAGCACACAATTGTCTGGAGACAGAAAACACAGCATGAGATAAACATTCCAAGTAAATAATTGTTTTCACTTTTTTTTGTAAATTAAAGGCAAAAAAACTGAAAGGTACAGCTTGAGTAGCCAAAAGACAAACTGCCTCAGCCTGCAGACTCCCCTGGGATCTTTTAGCACAGTGAATAATGATGCCCTGACCCAGAAGGTCAAAAGGGATGACCTCTCCAGGACAGGGACCAGGGGCCAAGAACTGTAGGTGGTGAGTGTGGGTGACTCAATGTTTGTGCGTTTATCTTAACTGCTGCCTGTTTAAGGACATGTTAAAATGTAGTCTTTGTGCAGTCTGTAGCTCATTGACTGAACAGAGGTCAACAGGAGCTTGAGCTGAGCCAGCTGGCCTTAATGATGCTGGGACAGGTGTCAGCCCACTCACACATTTACATCTCTTTTACACCTCGTCCAAATTAGTGCCTTATTTTTACCCTGTAACTATAAATGATGAAGACCAGAACCATGTTTTCTTGAAGGTGTCTAATTTTTAAATGGTAAATTTCCTATAACCGAATGTGAAAATGAATGGGTCTTACAAGATTTACATTCTGGTCGAAAAATGAATGATCACTCTTTTCTCCTCATAGATGTATAAAGCCCCACAGCCTTTGTTGGAGACATCAGCTCCACTACTCCACTGCCAGCACCTTCACTGAGGGACAGCCATAACATCTGCTGGCTTACAGATTGATTAATTGGCTGATCAGCCGCCTGCGGTGTAAACTGACTGATTGATCATCTTGTGGTTGGAGCCGCCTTTATCTAGAGCCCTAGGGAGGGAACCTCTGGAGGTCGCCAGTCATCTGTCATGTCCAACACACGGGGGAAAAAGGAGACGAGGAGCTGGAGGTTCATTACCAAGACATGGGGGGGGGGGCATGTTTGAAACTAGTCTGCACCAATGTGGAAACAGGGGGCCATGCCGAGAGAACAAAAGGACCATGAGACAATGAGTCTGTGGGTAGAAGAAAAGTAGGAAGCACTCTGGAGCTCTGAGGGTCTACAGGACATGCATGATTCCCTTCAAGCAACACTAGGTAACAATTCTGGATTTGCCCCTACTACAGGAAAGTAAGTGCAAATACACTTGCATGGGGCTATTTCCTTTTAATATAGCCTCTACGGAATATTTAAGATGTGTAAAATTCTGTCAGGGAGGCTGTGATTTTCTGTGAGTAAAATGTAAGCCAAATTAAGTTACTCTTTACTGTCCAAATAAAGAAAATCAATCATCATTGCTCCCTCCATTAGGAGCAGTGGGCAGCAGGTGAGCAGCACCCAGGGATTAAATGTTAGAGAACTTAACAACTTTTATGGAGGAACAAGTAGCCTAACGTGTTAGTTTTGTGATCCCAGTAGTCCCTTGCCTAGTTATTTTTAAATCAGTAAGGCATAAGTTTCTAAAAAATAACATTGAACTACTTGTCATCAGCCAGCAGTCACCTGTGCAGCTGTGTGGGCACGAGGAAGACGCAGTGAGCTGATGACGTATAAGCTGAAGACTTACTGGACATGAGTGTAGTACTGCACTGACTGTTTCTTTTCATAAGAGCCTCTGATCAAAGGAGCTGACTGGAGTCCGTCTCTGTCCGTTAAGAGGACAAAGTGCTGCGCTGCGACAGTTCAAACTTTTCATTTTTGTTTAACATCAAAAGCATGCAACATGTTATGGCCTACGTGTTGAACTCCTGTTCACCAGCAAACAGCCGTGAAACTGAAAGTATAAATATATAAAGCTCTGTCATTATCAAGCTGTGGTCTAAAGACATTTACAGCATAGAAAATTAAGCCTGTCATGAATGGCGAAAGCTGCAGTACACAGAGATTTAAGTGATGCAAGAGCTCTAATGGGTTAGTTTTAGTAACACAGTAACGTAACACTTTTGTTGGCACTGTAACAATGTATCCTAACAAATTGCTTTGAAAAGCAACGCTACTCAACACTGCAAGAAGCTATCTTCACCTTTGTCTTTGCCTATTGTAACC
Source organism: Neodontobutis hainanensis (assembly GCA_024349245.1). NCBI lineage: Eukaryota > Metazoa > Chordata > Actinopteri > Gobiiformes > Odontobutidae > Neodontobutis > Neodontobutis hainanensis. The sequence goes on from JALDNG010000056.1 coordinate 2,987,226, forward strand.
ACTTTTGCACACTACAGTGTTCTGCTACCTGGCTCACCTGTGACACATTACCACAGAATCTTCAATAGAAAGATTTTACAACAGGCACATACTTTAAATAAATAACTGGCTGGGGATTGAATTCATCATCTTAGAGTAACTGGCAATTTCGTATCGAAGCATTGTTGTTTACATTAGTAAAACACCCTCTACGTCATCAAGCCTATTACATACCCATACCCAGTCAAGATGCAACGCTTTGCTGTATAAGATGTATTTTGTAAGTTTGTGAACTCAAAAATGTTGTGAGAATCCAGTGGGTGCACAAGTTCAATGTTCTGCACAATGTTTCTGTGAATGGTATTTTAAGATTATGCAGGACACCTAAGCCACAGTCAACTTTTTGGGTGACTGTTGGGGAAACTATTTACTTACAATTTACTTATTTTAATAAAATGACAAAGGGAGTAATTGTTGAATCATGTTGTGACCACTAATCTAAGCCAAGAAATAGATGCTGTTAATATGCTCCAAAACTGCAGCCTTTTCAACTTATTTTCAATCTTATGTTTCATAGTGGATGGAACCTCCTGTCGAAACACACTAATTGCTAATTCCTGACCACATCCCTGTTTAAAAGTGAGTCTTGAGCATAATAAAATGCAGGGAGAGAACGGTGGCAGAGGAAAACAAGTGTGGAGAATGCCAACACTTATTCAGTCAGAGACGTACGGCAGGGGCGGAAAATTCCTTTCCTTGACGGCAGAGGACACAGTGAATGACCTGTGAGTGGAGCGAAGCATATTGCCTTTGGACAACAGATGTCCCCAGGGAGCAAAGTGAACGCGAGTAAGCGAGAGAGAGAAATAAAAGAGGAGAAACAACCTCCAGGAGGTAATAGGAGAGAGACAGAGCTCGAAAGACAATAGGAGAAGACACGCAGAGAGACAGGGACAGACTCTGGATGTGTCGGTGACACTGGACTTTGTGAATGGCACTAGCTGCATGTTTGACCGCGCTCACGTGAAATACAGATACATTTTGTTGTTTGAAACAATCTTGATGAACGTGACAGTGACTTAGTCTTTTCATGCTAATGCTGAAGGCATACTGTACGTTTGTCAGTGCTGCTCTGCCCATGCTGTGTATTAATACATATTCATTCCAGTGAGCAGCAGGTGGTACTTCCAGGCCTGATAAAGCAGGAGGGGGCCACAGTCCACCTTCAGGTCCTGTCTAAAGCTCTGTATCAATTGTTTGAGGGTCACCTCTACATTCATAACACTCCAGTACAATATGCATATTCTCTCTATTCCTCAGTGGCTTATCTGGAATACCTGCTACATAAGAAGGAGTAACACCAGTTTAATTTCCAGCTTGGGTCTATTACTATTTGCTCTAGGGGTCCCATTTCATTTTTTTCCCAGCAAATGAGTACTTTCACTGTATTTTTTTTTATATTATTATACATAAGCCATATGGATTTGTCAACTAAGTTCGACATATCGCAATCTGATTAGCAAAATGTTTTGACATTTTTATCCTTCTTTGGGCCACGATACAGTAAACAGCAAATTGGCTTGAGCAGTGAATTGAGGTCAATTATTGCTTTCTATCATTGCTTTAGAAACACCAAAATGCAAAGCTTTGTATTCTAGATTGAAGTCTGGTTTCATAAGGTGCTTTTGGGAATCAATAACTGTTTCTGTTGTATGATCTCTTTCTTTACATATTCATTTGTATCCTCTTTACATTCTCACACTGGTCTCATTTAGATATTTGGCTTCTCACTATGCTGTTGACTCTTATGTCATTTTCACACTCATCCATATGTTGAAATATGTGCCATCATCCAATCAAATCTTTCCCTCCAGCAGCATTAGTCGAGCTAAAACCTTATTAATACTGCCCTACTGTCATTGCCAAAGGAAAAACTGGAGGCTTAAATAAGAAAATCTGTCACACATACAGTGTACTTACAAATCAGTCACACAATGTCTTGATTAGTATTGACAATAACACTTAAGATATCCAACCTCAACTGTCACATTTCTCAAACATCCAAGCCCTACATTTAACTAATAATTGTATATAATATGTTATAGCTGTAGCATATAATAATTTTCCAAATGGTGAGATAAAGAGATCTCTAATTCTAGTGTTCAAGTCTCCATATCAACTTGTAGATCTTGGACTACTCAACCATAACTAGTTTTTTACTGCAGTTAACTTTTACTGCAGCTCATCAAAAATATTATAGAACAGGTAGGGTAAAATATTGCATTTAACAGTTATTGGATCATTAGTCTACATGAACACATCAAATAAATTCATTGTTTACACTCAAGCATAATAATGGCAGTTCCAGCCAGAGGGCCAGTGTGTTTAGAACAAATGAGAACAAGCGCATTTATAATAAATGTCTTTCACATTGAAACCCAGGCAGTAAATTGACTGTACAAGCTCTGGTGTCAGTGAGAAGCTTTCCTGACACCGGTATCCATCCATCAATCGAAGCACTGCGGCTTCTAAGCCCCGACGATACTCTCTCGCAGTGCCAATTAGCTGACAGTATGAAGGCCTGGTGCCGAGTGCCAGCAACGAACTCTGCCAATTAGAGTCTGACCTGCCGTCTAGCCCCAACACTGGCACAATGTGTGGGCACCACACCCTGCGTAGGGTCGAGCTCCGCCTGCCCATATGTAAAGGACTGTTGAGTGGACACCCGTCAAGAGAGAGGTACAGCAGTATGTATAAAAGCAGATGGAGCATAGACTGTAGTCTGTCAGAAAGGAACAGTCAAAAGGCCAACCTTCCATACAAAGACAAAGTTGTAACTAGTAGCTGTGTCTATGCAGTAACTGTATAGTGTCTTAGTTAAAACTGAGATTTTTATCATCTTTAGTTTCAGGAAAAGCTCGGGAAGATCAGGAAAAGCAGACATTGGAAAGTAAAAGTTAAGTGTCTATATTTTGGTCAAATGTTAAACAGTGATTATTTTACAGTTTTTCCTCAATTAAATGCAATTCCCTTAACCAAGACACCAACTGCTTTAACTAATTTCTCAAAAACAAGACTCTTTGCTCCAAACCTCAAGCACAGTTCTATATTTACAGACAATTAGCAAAACTTGAACTCTCTTTTTGGCAAAAATATTTAACACATTCTCACTCATTTAAACACAATTGACATTCAGATTACACATAATGCAAAAGGTTAACACAAAACAGAATTCAGAAAACTTCAACACAACTGTCACTACCATCACACAACGGCTCAAAGCTGAATAAATTGCTAATGGACTACAATCACTATAATGCAAGTTTGCTGTTTAATATGGATGCCAGAGGAGCAAGAGCTCATGTTGAAAGAAGACGAGAACAAAGACGACTCAGACTAATGCAAGAACCTGTACCAGAAACCCCACCAAAACCCGGACCAAAACCTGGACCAAAACCAAGGCCAGGACTCAGAGCAGAACCAGGCCCAGAACAAAAGCCACCACCCAGATTAAAACCAGGACATAGACCAAGACCAAGACCCAGAAAAATTATTTCAATAAAATTTGCGCTACTGTAACTGCAAGTGTTGGTTCATGGTATGAGCATGAGAGAGTCAGAACAGAGCAGTCCTCTGTGCACTCTGTTAGATTTACTGTATTTACAGTGGTTTCTGTTCTGTATTTTTATAGAGTTGCAATGTGGGAGGAAAACTGCCTTTATTCAACCAGCAACAAGAAGCTTTAATTGTTCAAATGATTTTACAAAACAATACATGAAACAGTGGGAAATACAGCAAAACATAAGAGACAATAACAATTTCAGAGAAATCAACAGAGTTAGCACGATTGGGTGCTCCGGAAAAACAGAGTGAGCATTAAACAAATAAATAGGGTTCCTTTTGAAAGGAATTCTGAGAGGGTCAAAGAACAACAGTTTCAATATGTTCAAGTAAGTAAAACTATTTCTAATTCTAATCTTGATGTATTCTGTAACTGTAAACAAATACTAATATAAACAAATGTTCATGTCTTATGTGAAGCAGTTTACAGTATATAAAAATGCTTATACTTTATTTTGTTTTTTCAGAGAGTTTTTGAATTGGATGCAAATGACAGGCCTCATGAATACATTTTTGCGGATGAAGCCGGATTCAATCTGGCAAAGAGGAGGAACAGAGGCATACTAGTGTAAGTCCCAGGTCAGCGTTGTGGAAATGTGACACTGTGTGCTGCCATCAGTAACTTGGCTGAGGGTGCTACACCGTCACGCTGTTTAGGAGCCATATAATACACAGCATTTGTTAACCTTCTTGGATGGTCTCAGTGAGCTCCTCTTTGCTTGTGAAAATGAACAAGGAGAAGATACGGTTTATGTTGTTGTCTGGGAAAATGTCAGTTTCCAAATAAGAGAGTGGTTTAACATGAATCCCAAATGTGTTATGGTCTTTCTTTCACCATATTGTCCCTTTACTAAACCCAATAGAAGATTTTTTTATGCATGGAGGTGGAAGGTTTATGATAGGCAACCCCAAACTTAGGAAAATCTTCTGCAGGCAATGGACCTGTAATGATATCACTAATGAGGCACGTCAGGGCTGGATCAGGCACACCAGACCTTTTTTCCCCATGTTGTCTGGCTAGAGAGAACATTGCTTGTGATGTGGATGAAGTCCTTCTGTTAATGCAGACTAAATATTGCTTTATGTAATATACAAACCTGATTTGTTGTATTGTACAGTTACAGGAATATATTTCTGTAATATGCTACAAAGTCACAGTACTACTTGTCATTTGTCAATAACTTTTTTAAATGCAGTTCTGTTTATTTTCTTGAGGCCTGAATTATTATTTGTGTCATTATTTGTACTTGCCAATCTTCTATTAAACAAGTTTAGTGTTTTGATGTGCAGTGTCTTATTTCTGCACTGTGTGTCATTTCTGATAACAAAGTCAACATTCTAAAATAAAAGTGAGCTTTTGCTCAGTTGTGAAAATTGTGTTTGGTGTTTAGTGAAATGGAGAAATTAACTGGGGAGACAAGAAATCAAACCACAAACCTTTGAGTTATAGGACGACTGCTCTACCACCTAAACCACTGTGCCAGACATACTGCGGTTACATTTTAGAGTTGTTATTCTCACACCTCTTCTGGGCCTGCTTTGACATTCTGATAACACTTGTAGCAAAAAAGAACATGAAAAAGATGAGAAGAAGGGCTTACTTATATACACACATTTAAAATGTCTGCAATAAAAGTGACATAAAGAACCACACTGCTAAAGCAGGTGTGAACAATAGAAAGTATAGCAATGACAACATCAAAGCAAGTGGATAGTCATGTTTATTAAAAAAATAAAAAAGATTATTGTTTACTTAGGTTCTTCTGCAAAAAAAGGATATACTGTACTTTGCGTAGTGTCTTTTTGCACCATTTGCAAATCCAACATCTTTACTAAAGCCTCTCATGTGGATGAAACTATACACTGTCTGAAAAAATAAGTTATTTTAGCTTAAACAGCCCCCAATTCAAAACCCATCAAATGTCCTTTAATATTTGAGAAATTTAATTGTCGAGACATTATCAGCCAAGACCAGTCATCTGAACCTAAATTCAATTGGCGTGCCACTCAAGTACACAAGACTCACCAAAAAAAGGCACATATTTGCTGGAGACTGCAGTTTTCACATGGGTGGAAGGTAGTGGAGTATTGGAGGTGAGCAAAGGAAGAGGTGTGGGGCTTGTAGCATTAAAAATGTTAAGCTTTACCCAAAGTAATTTTCAACCCAGCCAAGCATCAAATGGAACAGTTTAAGGAAAGAGCAGGCACTGATTTTCTCTGGCAGCTTTGACAAGACGGACACTGGTGTGTGTGTGTGGGGGTATGTGTGTGCAAGAGGCAAACAAACATTCTTGCTATGCTGTATTATCTCTTGCTGTGAAGCAGAGGTAGTGGAAAAATCACAGAACATCACATTAGTGACTGGTAATGCCTGTTGTGCCTGTGTGTGTGTGTGTGTGTGTGTGTGTGTGTGTGTGTGTGTGTGTGTGTGTGTGTGTGTGTGTGTGTGTGTGTGTGTGTGTGTGTGTGTGTGTGTGTGTGTGTGTGTGAGAAGAACAGAGATAAAGACAGAATGGGAAAAGAAAAGGGCATAATAAACAACTAGAAGGTTGATAGTAGAACAAGGTATTGGGTTTAACTGAATGAAACGGTTTAGAGTTGATCCTTGAATCCTTACTCGCATTATTGAGTAGGAATACAAGGGGAGATTGTGCCAGTGTGTACCGGCAGCCTGTACAAATTAATGTTAGCTGTATCATTCTTTTTAAGCTTTATGCCAAGATAATTCTGGTTTGCTAGTGTACGATTGCCAAAAACGTCTCAACATACGAACATCTCAAAAGTTGTTGTTAAAACATGTTTTTAAGGATCAAACCTCAAGCCTCCCTTTTCACCATGTGTTGTTCCTGCCCTACCTGTAGCACTAACCCGTCTTTCCACAAAAGAAGCAGCCCAAAATGTGCATAAAATGCATTTTCTTTTGGGTGATAGCTCATAGCTCTGAGGTCTGCTGACCAGCTTCTTCTGGCTGTGCCTAAATCAGGGCTCGCAACAAGAGGCCTTCTCAGTTGTGGCCCCTAAACTGTGGAACAGACACCCTGTCCAGATCACGTCTGCCCAGTCCTTGGAGCAGTTTAAGACCAGGCTAAAGACCCACTTTAGTGTTCAACGCTGGCTAGATGGGATTAACCTTGGTTTTATGTTTTTATCTTGTTTTATGATTGATTGAATTGTTTTGTTTTATCTGTATTATTAATTACTAGCACTTTGGTCAACTGAGGTTGTTTTAAATGTGCTATATAAATAAATCTAACTTGCCTTTATTATTATTATTTTTTTTTTACAATCTAAAAATAACATGAAAGCTTTTATGGGCATGATAGATGCTTGGCCTATGTCGTCAGTGCATTGGTAATTTATAATAACAGAAAACAGAACACTTTGGAAAAGGAATATTTGGCCACCACTGGCCAGAACAACAAAACCATAGCCATCAGGTAGAACCGCACCCAGACTAGTGTTCAGAGCCAGCAAAGATTGATGACAGTAAGTTTGATTGAAAAGTGGGCCTCAGGGTTGGAGTCTGTGTCTGGGTAAAAAGCTGAGGCCAGTGATTGATTGGCCATTGGGCCACTTTTCCTCCACAGGGGGCAAAGTCATTCAATATATATAAAAAAAAAAAAAAAAAAAAAAACAGTTTTAACAAAAAAAAAAAAAAAAAATGTGAGTAAACAACAGATGGCTGGATTATGTTGTATGTTACACAAATGCACATGGATCACATGTTAGCCACCAAAAATGAGGTATTTTTTTTAATTTAAACCTTTAAACAAACTCTTAACCCTTCAAAGTTCAATATGAAGCAGTCATCTCACAGATGAACTCCACGTGAAGCAAAGTTTGACAAATGGCATTTTATGATTAGTAATTATGATTTAAATGTCAATTGTTAAATAATAACAATAATCATTCATTTTTGGACCTTTTTTACAGCAGATAAAAGCAAATAGATATTAGTAATTAAGCCTCTTTGTGATTCATTATTTAGCCTTTAAGAAAATGTCCTACAAGGGAATGTAAACATATAAAATGTAAAGCTTCTTTACATCTACCTTTAGTATTAACCTTCTTCTGGTGGTTCCTGTGAGTGGCAGAACATGTGCAAGTGTTGACAAAGAACATGTTTCCCTTTAGAAAACAGAACCCCAGGAACCATGCAACAATGACAATGACAACACACAACTACGTCCAGACTGCTGTGAAGTTTCAATTACTGGGAGACTTGAGGGCTGGCTGCTGCCAGTCACCCTGTCAGGGAACGGAGTGACTGGTGCTGGAAAAGCCTGAAGGACAAGCTCCCCCGCCAGTGCGCTCCAGCATGAACCACCTACAGCCACACTTTCAAACCGCACCGCTGAGATTCATATGAAAACAGAGCGCCACGTAGTTCCACGACAATAGTCAAAACATAAAATAATGCCACTGAAGAACTAAGAGTGGATCAAAAGAAAAAACTATAAATGTTGTAGATGAGGAATTGAAATAAAAAGCTGCTAATGATAGAGTTTGACCCGGACAGCTGTCATTGTAATTAGTTGTTGAGGTTACAGCTATCATAGGGAGACAGACGAAAAGCCTGCCATCAAAGCAGCTCATTGTGTCACCCTCATTGTGGTAAAGAAGATGAGGTATTGTATAGGGTCCTGCTGCCCACTGTGACCTGCATCTTAATGAGAGGCACAAATCAATACTTGGCTGGATAACAAACAGAAGAACTATAGCTGTCAGGGACAAATGTTTGGACAGGATTTTTTCCAGTAGCAATGAAAAGACGAAAGCATGGTTTGTTCAATTAGAATCAAGTAGTACTGGCATGGGTTTAATTATCACTGAGCTTGAATAAAGGCTACAACAAACAATACAATGGTATTCAAACAGCCTCCTATGTGCTGTCTACCTCAATGCAGTACACTAAAAAGATTGACTGATGACAAATTCTCTTGAAATGAGCTGATTGGATATTTCACAGCTATCTTAACTTTGGACAGCAATGCAAAAATAATATAATTTCTTTTGGCACTCAAATCACAGCAGCTCTTTTCAAAACACAATTTTCTTCAAAGAAGTCATTCTCTAGAGCTAAAGTGGATAAATTACATACAATGCTGCTGCATGAAAAGAGCAAAAGCAAAGACAGCTCTAATCAAAAAAATCTGATTTTATCACAAGTTATAAATAACTGCTTACAGGTCATAAATGCACAGCCTGGGAGATAATACGCGAGGTGTTGACAGGTCTACAAGGAAAAAGGGAACAAAACAAATCACCTTTAAGCACTATCAGCCACCAGATTATGTGCCTTGGATAGCAAACCACAACCTCTCCCACAACAGCATTCTCCATCATGTAATTGACTTCCACCATCAATCAGGAGCAATCTCATCTTCCAATTACTATCACTTATGAGCATTATAACTTCATAGAACAGACTGTGCTGTGTAGGTGTGCTTTAATGAAAGTGGTTAAAAATCACTGTACATGAAGGACAACCTTTCGTATGGATTCACATACATGAAACCCACAAAATATCTTAGCAGTTTTGAGAAAAAAGAAGTATGTCTCTCAGTGAGTTACAGAGACACAAGAAGCCCACAGGAAAAGCCATGAAACATGTTTTATCAAAGATGAGTTCACTGTGGGAGGGGGACAAACCTGGAGTTTGACAAACACAGAGGAATAACAATGGATGGGAGACGTCTTTTGCGAGTGGCTGTCTTTTTAAACGGAGAAGTCCATTTCAAGTTAAAAAGAAAAGTGGCTGTGCTGGGAACGGCACTGCACCTTGGCTGATAACCCGTTGGATTCCAGCACTCCATAAGAATACTTAAATAGAGGGTATCATCACACACATGCACAAAAAAATACAAAATGTGTTTTTCCGAGGAACAATTTGAACAAACTGAAAATTTCAACCACATTTCTAAGTAAAAGTAAAAAGCAAAGAATGCAACAAATATTGTACATTACTGTGTGAATATAAATCCAGTTGCCATTTGTAACTGCTAATGGCCCCAGGTTAGCCTTGGGGTTACAAGCATCATCTTCACAGTGCACTAGATTTCAGCTTCTCCACAGTAAAGATGATAATACTTTAGAAGCACCCAGGCGTTTTTGCCACAAGGACCTTGCTGACATCTTAAAACCACCCTACAATGCTGCTTTATGCATTACTTACAACACAGGTAACAATTCAAATTAAATTACAGAAAGTCTAAACCTGAAACGGCATTCTTTTCAAATGCTGAAGGGGGAAATACATCACATCATACATCTTCCTTTTCACCATCTTTCTTTTTGATTTGATTGTTGTTCCAAATGAGGGATCCCTCATACACTTGTCCTGCGGTGTGGAATCACGTCAACGCTCCTCCTCTCTCTTCTCAACAAAATGATTAATTTTTCTATTACAGCGATGAGCGTGTGAAATGAGCTATATAATCAATAGCACAGGTTTGTAAACAGCAGCCACACTCCAGGGAAAATATGTTTTCTTTTTCAAAACAATATGCTGTCGGAGCCTGTGTGCTGAAGAATGTTTGTCTACAAGGGCAATTTATAGGAAATAAAGACACAGGCAGCCAAAATGAAAGCTGCATTTCATGATGCTCCAGGATAAAGAGTGGAAGACAGGAAGAGGACAAACATATTGACCTAGATGAGACTAAAGCCAAGATGTTTTATAACTCATTGATAACAGATGCAATTTCAAATTATCTGAACTATGTTAAAAATTTCATTCTGTTATTCTAATACATTGATAATCTTGAAAAAGGAACTTCAGAATATTTCCTATCTTCAAGGTTGAAAAACTACACTTTTTGCAATGTAAACATTTTCTTATGTCTCCCATGACCCTCGACTTACTTAACAGCTTCTGTGGGAGATGAGGGCTTTGTACAAATCAAGACACACTGATTTTTAGTTCAGAATGCTCTCATCAGTATGCCTGTGCTTGCAAGGTTATGTGGTTAAAATGAGCAATGTCAGAGCACTGCCGACCTATGGCGCGGTGAGTGTCACTCATCAGTGTTGACTTACAAAGAGCTGTGCACGGCGCCTCTCATCCTCGCTGGCGATCCTCTCTCTGATGATGGCCTGCTGGAGGTTTTCTTGAGTCGCAGCTCGCTCCACTGCAAGGATACTGGACACTTTATTCTTGACCTGAGACTGAGCAGCGGCCTGGGCCTGTGCTGATGCTCTGGCCTTCTCCGACTTCAACCTTTGTGACATAAACAATATTATACAAACATTTATTCTTTTAGAGAATTTATTCAATTCCTTCAGCAACATGGAGTCTTGACTGTGTTTATAAATATATCTGATGTCTTTAGGCTAAATTTCACCCCAGTCAGCATTTAACAGCCATATTAAATCTAACATGTTTAATAATGTATATTTAAGATTTATGTCACTAACCCTATATATAACATCCAGGCAGTATTCATTTTTAATGAAAAAGTGAAAAAGACAGTGAAAATACGCTCCCTGCGGAAACAAGACCACCATTTGAACCCTGTCACCAGATCCTCATAGTTGCCTAGCAACGCACTCCCTTCTCTGCGACAGTTTGCTTGATTGGAGAAGAGGAGGAACGTCCCTGAAACTCTTCTTCTGCCAAAGAGCAGAGAGTGGCGGTAAGGTAAAATAAACACAGCAGACGGTGTGAGTGTGAGTGAATTATGACAGGGTGAATGACAACAGCTAGGACCTTAATAAACCCTCTGCGTAAGATAAAATCCAAATAGAGCCCAGAACGACAGCCTTGACAACAAGTGGGCTGCCTCTGAATGATGGAGTGTGTTTGTGTGATGAATTGCACAGATAAGAAAGAGGTTCAGAGCAAAACCACTTGTGATCTTAGGTTTTCATAGCTTACTAAATCACTTCAGTTGATAACAGTTACAAAAACAGTTGCTTAAAGCTGAATGATTACAATAACACATTCCCATTTATAATCTGATGATATATTCAACACTATGTCTGTGGAGGTTCTCAGTCATCCAGGGCATCTTGAAGAAAAGGTTTGAGTAAAAGCATCTGGACTGCGTTTTCACCTTTCACCTTGAAAACGAATTCCAGATGCTTTTACTCAAACCTTTTCTTATTCAACACTATGTTACACAGAATGTTTAAAGTGGCATTTCTGAGGTATAAACAGGTTTGGTATTCATGAACGGCTCTGTTAAATGCATGACTAATTCTCAGCTGTTACTTTTGTGTATAGCTCAATTTAACAGACAATTTAAGAGCATCTTTCTGGTTGACGGGGATGTAGTAATTTCACTTCTTTGACTGTCTGACTGATTATATCATTACATCTGTTAATTTAAGAACTTTTTAAATTGTTTTTTCATGGCGTGACTCCTGGGAATAACTCAACATGTAGACAGACAGTTGTACTTTATCACCCTGCAGGAGACAGGTAGGTTTAATAAATATACTGTATGTGTGCAGCCTTACAGCCAGCATTTAGCCTGCAGCACTACTAAATGTCAGAGAGCAAAAAAGAGATAGGTTGATAGTAAGAAATTCAGAAAGAGAAGGAGAGGAACGAGTGGGACTGAGCAATGGCGACATGACATGTTTGGCCCCGAGGAAGTGAAGCAAAGAGGGAGTGAGCCAGAGAGAAGGGGAGACAGAGATGGAGGGAGACGGGGAGAGACCAGCCATGTCCAGTCTCACAGTCCACTGGGCTGCACACGTCAGCACACGCCATCCATCATCAGGCTCCTACTCTCTCACATACAGGGAGCCTCCTAATGGCCTTTTACATTCACCATTTCCCCACAGTCCACGGCTGCCTGCCCTCACTGCTAATGCACCTAAGCCACCTTTCACTGAACTCTGGCTGTTGCTATTGTTACTGCTATGACAGGGGAGCTGCAATGATCGAAGGTCTGCTAAAGTATGCACCAGGGGAGCAACAGTATACCAAATCTAATCTATTATTAAACTACTACTGTGCAAGGTAGATCAGCAAAAAATAAACTAGTAAATTAACAACATTATTGAAAAGTTTAATTTATTAGTGTGCTAGCATATATATACAGAGTTATCAGAGGGTCATGGGGTAGGCTTCATTTAGTGGTTTGAAAATAAAAGAAAATATTTTCTGGGTTTTATTCCTCATGATTAAAGCACATCTTTAAAATATTGACAGTGACTAATATATTTTCACTCCAAAGTGGATGCACAAAGAGAGAACCATAGAGCAAATAGCCAGACCTCCTTTATTTCAAACAAAAATGAAGCCATTTTTCTTTTTGCCTCATTTGACAACCTCATTCTAAGTGCAGTCTACTGCTACAAGGCAGCAACAACACCAACCGGATTATGGTAACGGAGCACTACCGTCACACAGCAAAACCTCACCCAGCACTACTGTCACAAAGCGTGAATTTATACCAAGTTGTTTTCTGGGATATTTTACCACTTCTGATTGGGTAAGGGCAACATCAACATTTTATTGAAAGGGACTAAGACACCAGCGTTAGTGAATCACTTTATAAAAGCAATATTTCTGAATATAGCTCTATCTAACCCCTATTTATTTTATGTATTTATTTTAATCAATTTCTTCTATAGATGTTGTAATATGTTTTGTAAAAAAATAATAATAATAATAAAAAACTTAGAAAAAGTGTTAATAAAAATCAGACAGAAGAGTCAAAGGAAATAGACAGCCTAGCAAGAAAAAAAGTATTTCAACTGATTTCCTCACAAGTGCTAACCCAAGCAAAGACTGGTATCACTAGCTGGATGCTATCTGTCTGCTTCACCTCTATTGCTTTCTAGTCATTACTGCCCTGTCCCTGGGATATTGGACGCATTTTTCATTCGACTGTAGAAGATTGGCACTGTGCAGGAGAGGGAGACTTTGAGCAAAGAATAGTTGACTCAGACAGAGTGAGCAGAACAAAAAAAAAATAAAAGAATATCATGTCTTCAGAGGATAAGGGGTGATATTTCGCCCAGTACTGGATAGAAAGAGAGGATAATCGTGGCCTAGTAACCTGTGTTTTGATGGCTCAGTGGAGTGAGTCTAGGAGTTAGAAAGACGGAGAGGCAGAAGCATTCTGGTGCTGTTAATTTGAAAAGGAGGAAGAGCACAAGAGGGGTCGGTCAGCGTTTGGCCTTTGTAGAAAAGTATCTTAAGATTTTCAGGAGATGACCTTGATCAGACACACCAGGGAACACTTGAGTTATATTTGGTGTGAACAGAGATTAGATGAGAGTACATAGAGAGCGGATGTATTCATAAGTCCCTTTTGCATGAAAATAAATTCAAAAACTGGAATAAATGAGAGATGCCAAAAACTCTAGAGGTAAGATATAAGCTTTGTAACTTGTAAGACACAAATTTCTTTTGGCTTGTGTTTTTTGATGCCCCCAATCAACCCAGATATAAATCAGTATACATTTTAATACTGGCAGCAAGAGCAAGATGTGATCACTGTTCACACGTGTTGCTAAATGTCAGAACATTCCCATGTTGCCCCTCTCACTCGACTCAAGGACTTTGGAAATCCAAGGCCAGCCGCAAGTGGGCAGCAGTAACATAAATATAGAACTTTCAACGTCAACAAGAAGAAGTGGTTATGTACCCCTTTTTTTTTTTTTTTTTATAAACAGCATTCTCAGAAAATAACACTGAATGTTACCAGGTCTTTATCTAGGAATTTTTACACATTACCTCTATTAAGATAAAAAGTTGGAACATGGCAATGATTAACAGTATTAGTGAAAAGGGCTATTTCCTTTCTTATTATCCAACAATAGTGTCATTTTTGGGGGTATTTATATAGCGCTTTCCACCTAGTGTGGAAAAGGCGCTTTACCAGTGTTAAAGTTGACACCACAGGAGGTAAGGTGGGTTAAATGTCTTGCCCAGGGACACAACGACAGTATGTGGGGGAGAGATCGAAGTTATGTTTTGGGATGTTTCAAGCAGGGATGGAACCGCCCACGCGCCATTCGAAGGACGGCCACTCTGCCTACTGAGCTACTGCCGCCCTCGTGTTCAGTGTTTCCCTTACATCACCCCCCCCACACATATGAATGTTCACATTATGTCTTAAATAATTATCTCCTTTACGTCCAATGATACAGTCAAACTATTCACATAGGTTCCTCTTTAGCAATGTAAAGGTATTGTTTACAACTCCACACTGTGACCCTGTCAAAATAAAAGCTGTGTCATTCAACAGCAGCTGAAACCACTTGAATTTGACAAAGCCAGAAAAGCATTAGAGCTGAACAGATTGTCTGAGACCATTAACGACACACGCTTCAGTTTTATGTATGATATTATTAGACATCATTGTATTTTAATTAAATTTATTTATCAATGATAAAACAAGAGTGTTGTTCTTAACTGTATTAAACACATATTAACATAACTCATTGGTGCTGGTGCTTCAGATTTAGTGGGGCAAATCCATGGTTTTATTCCATATTTTGACTAAAAAGCTAAAGATCTTACAATGTATTATAAAATACACATGAAATTACATTAATTCTATTAAAAAGTTTCTGGGGGAAGATCAAGACTGTATATGTCCACTACATTATATGACATTAGCCAGGTGATGACTGACTATCTCAGTGCCTCTGAAGCCCTAACCCTACAATGGCACCACCCACACACACACTCCAACTAAATAAAAAAAGAAAAGAAAGCATACCTAAAGCATCTACCTATGGATAAGGTGAATGCAAGGCTAATTCAATAAATAAACGTGTAGACATAATTTAAACATACAGTACATTTTTAAATCCTGTAGAAGTTGATTCAGTATGTATTAATCCAATATCTCAACTCCATTACAATTTAAAATTGGTATGACTTACAAAATAAAATTACCCCCCTTTTATATCCTCATCATGCCCATGCTCTTTCCTCAGCCTTTCATCCATTAATGCTTCCTGTTGTCTGGCTGTCATCCACACAAGAATTATCTCAGCACAGTCTGCCTAGCAGGACGGTTTCTGACAGAGCAGCATAACAGCACAACCTCGACCCAAGCGCTGGAAAACAAAGGCATTTAAAGGCACAATGCAATATTGAGGTTAGGAATTATGTTGTTGAATGCTGAGTATGAATATTTTATAGAGCTATACACGCCACAACACAAACAAACGCATACATGCACCGCATACCTGAATGTACCTTCTACAGCCTAGAGGTAAATTTTTTAAGCGTTTGTATAACAAAGGACACTGAGCAGCAAAGATTAATTTATTAGCATCTCCAACACAGGTGATGATTAGATGCAGTGGCAAACAAGGGCATTTCTTTTAATTTAAGCTTCCGCATACATTCACCGGGGTTTATGTACCTTCCTTCTGTAGTTTACTGAGAAACTTAACGACAAAGGCATGAAACTGTTAAAGGTCACCAGCAGATTACAGCACAGTAAAATACATTAGCTTTCATTTCAAGATAGTTCTTTTCCAAGATGTTATTTTTTCCACTGGTAATGGCCTCGCAGGTGTGTTTACTTTTATAGCAATATGACCAGTTTTATGAGAGGAAACGCAATTGGAGGAGAGTGCTTTTTAAGAAATGGCTAGAAATCTACTCATGCAAGTGACTATAAAAAGCCGCAAAAAAATTCCAAGTACAATATGACATGAAGTCTAAAATGTTTACAGTTCTAAAGCTCAGTGTTGAGTTAATGGATGCATTTGTGTTCATTTTTTATGTTTATTTTATTTTTTTGCAGATGTATTTGTAATGGAACTGTTATTGGATATTTTTTTTTATGAATAACGTTACATTTCCACACTTATAAGTATTTACAGTAAATTGTAGAACTGCAAACAAAGTTGCTTGGAGAGGTTCTTCCTGTTGTTTCAGTGCTATAAGTTCAATAAAAACAAAGAGTGGCTGAGAAACTGATGGAGTTCTGATCCTTACTGTACTCATTCACAAAAATGTTTTCACACCATATAATATTTTTATGCTGCTGCTTAGAGTCACTAAGACAGCATTGTCACAGATTTAACCTGATTTAATTATAATTTTAACAGGTCATTGTTTTTTCTTAACTGTTTTAATCAAATGTTTTTCCAACTTTAGAGGTTTTCACACTGTACATATAAGTGTGAAAAGTATTTTTATAGAATTTTGTCTGTGCCTAATGAATGAGCAATAAGAACAACTTAAGAATGAGGTATGTTACAAGAATAGATAAAGCACAGTGAGGCACAGAGGAGGTCAGAGTTCTCGCTTGATAGCCTTACACACATTTAGACCATACATGCCCACAAAGGTTTCTTTACTACAAGCTGAAATAATAGGCACAAGTTTTCCAAAGACAAAGACATTCATGATGTGTCGACATGCTTTTATATTAAGTTGCTGGGGTGATTACAAATGTAAACTAGAAATGAAAGGTAGTAGAAGAATGGACAAGGCTGCGAGAGAGAAAGAGGGAACAGGCATACAGGGTGACGCAGGGTGAGATCGGTGGAGGGAGGACACACATGCGTTAGAGACTTCTCTCCTCACGACTTCCCTGAGTCGTTCTGCTCCAATGGCTCACAGTGAAGTGGCAAAAGCAAATCTGCTGCCTACAGCCGCTTCTTGCTACAAATGAGTTTAGGCTGCGCACAAATTAACTCCTCACAGAGCCCTTACTTCACTGCTGCCAGAACAAAACATGCAAAGCCAGATCTTTGGACTTCTTTTATGAAGCCTATGCTGAACTGAAAAACCCCAGCTTTGTTTAAACACAACTATTACTCCAATGTCTCTAGTTCTGTGTATCCTAAACTGCTTTTGTTTATTGACATTGACAACATTAAAACCAATTAATACTGAGCAGGTAACTGAAGCCGTCTGAAGAAGAAGAAATGGCTGGCACTGAACATTACCTTGAGATTTTGGTTATCTTGTGGATATGTAATCTACAGTATACTACTGACCTGAAACGAGGTGTGGACCTTCCTCTATTTTCTTGTGTTGAAGCTTTCACTGCAGGGTTCTATAACCACGAGACACTGTGCAGTCTTGTTAGCTAAGCTCTGATACACTCGCACACAAAGACTTTTTACCTCTTGCTCTTATTCTGCAGCAAAAGCAACCGAGTTTCCTCACAACACATCTTTCAACACACTCAAAGCAGTCCATCATCTCTGATGTTTGTTTATTGCCAAACAACAAAAAACCCTGCAGTTACATGTCAGGTGATGTTACAAAAGCTAGATTTAATGTCCAAGCCAGAATATCTTTCCGTTACTGGAATAAATGCTATAAAGTGCTTTATCGTTTAAAAGTCTAGAGACTAATTTTTAACAAAAGTTCTTAGTTTTTAGGAAAAAAGAAATACATTAATATATATAAAAAATATGTTTTGTTTACAAAGCCTATCAGCCCAGAAAACAAGACCAGAAGCTGTATGTATGAGGCAAGAAATTAAACACAAAAATTAAAATAAAGGACAGCCCACACACACACATCAAAACCCAACAATAATATGGTGTTAACCGGAAACTCACACAGCATCAAAGAACAGCCCACTGATGATTGCTTATTTATAGTTTCAAGTCTTCTTGAGTTAAAGCGCAGCTTGTGCCATGCTCAACTGAAAATTGAGGGCAGAAAAGCCACTATGATTTCAATTAATACAAAAGAGGGCGTAATTTTAAAGCACTTACTCTGAACAGACATCAATAAGCAAAGTGGAGGAAGCACAAAAAATAAAACAGCCAGTAGAAAAAAACATCAATAACAACTGATTTCTCAGGACTACTTGTAAATGTCTGTCTTCTTAAATAGGCGTGTAAAATGAGGCTAATCAGAGTTAACGTTAACTCGAATATAGACAATTTTTTCTTCTATAGTTAAAAGGGTGAGTTTAGAGAATAATCAGAGTTATTCATACACTAGGTTGTGTTGAAGAGCATCCAAACCTATTAAAGAGGGAGCACAACACAATTATCTGACATCATGGTATGTGCACCTGCTTCTTTAGGGTCAAAACGGAGAACCCTGAGGAGCTGACAAGAGCCAAAGTAGGCCAGAAGAGTCGAGTATGCTCCTCACAAGAACAAGAGTACATTTCTTCATCAGGCAGGGCAAATGGATCACCCACTCAACGCCCAGGAAATTACCTCAGAAAGGCTCCCTCCTTTTCCAGACGTGATTAATTGATCCAAAGAGGCAGATAGAGGAGGAGCAGAAGCTGAGAGAAGGGCAGGAAAAGTGCTGATGTGCTTCGGAAGAGAGAAAGATTGGAAACAGTGGGGATCGGAAAGACTGAATTGACCTTTTTGACTATTAATGAGAGCAGAAAATTGTAACATGGGAAATGTCCTTGGTTTCTAATGAAATCCTGAAACAGGAATTGACACTAGCACACTACCTGGATTCAATCCATCACAGTCCAAAAAGAACAGGGTAAGCCAGAAAGTAAAAAGGTAAGAGGGATGAGAATTTATGGCCAATTTCAAACAGAAATGAGACCACTGGTATAAAAACTATTATAAACAACAAACACTGGCTAACAAGACAGTGTGTGTGCTTTTGTACAACTAAGTGTATATTACCAGGCTTGTAGATCTTGTTCTGCCTTGGTCCTCTCTTTCTCCAAGCCTTTACGTAGCTCATCAGTAATCTTCTTCCTCAGGGCCTCTTCATCAACTGGGACAAGGAAAACAAAATCATGAAAAGAGGCATAGGGAGAAGAGAAAGATATTTTGAGTAAATAACAAAAGCAAATAATATGAAATTCATAGTATAATGTTAGAAACCAAAGTCTATGTTTAACAAAGGAGCATTGCTTGTGATGGGATGTGCTCTGTTTGCTCCTTAGAGTGAACACTGGGCCCTCAGGCTATCATGTTCTTGCGTGAATTGGTATAGATGTCAATGTCAAAAGCGTGTAAACACTCATTAGAAAAGATGTAACATATTAAAGTGAAACATTACAAGCTAAACTGAGAATACCACAAACACATTCATAAATCTCACAGCCTCCAATGGCGGCCACAGTACCAACCCATCTAGCTACATTCTTGACGACGACATCATCCATGTATGACTACATGTCCTCACCACTCTATCTTGGCAGGTAATTAAGCATGAAAGTAAAGATGCCAGCCGGCGACGGGGCCAAAACGTGCGCTGAACACACAAGTGCCATGCGGTGTGCTGCGACACAGCTGCGGTGAAGAGGGGGAGTGTCGGAGAGTGTCAAGATTACTCTGCCGTTGCATTAGGTAGATGGGATAATCCCTATTGTCAGTCTATTATTACCTGGTAATACCTAGTAACTGCAGGCCAGCTGAAAGGGTAAACACTTGCACGAAGACTTAATTCCAGCTAAATAATAAAACATTAACAATGGCACCAAGTATAAAAAGTCATACATATTATGCCAGACAAATTAACACCAATACCTGACACAAAACAGCCTGGGTCTTATTATGGCCATTATTTCCCACGAGTCCCACCCTGCCTCAAACATTCACCATTTCCTTAACATTATTACACTCCATTGTTAATATAAATCTCACCAAAAACACACTCTTGGGATATAGAAAGTAATATCTATTTTAGTTTTGTTTGTTTCTTATTTCAGACCAACCTCTTAATCCAATTAAATTCCACTTTTCCTACAGTGTGCCTGAAGCTAAACTCGCTGCATTTGAAATCTATATTCAGATCTATATTTTAAAATTCCCTTGAGACAGGAAAGAAAGTATAAAGTTTTGAGTAGACGTAGTTTTTACCATTTAAAACAGTTCTTGCCTTTTAAATTACGTTTGTTCTACTAGAAGCGGCAGTGTCTTTTGATCAGCGCAAAAAAATTAAGCCTAGAAAATACCATCTTAAAACTTGCAAGTTTTAAGATGGTATTTTCTAGGCTTAATTACTTTTGCCATGGTATGCATGCATACCATGGCAATCTCTACAGTGACGCTTAATCTGGGCAAAATAAATATATGTTTGTGAAGCATTAAAAATCTTTTTGCCATATCTTCCTATTCAATAATATCTTGTATCTCAGCACTGATATCATAAAAAAGCTGAATGCAACTTAATGCAAGAATATTTTAATTTAGACAGTGGCCACATTCTTCATTTTTAGTTTTACATTTTTTAAACAGACCTTTAGTTGACAAATCCCATAGCCTTTTACTTCAGGTTTCTACAGCAAACCTCATGGGAAGCATTTTAGCCAACTAGCTATGTGAAAAATAAAATCCTTGATGGAGCTACTGTATCTTTCCGCCACAGACACCTACAATCTCTGCTTTTTACCATCTCCATCTTTTCTCATCAAACTGTGCAGTACGAACACAGACGGAGTAAATACTATTCTCTCAAGCTGCATTCCCTTTAAACACACTCTACCACACTACAGTAGGCATGATATTTTCTCTGATTTGCACCTTCTCTCTACTTCACTTCTCTGCAGTAAAGGGCACGTAACAGGAGAGTGAACAAGTGGCAGGTAAAGGAGGGTTTTTAGGATGACAGGGCTTCAGAAGAAACAGAGGAAACTGCCGTAAACGTAGGCAGTGATTGACAATTGACAACTATTTGCTGCGCAATGTATCCTCAAAGACAGTGTCTTGTCACCTACTGTCCAGTGTGTGCAAAATAATATCAATCATGTTTTGACAGCACTCAGATGCTACACTGCGATAGCTGCCGGCAGAGAGCCTAATTTCTGTCTGTTTAGTACTCTAGACTAAACGTCTAGAATTTCTATCTAATGTATGTCTGGCTCAATACAAGATTAACAAAAAGCCTGTTTACTCTTAGCGTATTTACTCTTAAGTTACAAGTCAAGTTGTGTGACTGATCAAACTTTTCTCAGTCAAGCAACAGTGTTATTAAATCATCCACTGCCCTTTCAAATAGCCATTCCCCGTATTCCCAATACCCTTTAGCAGCATTCTAAAAAGTAACATTTTTTAGAAGTCCTCTAAGTTCATGCACGCGCCATTTATCACTTCATCCTCTCCGGGGCTGCAGAGAGGCTTCAGATAGCTAGCGGCCGGCGGGTCAACCAGAGAACAGCTTCTGATATGATAAACACTGTCTGGGGTCCTTGAGGGAGGCTGCTAGGGGTCACCCACAATTCCAGATCGACAGAGCCCGTGTCACTCCTGAGTAGGACATGTAAATGTTAAAAAGATTAAAAACTCATCATCTTTTTAGATGTGTCCCCCTGCTTTGCTGTTCCACCAATTGCTAAACCCTGTGGAAAAACCCATAGAAGCGAGAGGAGAGGCTTTGGAACACAGGCTATTGGCAGTGGAGATAATAGACGAAGGCAAATTGCGTTTCTCATCAGAAGTTTCATTAACCCCAGGACCCGCGTCGAGGGCATAATCTGTAACATTACCACTTCCTCACGTTCCCCCAGCTCGCGCTCAGTTTTGTCACCACACACCTTTCACAATGTTCAAATAGAGATTAAGAGAAACGCCAAGAGCCAGCTTCCATCCTCAACAGGCAAGCAGATTTAGGGCCTAGTGGTGCTTCAAAGTTTGTCAAAGGCTTTTCTGCATAAATATCACCCGATAAAAGATAATCAGAGTTTCCCACACCCAGACTTGTGTTCTATAACTAATATAGGGCTCATTAATTATACTTTAATTAGATATTCTGTCAAAAATAAAAATGTAGTCAATTCAGAAGCTTTTGCAACAGATTTTTTGGGGGATTGTACAGTTTTGTAAAGTTTAGAACAATCGCTGAGACTTGGCTAATAGTTCAACAAGAGATCCTAAAAAGCATATTCTTGGATTAATGCAAAAGCTAAGTCACCTGTATGATTTTTCCTTTCAGTTATCCTTTGTCTCTTAAGTTTTCACATTTTCTCTGGTGCACCTAGGGGACATCTTTAAGCAGGCTATTAGTCCGGCGCAGTGTGTGGGCTTTGCCATATGAATATTTATAGCACATTGGAGACAGTGTAGGAGGTTCAACCTTGACTATAGTGTAATCAGCACACATTGCGACTGGGGCCATGATTTAGAGACAGCCGACCTGCTGAGAACTTCACTCAGTGCCTCAACTCTTGTGGACACACGTAATCAATGATGGCCTCATTACAGTCGAAGCCTTTTAGGAACGGACTGCACTATGGAAATAACGAGGTACAGTTTCATATTTGTTATACTAATTTTACCTAAATAAAAGTACATAGATTAGATAGATTGATCCCGAATCTTGACTTTTCTGCACCTGTTTGATGAGCTCTTTTGATGGATTTATCTCCCGGCAGGAATATGAAAAAAAAAAATTGTCATTATTTTAAAACTTGTAAGGCTGGGACATCGGCCAAGACAAAAATCATTAAATATTAGATTAGGTTTACTTAAATGGCTTAAGCTAAAAGCCTATAAAAATCCATAGTGTGAAGACAACCAGATTATCGTAGAAAAGTATACAGTATACACAATACTGCATATACACATACTACACACAAACACATACGGGATCTTTCTGAGAGGAGTTTACATGTTGTCCTTGTGCTTGAGTGGAATGTCTTTCGGGTACTCCGGTTTCCCCCACCAACCAAACAAACAAATAAACATGCTAGATGCCCCTTGGTGTGGCTGCCATCTAGGAATTTCTCCCATTAGGATAATAAAAATAAACTAAAATATAACTAAAATTGCAAAGACGTCATGATAAATGTCTAAACCTAGGTACGGCTGAAGATTGACATTTGTAATCACTTGTTTTTCCAGATGAATATGTCAGAAGCTGTTTAAAATTGTAGACTATTAGAATGTCTAACTTCTATTTCTCGTTGTCAGTGGATGTCCAAAATTTAGTTGATTGTGATTATTCAAAAACTTCCAGATTATAGGCTGGCATGTTACCTTTTGAGAGTCAAGAGTTTTCCAGTCAATTCTCCCACACACAAATTTGAATGAGAGGTTGCTGATTTGAATTGCAATGCTACGTTGCCTTCGCATGTGCTCTACTGAGTTTTGTTACTTATTGATACTAAGATGACCTTATAATGTGGATTATAGAAGACATAGTAGATACATACTGGGAATGTCTGTTCAAATGTAAAGATGGAGGCCATTCAGGACGCAATATAGATGTATTCTGATAATAAATACCTACATGCACAACCACTTCAACCTCTCACATTTTAAAAAAAAAACAACAAAAAAAAAAACTTACTTTCAGAATGTATGCAGCTAATTGTCCAGTGTTGATACCATTGTGACTCACATAGTCCTCAGTCAGCACAGAAAGCCTCTGGTCAAATAAAAACGTTAACACATACCCTCAACCTCCACCTTCTATTCTTAATGAGGCCTGGTGTTTTGTTGTGTGAAACTGCAGAGGTGTCGTTTTAATCACTGAAGTCAGTGTGGCGTGGCATAAGTTGGCCTTTTTTAATTACTTCACTGATTGAGCACAGTCAAGGATGGGAAAGTCTGCCCACAGCCTGGACGCCACCCACTGAAGGACATGCACCTACGCCCATACTGCAATGTGTAATAAACAACTAACATTCAAATGTCCTTTACACTGGAAAAGAAGTGAGTGACATGATAAGCCTAAAAGTTTACTGTAATAGATTGTAATGTAAGATGAGTCATTTCAGCAATGCTTTAAGAACCTCTTATAAAACCCTAACTTATTTACTAAAACAGTGGGTATGAATTACCATAACTTTTCAATTTATTACAAGGTTGTCAGCGAAGATACAGAATCACATAGTCACAGCAGAAACTCTAAAAACAATAGATGTAAAGTAAAAAAATATAAAATGTTGCTGAAGAGTTTTGAGTGGTCTAACAAATTGCTTGGAGGAGAAGCGTTATCATGACAGCTTGTGCTGCACACTGACGAGCGAGAATGGAGGACTGCTAATTACAGCATCAATTTATTAATATTATTACAAGAAAGAATTAATCATTTCATTAACTGTTAGAGAATGGAAATGTATCACAATATGACTATTGCCAGCAAAGGTCCGTTTTAAATGAAGACTAATTACAATCTGCACAAAAAAGTTGTAGTTGAAAAGCTTAAGGTGGCTCACACCAAATACCCACAAAATAAACATCATTATATTGGATGCATCTGGCATTAAAATAAATCCTTGGACAGTGCATTGCCTCGTAGCCTTTGCACTCTAATTAACTGTGCTACTGAAGAGGAGGAACAAAGGCTTTTAGAGAACATTAGCCATTACCAGTGACAGGTCATTTCTTCTTTTTTTTTCTCCCCCAACAACTTCAAAGGTCACCAGACTTCTCTACTCAATCCACAACTTCACAAGCTTTGTCGGAAATTATACAATTACTTTTCTAATCTCAAACTTCAATATTAAAGGAATTTAGTAGGCCTAAACCCTGACAAATTATTTCAGCATAGGTTAATGCCACAGGTTCAATTCCCACTCATCCCCTCCTCAGAAATTATAGATGTATGAATAATATAGGTCTATTATTTTTTGTTTTGTTTTAAAAATCTTAATTATAAAATAAATTGATTGAAAAATGTTTGAATACACTTTTTTACAGTAAGAACATCTGTGCATAGGTGAAGATGTGAATGTGTGGCTAGTAAAACTTAGAAACAATTCCAAACACATTAATGTCTAATCTATAATTTGTGACGAGGCTAAGGGGATGAGTGGGAATTGAACCTATGGCCATAATAGTTCTCAGTTCAGTTTAAAGACTGACTCCACTTCCATTACACTACAGAGTTCAATAGTTGCAATAATATTACATATTTGAATTCTATTGTGGGTGTTTAGTCTATGCCATTATTAATAAAAGCTCTGACTCCTCACCACACGTGCCTGTTCATTCATTTTCTAAGATAAACCTCTAAAATAAGCCGGTTTTCCACTGCCAGTGAACAGGCCCGTTGTCGTGGCAACAGCGGGAGAGAAAGTCCGCAAGAGCATATTAAAAAGGTATTTCCTGAATGTGAGATAAACAAACAATGCAATGTCACAAGCTCCCCATTAAGTGTTTTAATGCATTTATAGTTTATTGTATGGATTTTGCTACTTTTTTCTACCACAAAGTCTGGCCTTACAGGGACCCATACTTCTGACCTTAATCTCAAAATTCTGACTTTTATCTCAGAACTCTATCCTCAAAAAAACATTTTTTTTCCACTGTGGCCCTAATCCTCTTCCTTA
Organism: Neodontobutis hainanensis; assembly: GCA_024349245.1. NCBI lineage: Eukaryota > Metazoa > Chordata > Actinopteri > Gobiiformes > Odontobutidae > Neodontobutis > Neodontobutis hainanensis. The sequence continues at coordinate 3,012,977 of JALDNG010000056.1, forward strand.
TAAAACTAAAGCTAACTACTAGACAATGATTTATTTATTTTTTTATTATTTACTTTTTATTTTTACCCAGCAAGTTTTTCTCCCAATAACCACAGGCAACAAAATGCCTAAAAAACAACAAATAACGTGTGCGTTTAATATGGCTATATCCAATCCAACTATCCAAAGTCAGCCCTCGGCTATACTTTAAATTAAGGTACAAAAAACAGGCACAAACTGAAATGCTACATAAACCAGAAAAAGAATTAGAATATAGACTTGTCAAACAAATGAAGCATTAAAGCAACACTATGTATCTTTTAGCCACTAGGGGGCGCAGATCCCACTACTGACTGACTGACTGTTTTCAAGAGAAAACTATCCAAAACCAACAATTCTGGAAGAAATAAACATGTCTTCTGAAACTATAGGGTCATTTTAGTGCAATTTGTCTAAATAAACCTCAGCTAGAGTCCAATGTATTGGCCTATTTCTGCTCCCTCTGTTTGAGCTGCTAAGCACGTCAACTCAGGAGAGGTCTGCGTGTCCCGGTAGCATGTAAATGAAACATTTATATCCGAGTTTTCTGTCCAGCTGAGGGTACTGTGTCAGTGAAAAAGACATGATTATACCAACTGCGTGTCTTAGAACCATTAAATCAATACGTAAATGTATATTTTTGGAATTTATAACTACGCAATGCTACTAGCTATGTTACTTTAATTTCTAGTTTTTCTTCAAGAATATGAGCATCTCAGCATTTTTTGGGAGAAATTTTGTTCCTTTTCTCATTTATAGTTTCTGCTTAGCTAAAAAGGGGCTCACTATGAACACATGTGCATGGAGCACAGAGGAATATCCCAGCTGCTTTTCCGATTTTCTGCAATATTTGATTGGTCCTGCTGATTGGCCATTCTAGAGGCTTGCCAATCATACTACTTTTAGCCAATATCATGATCGATAGCCAATCGATCGGAGCACCCCTAGTTTTTGTTATTAGTTGGATGTTGTGATGACAGAAAACAATGTCTTATTTACTGGAATAAAACTTACCAGGTGGTGCAACTGGTGGAGTTGGCGGGATTGGACTCACCACTGGTTCAGGGACAGGGGCTACAGGTTCTGTTGGGCTCTGAGGAGGAGGTGCAACAGGTTCATATGGAGCAGAAGATTCAGCCAAAGGAGTTTTGGCAAATAATTTAGCAGGCTGTGGAGACAAAGTGTCCCCTGAAGAAGGCTGTGCTGGCTGCGGGACACTGACAGCATCAAAAATGGGAGCAGGGGAAATTGGTTTTGAATCAAGAGGAACAGTGATTGGTTCAGTCTTGGCAGGAAGAGGAAGAGCAGGGATGGTTTCAGCTATAGATGAAGAAGAAATGGGTTCAGGGGGAGCAGGGGTTGGGCAGGGAGCTAGTTCAACAGCAGCAAGAGATGGAGTGGGAGGAGGGACCTCTGTAGGCTCAAAAGCAGGAGCAGTAACAGCTTTAGCAGCAGCTGGGGATGTGATTGGGAGCACCACGTCAATGATAGTAGGTGCTGCTACCTGTTCTTTAGGAGGCTGAGGTGGAGGAGCAGCTATGGTCTCAGTGGAGGGTCCTGGAGGAGAAGGAGTGAGAGGAGCAGCAGGTGCAACAGGCTCCACTGGGGGCAGAGGGGGAGGTAGAGTGGTGACTGGTTGCAGGAGAGGAGGCGGGGGTAGGGGAGCTGATGCTGTGGAAGTTGGAGAAACAGTGGCACGTTTTGGAGGAGAAGCAGGTTCCCGCATCCGATTGATGACACTCTCTGAAAGCTGTAAAAAATAAAAAGAATGAATGTAGAAGTTTATCATAGACTTGATTTCTTCCTTTTTAGAATTAGACTAGTACATTGTTAAACAGGGTCAATGAAATAATTGTAAGATAACTATGAGGTAGCTTGTTCCCTGCAGTTGGTAGTTGTCAACACAGCCTCAGTTTGGAGACGCAGACAGGAATAATGACACAGGTTATGAGTATGTATGTCTGCTCATGGGGTCAGTAAAAACACAGTTTAATATAAACTAAAGGGCAATTAATAAAAACCATGGAGACCCAGACAAGTGCCTTTACTCACCAATATGATCTCCAGCCTTTTAGGTGAGCTTTGATAATGAGCTGTTGTTGTATTACTACTGTAGTTTTATTAATTCAAATTAAACACATAGGCTATACCCTGATTTTTTAAATGTAGGTAGAGCTGTTAAAGTAATAAACAAACTATGATATAAATATAGAATATTAAATTATCATGTTCTTCTGTTGATACTGATATCTGTTGATAGGTCCACAGTTCAGCTTAATGAGGAGAGCAATAAAAGAGTTAAAAATATTTTGAATGATTTTGTCTCTGAAATAAATATATTGTAGACTATGTAGTAGATGAATTAATATTACTATTACCTCTCCCTGCTCCCAACCCCACTATAACAGGTCATGTGATCTTTGGCCATCACACCAAGGCAGAGAAAACACTGCAAAATGTTTTTAACATCACAATAATAATGTTTATCGGAATTTATTCTGGTGCAATATACTGCACAACAAAAAGTAGTTATTGTGACAGGTCTAGTGCAAGCGTAGGTTTCATAGAAGGTATTAAATAATTTAGGTTGACATAAATTTAAAAAAATGGCCATTTTTCAGCAACATTTATTGTATTGTTATGGACCACATAGTTTTCAATGTTATTATTTAAAATTTTTACTGCCCACATTTACAGCAGTTCAAAGTTTAGTTTACGTGCCATCGCTCCTGTCTGACATAAATGAACTATTCAAAAGTACCTGAAAGAACCACATTTACAAAATTCTAACAATAGGATTATAATTGGCCATTAGGCCGACCAACACAAAAATAAAAACTACACTACACCTCAACCAAACCTAAATAGGCCATCAAATATAATATACATAACATCCAGCCAACAGGTGTAATCTGGTGAGCCTCTAAACCTTAATCCACAGTTAAGAATAGAAACACTTCTAAATATTGAATCAGACTTAACATTATAAACGTGCCATGAGCATTGATATAGCAGGGCTATAACAGTACTTTAAAGGCTAAGCTGATTGTCAACATATGGGGTCGATGACCTTAGCCTCAACATTCTTAAAAAGGAGATTGGTCAATTTTATGTTTCTGTTGTTAAAGATACGTCGTCTATATGGTTGTATCCAGTGTAATCATTTTATATACGATCAGTTACCTAATCTATCTTCGAAGCTTAGACTGAGGTGATGTTCTCTGAACTTTACTGAATGAATGAAAAGTTAAGGACAACGCTGAGTCAAGAATACTTTTTCCCTGGGAGACAGAGAAAAACCCACGCTCAAAGACAAATTAAAACTCCGAAATAATGACGCCGATGTTATGTTACCTTGGTCCAGCCATTCAAAAACATGTCTATGAGTTTAATAAGCAGTCCTTACCCTTATGCCCTTCACCACTGTTATGTTCTCATTCTCGTCTGACTCAAACGACACTCGGCGGGTGCTGTTGTTCATTCCCATTGTCAGACCGCTTGCAGAGTGTCACTTATCTACATATAATACGGAGCACTTGCATTTACTAGTGGTTTTAATTAAAGCTGAATAGCTGTTAAGTCAGGGGAAAAGTGCCTGCGCCGAAAAGTACTGCTCACACACGTTCCCACTTCCGGAGTCAGACGCGCAGGAAGAACGTGGAAAGTCATTGGACAAAAACGCTGTGAGATTTAACAAGGGCGCTCTCAATTGGTTTACTGCATTATGGGAGTTTACAAGTGCCATGCTGACATGCTGTTTCCACTATTCTTGTCACTCATATAATAAAAAAAAATTAAGACAAAGAGTGCAGATTATTATTATACATTTTATTTGATTGGGAGAGTGCATGTTAATGCACATACATGACACACAGCCACATGATTGTAAACATTAGACTAACACCTTAGACTAATTTCCTTCTGTTGTCCACATTCATACACCTGTGATGTGGCACTGGAGGCAAGGTGGGTTAAGTGTCTTGCCCAAGGACACAACAATAGTATGAACAGGGGAGTGCGAGAATCGAACCCCCAAAATCACTTTCAGTTGCCTTTACTGAATGTAGGCGAAGCTAAAGAAGAATATTTTTAACCTGCCCTTGAACATTGTTAAACCTGAAGCTTGTTTTACTACTACATTTGGGAGTCTGTTCATGGTATTTGCTGCATGAAACTCAAATGCTGCTTCACTATGTTTAGTTCTAACTCTGGGCACAAGCAGAAGGCCTGTCCCAGATGTTCTTAGAGTCCTAGAAGGTATCATAAGAAACTAGCATGTCAGAATTATATTCTGGTGCTAAACCCTTGAGAGACTTGTAAACCAGCAGTGCTGTTTTAAATTCTATTGTCTGAGCAACATGAAGCCAGTGCCGAGATTGTAAAACTGGCGTGATGTGTGTGTCATGATTCATGTCTGTTTTATATTGTTTCCGGTTTGTATCGTATTCAATGGACTTTATTTTGAAATGTCGTGCCCTTGTCTGTGTTCATGCTTGACTTCCTGCCTTGTGTTTTTCCCTCCTGTGTGATTACCTGCTCCGCCCTAATATGTTTCACCTGTCCCTTGTTGTCTGTGTCTATTTATACCTGTTTGTCCTTCCCCTCAGTACCAGGTCACTGTCATTGTCTCCGTCTCCGTCTCCGTCTCCGTCTCCGTCTCCGTCTCCGTCTCCGTCTCCGTCTCCGTCTCCGTCTCCGTCTCCGTCTCCGTCTCCGTCACCGTCACCCGTAAGTTTGGTCTGTGTTCCTTTTGTCGCCACTTGTGAATTTTCTAGTCCGTGGTTTTGGTATTTTCATTTTCTCTGGATTTTTGCCTGTGTTTTCAGTTCTGGGAGAATTTTGGTTTTTGGATTTTTGTATGTGTCTGTTTCTCTTAAAAAATAAATTTAGTTTAACGTTTTCCTGGAGTTTGGGTTTTGCATTGGAGTCTTCCTGTTCCTGAGCCCGCGGTCATGACAGAATGACCTGGTCCTGAACTGAGACTCCGCAGCCCCAGAACTGTCTTCCAGAGTCTTCGTGTCAGCCCCAGAACTGTTTTCCAGAGTCTTCGTGTCAGCCCCAGAACCGTTTTCCGGAGTCTTTGTGTCAGCCCCAGAACTGTTTTCCAGAGTCTTCGTGTCAGCCCCAAAACTGTTTTCCAGAGTCTTCGTGTCAGTCCCAGAACTGTTTTCCAGAGTCTTCGTGTCAGTCCCAGAACTGTTTTCCAGAGTCTTCGTGTCAGCCCCAGAACTGTTTTCCAGAGTCTTCGTGTCAGCCCCAGAACTGTTCTCCAGAGTCTTCGTGTCAGCCCCAGAACTGTTTTCCAGAGTCTTCGTGTCAGCCCCAGAACTGTTTTCCAACAAATAACGTGTGCGTTTAATATGGCTATATCCAATCCAACTATCCAAAGTCAGCCCTCGGCTATACTTTAAATTAAGGTACAAAAAACAGGCACAAACTGAAATGCTACATAAACCAGAAAAAGAATTAGAATATAGACTTGTCAAACAAATGAAGCATTAAAGCAACACTATGTATCTTTTAGCCACTAGGGGGCGCAGATCCCACTACTGACTGACTGACTGTTTTCAAGAGAAAACTATCCAAAACCAACAATTCTGGAAGAAATAAACATGTCTTCTGAAACTATAGGGTCATTTTAGTGCAATTTGTCTAAATAAACCTCAGCTAGAGTCCAATGTATTGGCCTATTTCTGCTCCCTCTGTTTGAGCTGCTAAGCACGTCAACTCAGGAGAGGTCTGCGTGTCCCGGTAGCATGTAAATGAAACATTTATATCCGAGTTTTCTGTCCAGCTGAGGGTACTGTGTCAGTGAAAAAGACATGATTATACCAACTGTGTGTCTTAGAACCATTAAATCAATACGTAAATGTATATTTTTGGAATTTATAACTACGCAATGCTACTAGCTATGTTACTTTAATTTCTAGTTTTTCTTCAAGAATATGAGCATCTCAGCATTTTTTGGGAGAAATTTTGTTCCTTTTCTCATCTATAGTTTCTGCTTAGCTAAAAAGGGGCTCACTATGAACACATGTGCATGGAGCACAGAGGAATATCCCAGCTGCTTTTCCGATTTTCTGCAATATTTGATTGGTCCTGCTGATTGGCCATTCTAGAGGCTTGCCAATCATACTACTTTTAGCCAATATCATGATTGATAGCCAATCGATCGGAGCACCCCTAGTTTTTGTTATTAGTTGGATGTTGTGATGACAGAAAACAATGTCTTATTTACTGGAATAAAACTTACCAGGTGGTGCAACTGGTGGAGTTGGCGGGATTGGACTCACCACTGGTTCAGGGACAGGGGCTACAGGTTCTGTTGGGCTCTGAGGAGGAGGTGCAACAGGTTCATATGGAGCAGAAGATTCAGCCAAAGGAGTTTTGGCAAATAATTTAGCAGGCTGTGGAGACAAAGTGTCCCCTGAAGAAGGCTGTGCTGGCTGCGGGACACTGACAGCATCAAAAATGGGAGCAGGGGAAATTGGTTTTGAATCAAGAGGAACAGTGATTGGTTCAGTCTTGGCAGGAAGAGGAAGAGCAGGGATGGTTTCAGCTATAGATGAAGAAGAAATGGGTTCAGGGGGAGCAGGGGTTGGGCAGGGAGCTAGTTCAACAGCAGCAAGAGATGGAGTGGGAGGAGGGACCTCTGTAGGCTCAAAAGCAGGAGCAGTAACAGCTTTAGCAGCAGCTGGGGATGTGATTGGGAGCACCACGTCAATGATAGTAGGTGCTGCTACCTGTTCTTTAGGAGGCTGAGGTGGAGGAGCAGCTATGGTCTCAGTGGAGGGTCCTGGAGGAGAAGGAGTGAGAGGAGCAGCAGGTGCAACAGGTTCCACTGGGGGCAGAGGGGGAGGTAGAGTGGTGACTGGTTGCAGGAGAGGAGGCGGGGGTAGGGGAGCTGATGCTGTGGAAGTTGGAGAAACAGTGGCACGTTTTGGAGGAGAAGCAGGTTCCCGCATCCGATTGATGACACTCTCTGAAAGCTGTAAAAAATAAAAAGAATGAATGTAGAAGTTTATCATAGACTTGATTTCTTCCTTTTTAGAATTAGACTAGTACATTGTTAAACAGGGTCAATGAAATAATTGTAAGATAACTATGAGGTAGCTTGTTCCCTGCAGTTGGTAGTTGTCAACACAGCCTCAGTTTGGAGACGCAGACAGGAATAATGACACAGGTTATGAGTATGTATGTCTGCTCATGGGGTCAGTAAAAACACAGTTTAATATAAACTAAAGGGCAATTAATAAAAACCATGGAGACCCAGACAAGTGCCTTTACTCACCAATATGATCTCCAGCCTTTTAGGTGAGCTTTGATAATGAGCTGTTGTTGTATTACTACTGTAGTTTTATTAATTCAAATTAAACACATAGGCTATAGCCTGATTTTTTAAATGTAGGTAGAGCTGTGAAAGTAATAAACAAACTATGATATAAATATAGAATATTAAATTATCATGTTCTTCTGTTGATACTGATATCTGTTGATAGGTCCACAGTTCAGCTTAATGAGGAGAGCAATAAAAGAGTTAAAAATATTTTGAATGATTTTGTCTCTGAAATAAATATATTGTAGACTATGTAGTAGATGAATTAATATTACTATTACCTCTCCCTGCTCCCAACCCCACTATAACAGGTCATGTGATCTTTGGCCATCACACCAAGGCAGAGAAAACACTGCAAAATGTTTTTAACATCACAATAATAATGTTTATCGGAATTTATTCTGGTGCAATATACTGCACAACAAAAAGTAGTTATTGTGACAGGTCTAGTGCAAGCGTAGGTTTCATAGAAGGTATTAAATAATTTAGGTTGACATAAATAAAAAAAATGGCCATTTTTCAGCAACATTTATTGTATTGTTATGGACCACATAGTTTTCAATGTTATTATTTAAAATTTTTACTGCCCACATTTACAGCAGTTCAAAGTTTAGTTTACGTGCCATCGCTCCTGTCTGACATAAATGAACTATTCAAAAGTACCTGAAAGAACCACATTTACAAAATTCTAACAATAGGATTATAATTGGCCATTAGGCCGACCAACACAAAAATAAAAACTACACTACACCTCAACCAAACCTAAATAGGCCATCAAATATAATATACATAACATCCAGCCAACAGGTGTAATCTGGTGAGCCTCTAAACCTTAATCCACAGTTAAGAATAGAAACACTTCTAAATATTGAATCAGACTTAACATTATAAACGTGCCATGAGCAATGATATAGCAGGGCTATAACAGTACTTTAAAGGCTAAGCTGATTGTCAACATATGGGGTCGATGACCTTAGCCTCAACATTCTTAAAAAGGAGATTGGTCAATTTTATGTTTCTGTTGTTAAAGATACGTCGTCTATATGGTTGTATCCAGTGTAATCATTTTATATACGATCAGTTACCTAATCTATCTTCGAAGCTTAGACTGAGGTGATGTTCTCTGAACTTTACTGAATGAATGAAAAGTTAAGGACAACGCTGAGTCAAGAATACTTTTTCCCTGGGAGACAGAGAAAAACCCACGCTCAAAGACAAATTAAAACTCCGAAATAATGACGCCGATGTTATGTTACCTTGGTCCAGCCATTCAAAAACATGTCTATGAGTTTAATAAGCAGTCCTTACCCTTATGCCCTTCACCACTGTTATGTTCTCATTCTCGTCTGACTCAAACGACACTCGGCGGGTGCTGTTGTTCATTCCCATTGTCAGACCGCTTGCAGAGTGTCACTTATCTACATATAATACGGAGCACTTGCATTTACTAGTGGTTTTAATTAAAGCTGAATAGCTGTTAAGTCAGGGGAAAAGTGCCTCCGCCGAAAAGTACTGCTCACACACGTTCCCACTTCCGGAGTCAGACGCGCAGGAAGAACGTGGAAAGTCATTGGACAAAAACGCTGTGAGATTTAACAAGGGCGCTCTCAATTGGTTTACTGCATTATGGGCGTTTACAAGTGCCATGCTGACATGCTGTTTCCACTATTCTTGTCACTCATATAATAAAAAAAAAATTAAGACAAAGAGTGCAGATTATTATTATACATTTTATTTGATTGGGAGAGTGCATGTTAATGCACATACATGACACACAGCCACATGATTGTAAACATTAGACTAACACCTTAGACTAATTTCCTTCTGTTGTCCACATTCATACACCTGTGCTGTGGCACTGGAGGCAAGGTGGGTTAAGTGTCTTGCCCAAGGACACAACAATAGTATGAACAGGGGAGCGCGAGAATCGAACCCCCAAAAACACTTTCAGTTGCCTTTACTGAATGTAGGCGAAGCTAAAGAAGAATATTTTTAACCTGCCCTTGAACATTGTTAAACCTGAAGCTTGTTTTACTACTACATTTGGGAGTCTGTTCATGGTATTTGCTGCATGAAACTTAAATGCTGCTTCACTATGTTTAGTTCTAACTCTGGGCACAAGCAGAAGGCCTGTCCCAGATGTTCTTAAAGTCCTAGAAGGTATCATAAGAAACTAGCATGTCAGAAATATATTCTGGTGCTAAACCCTTGAGAGACTTGTAAACCAGCAGTGCTGTTTTAAATTCTATTGTCTGAGCAACATGAAGCCAGTGCCGAGATTGTAAAACTGGCGTGATGTGTGTGTCATGATTCATGTCTGTTTTATATTGTTTCCGGTTTGTATCGTATTCAATGGACTTTATTTTGAAATGTCGTGCCCTTGTCTGTGTTCATGCTTGACTTCCTGCCTTGTGTTTTTCCCTCCTGTGTGATTACCTGCTCCGCCCTAATATGTTTCACCTGTCCCTTGTTGTCTGTGTCTATTTATACCTGTTTGTCCTTCCCCTCAGTACCAGGTCACTGTCATTGTCTCCGTCTCCGTCTCCGTCTCCGTCTCCGTCTCCGTCTCCGTCTCCGTCTCCGTCTCCGTCTCCGTCTCCGTCTCCGTCTCCGTCTCCGTCACCGTCACCCGTAAGTTTGGTCTGTGTTCCTTTTATCGCCACTTGTGAATTTTCTAGTCCGTGGTTTTGGTATTTTCATTTTCTCTGGATTTTTGCCTGTGTTTTCAGTTCTGGGAGAATTTTGGTTTTTGGATTTTTGTATGTGTCTGTTTCTCTTAAAAATAAATTTGGTTTAAACGTTTTCTTGGAGTTTGGGTTTTGCATTGGAGTCTTCCTGTTCCTGAGCCCGCGGTCATGACAGAATGACCTGGTCCTGAACTGAGACTCCGCAGCCCCAGAACTGTTTTCCAGAGTCTTCGTGTCAGCCCCAAAACTGTTTTCCAGAGTCTTCGTGTCAGTCCCAGAACTGTTTTCCAGAGTCTTCGTGTCAGCCCCAGAACTGTTTTCCAGAGTCTTCGTGTCAGCCCCAAAACTGTTTTCCAGAGTCTTCGTGTCAGTCCCAGAACTGTTTTCCAGAGTCTTCGTGTCAGTCCCAGAACTGTTTTCCAGAGTCTTCGTGTCAGCCCCAGAACTGTTTTCCAGAGTCTTCGTGTCAGCCCCAGAACTGTTCTCCAGAGTCTTCGTGTCAGCCCCAGAACTGTTTTCCAGAGTCTTCGTGTCAGCCCCAGAACTGTTTTCCAGAGTCTTCGTGTCAGCCCCAGAACTGTTTTCCAGAGTCTTCGTGTCAGCCCCAGAACTGTTTTCCAGAGTCTTCGTGTCAGCCCCAGAACTGTTTTCCAGAGTCTTCGTGTCAGCCCCAGAACTGTTTTCCAGAGTCTTCGTGTCAGCCCCAGAACTGTTTTCCAGAGTCTTCGTGTCAGCCCCAGAACTGTTTTCCAGAGTCTTCGTGTCAGCCCCAGAACTGTTTCCCAGAGTCTTCGTGTCAGCCCCAGAACTGTTTCCCAGAGTCTTCGTGTCAGCCCCAGAACCGTTTTCCAGAGTCTTCGTGTCAGCGCCAGAACCGTTTTCCAGAGTCTTCGTGTCAGCCCCAGAACTGTTTCCAGAGTCTCCGCTTCAGCCCCCAGAACTGTTTCCAGAGTCTCCGCTTCAGCCCCCAGAACTGTTTCCAGAGTCTCCGCTTCAGCCCCCAGAACTGTTTCCAGAGTCTCCGCTTCAGCCCCCAGAACTGTTTCCAGAGTCTTCGCTTTAGCCTCCAGAACTGTTTCCAGAGTCTTCGCTTAGCCTCCAGAACTGTTTTCAGAGTCTTTGCCTCAGCCCCAGAGAGTTTTCCTGAGAGTACGTCTCAGCCCCAGAGAGTTTTCCTGAGAGTACGTCTCAGCCCCAGAGAGTTTTCCTGAGAGTACGTCTCAGCCCCAGAGAGTTTCCCCTGAGAGTACGTCTCAGCCCCAGAGAGTTTTCCTGAGAGTACGTCTCAGCCCCCAGAGAGTTTTCCTGAGAGTACGTCTCAGCCCCAGAGAGTTTTCCTGAGAGTACGTCTCAGCCCCAGAGAGTTTTCCTGAGAGTACGTCTCAGCCCCCAGAGAGTTTTCCCTGAGAGTACGTCTCAGCCCCCAGAGAGTTTTCCCTGAGAGTACGTCTCAGCCCCCAGAGAGTTTTCCCTGAGAGTACGTCTCAGCCCCCAGAGAGTTTTCCCTGAGAGTACGTCTCAGCCCCCAGAGAGGCCCACCCCTCGAGTGGCTCACCCCTCGTGTGGCTCACCCCTCGTCGGGCTCACCCCTCGTCGGGCTCATCCCCTCGTCGGGCTCATCCCCTCGTCGGGCTCATCCCCTCGTCGGGCTCATCCCCTCGTCGGGCTCATCCCCTCGAGTGGCTCTCCCCTCGTGTGGCTCATCCCCTCGTGTGGCTCATCCCCTCGTGTGGCTCATCCCCTCGTGTGGCTCATCCCCTCGTGTGGCTCCTTCCCTCGTGTGGCTCCTTCCCTCGTGTGGCTCCTTCCCTCGTGTGGCTCCTTCCCTCGTGTGGCTCCTTCCCTCGTGTGGCTCCTTCCTCGTGTGGCTCCTTCCTCGTGTGGCTCCTTCCCTCGTGTGGCTCCTTCCCTCGTGTGGCTCCTTCCCTCGTGTGGCTCCTTCCCTCGTGTGGCTCCTTCCCTCGTGTGGCTCCTTCCCTCGTGTGGCTCCTTCCCTCGTGTGGCTCCTTCCCTCGTGTGGCTCCTTCCCTCGTGTGGCCCCTTCCCTCGTGTGGCCCCTTCCCTCGTGTGGCCCCTTCCCTCGTGTGGCCCCTTCCCTCGTCTGGCCCCTTCCCTCGTCTGGCCCCTTCCCTCGTCTGGCCCCTTCCCTCGTCTGGCCCCTTCCCTCGTCTGGCCCCTTCCCTCGTCTGGCCCCTTCCCTCGTCTGGCTCCTTCCCTCGTCTGGCTCCTTCCCTCGTCTGGCTCCTTCCCTCGTCTGGCTCCTTCCCTCGTCTGGTCTGGTTCATCCGTCTGGTCTGGTTCATCCGTCTGGTCTGGTTCACCCTTCGTCTGGTCGCCCATACGGTCCTTCCCAGCCTGACCTCTCCTCGTCTGGTTTATCCCTCGTCTGGTTTATCCCTCGTCTGGTTCATCCCTCGTCTGGTTCATCCCTCGTCTGGTTCATCCCTCGTCTGGTTCATCCCTCGTCTGGTTCATCCCTCGTCTGGTTCATCCTCGCCTGGTTCATCCCTCGTCTGGTTCATCCTCGTCTGGTTCATCCTCGTCTGGTTCATCCTCGTCTGGTCGTCCTTACGGTCCTTCCTCGCCTGGTCCTTCCTCGCCTGGTTCATCCTCGCCTGGTCGCCCCACGGTCCTTCCTCGCCTGGTCCTTCCTCGCCTGGCCTCTCCTCGCCTGGTCGTCTCTGTTGTCCTCCCAGCCTGGCCCTTTGTTTTTTTGGTCTTTGTTCTCCCAGCCTGTTCATGAGTTTTTGTTCTTTGTCCTCCCAGCCTGTTCATGAGTTTTTGTTCCCTGTTCTCCCAGCCTGTTCATGAGTTTTTGTTCCTTGTTCTCCCAGCCTGTTCCTGAGTTTGTTCCTTGTTCTCCCAGCCTGTTCACGAGTTTTTGTTCCCTGTTCTCCCAGCCTGTTCATGAGTTTTTGTTCCTTGTTCACCCAGCCTGTCCATGAGTTTTGTTCCTTGTTCTCCCAGCCTGTCCATGAGTTTTTGTTCCTTGTTCTCCCAGCCCGTTCATGAGTTTGTTCCTTGTTCTCCCAGCCTGTTCACGAGTTTTTGTTCCTTGTGCTCCCAGCCTGTTCATGAGTTTTTGTTCCTTGTTCTCCCAGCCTGTTCATGAGTTTTTGTTCCTTGTTCTCCCAGCCTGTCCATGAGTTTTTGTTCCTTGTTCTCCCAGCATGTCCGGAGTTTCCTGTCCCTGCCATGTCCGGAGTTTCCTGTCCCTGCCATGTCCGGAGTTTCCTGTCCCTGCCATGTCCGGAGTTTCCTGTCCCTGCCATGTCCGGAGTTTCCTGTCCCTGCCATGTCCGGAGTTTCCTGTCCCTACCTGGTCCTGAGTCCGTCCTTCTGCAAGTCCCGTCCGTGTGTTCCCATCCCGGCACAAAATTCTTTCCCCCCTTGTGCCTGTTCCCGGCATATTCCCCTTCCACTAGCGCCACGTCCGGCCGACCAGTTCCGAGGGCCGGACGTGCGCATCTGTAACCCGAGTGCCCGTCCGGCCGACCAGTTCAGAGGGCCGGACCCGACTCACCAGTGTACCCGGCGCCGTCCGGCCGATCAGTATTAGAGGGCCGGACCCGACTCATCAGACTTCCCGAGTGTCCCGTCCAGCCAGTAGTTAGAGGGCTGGATCCAACACCACGTTTCTCCCTAGCGCCCGTCCGCCAACCAGTGTCCAAGGGCCGGACCCGCCGCATCGGTTCCCCCCAAACCTTTCCTGAGCGTGTCCCCGTGCCAGTTGTCTAGTGGACTTGTTCCCCTCCGACTGACCCCCCCTCCACCCACCCAGGAAATGTCGAAAGAAAGGATTTTGGGGTTATAGGAGTGTTAGGCCGCCCAGTGGTCGGCCTTTAAGGGGGGGGTACTGTCATGATTCATGTCTGTTTTATATTGTTTCCGGTTTGTATCGTATTCAATGGACTTTATTTTGAAATGTCGTGCCCTTGTCTGTGTTCATGCTTGACTTCCTGCCTTGTGTTTTTCCCTCCTGTGTGATTACCTGCTCCGCCCTAATATGTTTCACCTGTCCCTTGTTGTCTGTGTCTATTTATACCTGTTTGTCCTTCCCCTCAGTACCAGGTCACTGTCATTGTCTCCGTCTCTGTCACCGTCACCGTCACCCGTAAGTTTGGTCTGTGTTCCTTTTGTCGCCACTTGTGAATTTTCTAGTCCGTGGTTTTGGTATTTTCATTTTCTCTGGATTTTTGCCTGTGTTTTCAGTTCTGGGAGAATTTTGGTTTTTGGATTTTTGTATGCGTCTGTTTCTCTTAAAAAATAAATTTAGTTTAACGTTTTCCTGGAGTTTGGGTTTTGCATTGGAGTCTTCCTGTTCCTGAGCCCGCGGTCATGACAGTGTGTTCTTTTTACCGCTTGCTCTAAGTGATGGAGTCTGTTTGTAATGCGTGTCATGAAATGTTAATGGACACTTGAATAAAGTATCTATCTATTGTATTTTCTATTTATGGTTATTATTTATTTTATATTTTCTTTATGATGCAACAGGTATCGTATGAAAACTCAATAAACTTTGACCTTTGTCGGTTTTAAAACCATGTCAAACAAATAAAATTGTCCAATTTTCTTTTCAAAGTACAGTAATAAAGGACAAATCTGAATAAATGATGCATGAATGAAAAGCCCACATTTCCCTTATTTAATCCAAAATCTTTGGTATACAAACAAACATTGACCGTGGTGCTGTGTTGATGGAGAAAAGTTCTGCCGTCAATTATTTAGACAGACAACATGGTCTGCAGGGAAAGCTGATAAGAACTTCAGAATTAAACTTGACCTAGGAAACTAGTCATCCCTGAAAGAAAAACTGTGAATCCAGCGTGACACATACATTTTTTTTTTTTTTTTTTTTTTGTGGAAGAGACTTAAAGATCACCCACAATGTTATCTCGCAAGTGCACCAGCACATCAATCAAGGCCCAGCTGCCGAGAATCGACCCCTCACAATCAATGGCCTCTTCCATTCTCATTGGTATAGCAGAGATGGTCAGAGATATAGAGGAGGAGAGAGCTGCCAAATCTTGCACTTAATGTACTAAATGGGAGAGGCTATTAACTTTTGTCTCTCACTTTTACTTTATGTTATACCTTATCTTTTAAATTCCCTGAAGAAGATGAACAAATGTACAAACTGTAAAATAAATTTTAGGGTTTAAGATACTCCCGCCCCCCTTAATATGATGAGATATGCTCTTTAAAAAAAATACCACATTCATGATGCAAATACTGAAACATGCTTCCAAAAACACAAACAATAGGCTACATGCAAAATAAAAATGTAATACATCAGCTTTTTTGTTTATGCTAGCTAAACAACTTTAGGCAAAGCAAAAGGTAATTGATATTTGTATATGTTATAAGTAATGTTAACTTTTTTTAAAATGTTTGCAATGAACGGCAGGTGCTATTTTAGAATAGCACCTGCCGTGCTACTACAACTCCCATAATTCCTTTGTGTAACCTCGCGCTGCTGTCTTCCTGTTTAGGTGCCGCAGCTGTAAAAATGGCTGATACAGGGAGATACAGGAGTGCTGTTAACAAAAACAAAGACCCTTCAGGTCTGCTAATCTCTGTCATAAGGTAGGACTGTTTCATTCTTAATTTAAAAAAATGGATGCGTTAATACCTCCGGCTATTCACGTTTCCTTTCAGATATTAAATGACAGCTAACATTTATGCTAGCTGCATGCTGCTACATCCTTCCTTCCTGTAGCCTTTTGGTTTTTTCATGATAAAAAGTACGGCACCAATGTTCAACATTTGGCCAATAGATGATGTTATGTATATGTGTATACTGACAGTAGTGCATTCATCTTTTTGTCAAAGGTTTATCACAAGTTGCTTATGCCCTACATACGAATGAGCTCTTTTGTGTATGCCTGGTCACTATTAAATAAATGCAATTAGTTTGTTACTTTGTATTTTGGCTGCACATTTTTAAATGACACACTATTGTCAGTTTTGTATTTCACAACGTTTAAATGTCTAAGTCTGTGATGTCCCTCTTCCATAAACTGTATTCCTATATGTTGCACAGTTATTATTCCTATCTAATGAGATACAACTTATCCACAAAATCCTTAGAGATAATTGTGCACACACACTGAATACCTTGTTTCTCCTTTTGTAGTTGTTAAAGTTTTAGTTAACCTTTTTGTCTCATTGCAGAACTTTGTCCAGCAGTGATGATGTGCAGGACAGGGAGACGGAAAAGGGTCGCCTGGAAGAGGCCTTTGAAACATGTGACAGGGACCTAGATGAGCTAATTGTGCAGCATTATGCTGAACTTACTACTGCTATTAGGACATACCAGAGCATCACAGAACGCATTACTAGCTCACGAAACAAGATCAAACAGGTATAAGGGACAACACACTGAAAACTGAAATAATGACAAATAGTCAAGTGACTTAACATTAATCCATTCACTCTTTTCTTTTTACCACAAAACTGTGATTAATTGTTCATTTATTAAATAATGTAATTTATATGTGTATTTATTTATTATTAAATATGTATTTGTTAGCTTTTAAGTAATATAGCATACAGCTGTACTCAGCTTCATTAAATCTAGATGAGTACATTTTACAAAGTATTACAATACAAAGTCCATCTACTGTAAAACTGTGGAAAAAAACATGGCGTCAGTCCAAGCCCTTTTCATTGTGTTTAGATTTCAGAATTGTTGTCGTATGCATACTGAGTAGATACCGACTAAGAGATTTAACTTTTCAGTTTATCAGTATGGAGCAACTCTCAGTACTTTTACTTGGACTCTGATTGATCATTATCTTTTGACAGTAAATGTTACTTCACGGTGTTATCAAGTTTGTAGCAAAACTGTGTCTATTTTTGGTGGTTTGTTTTTATAATTTTATCTCTCTGGGCTTCAGGTTAAGGAGAACCTTTTGTCTTGTAAGATGCTACTCCATTGCAAAAGAGACGAACTGAGGAAGCTGTGGATAGAAGGCATCGAACACAAGCATGTCCTCCAGCTGCTAGATGAAATTGAAAGCATTAAGCAGGTGCCTCAGAGACTTGAGGCCTATATGTCAAGCAAACACTACCTTCATGCCACAGATATGCTGGTGAGTGGATAATATGCAAATGTGTGAAGCAGCAAATCTGCTTTGAAAAACATCTTTAAAGATAAATTTGTACATGGCTAGCTTTTGCAAACAAGTTGCTGTTTGGCTAAAAGCAAAGTGTGGAAATAGTAATAAAAATGAAAATTAACACTGAGCTTTCCATTTGATGTTCAGTACGAAGAAACAGTTGGACATAAGATATAAAAGCATGCAACGCAAAACTGATAGGAGTCTTTTTAGAGGTTTTTTTAGGCCTGTTGTGCACTGTACTCAAAGTGTCATACTGCTAAGATTGATTTCTCAGCATCTGTCAACCTTTTAAAAATCCCTTTCTAGACTTAAATTGTCCGGTGGGTGCAACTTGTACTTGTAACTTGTAAGCAAACATCAGCCTAGTACAGCAAAGGCCCTGCTTGTGTGTTTGTGTGTGCTCTTGTTCTTTGATGTGTGTTTTGCTTCGACGGGAGAGCTAAAAGACATGGCATGGAGGACTGAACGACCTGGTTCTGTGATCCCACTATTGCTTTCTTTTTCTTCCTGCGTGTCACTCTCTACCTCTGTCACTCCCACACAGCTTACTTCATACTTTGGTAATAATTAGTTTGCTAGAGTGGGGTTACTTGAGGAGGTGGAAAAAAGAGGGATGATGGGGTGTCCAAAGGACCATAAAAATCCTCTTTGTGGGGGTGGAATAAGTGGAATTTCATTCAACTTGTGCTCTATTGGTACAACGTGTTTTGAAAGGCTGTTTAAAGTTCAAAGTCAGTTGGGCGCTCTGTCTGGCACACTTCAAATATTTTTTACTCTATCAGCTCTTGGTAATATAATTTATACCCAAAAGGCACAGTGTAACAATGATTTTATGTTAAAATGCTGTGTGATGCTTTCGTTGCTTTTCATTTCTTTTTAATCTAACTTATGAATATATTGATGACTATTTTAAGTTACCCAAGGCTACAACAAAGCAGGGTGATTTTGACATAAAAACATGGTGATATTTTCATCTTTTTAAGAAAATATTTCAGAAAAATATTTATCGCAGTCATAACATATAAATGTATGTACTATGTAAAATCTTTTGTTTATTAGTATAGTCTTTTTTTGAACAGCTGTTTTTGGTTAGGTTTTGTTTTATACTTTTCATTTTAAGTTCTGTAGCAAGACAAGGTAGCAGTCCCAAGCGCAATTAAAATCATAACAGTTATTATGCATTTATTTCAAGTAAATATGTGAACATATATTCTTACAATGGTGTTGTTAACCAGGGGCTGTGAATTCAAACTATTTGATTTAATATTTTCTGCATACATTATTACTATTACATTTAACAAAGCCTTTTCCTAAAGGCTTTTTGGTTTTGCCCATTGTAATATGAATGTCACCACAAAAGGTTTGGTGCATTCTAAAGAGTTGCATTGTTTTGTTTGGCTGATGAGCAGTATTTAACAGACACCCACTTGTCACTGCTGTAACATCATATTGCATGTGTCACTTCTCTGAGAGACCCTGATGTGTTTATTCCCACCAAGCTGTCACTCAGTACTGCAGTCATCTGTCAGATCAATGTTCTCCTGCTTTTTCATATTTGGCTCAACTTCTTCTTTTACTCTTTAACTAGTTTTTTCTTTTTCAAGATATTTTTAAAGTTAACATTTATTGAACTTTTAAATAATGTGTTTAAATAAAGTATAAGTAATGTTTGACAGGATGTGCCTTTTATGGTCTTGGATCATATTTTTCTGTCACACTAAATGTGTCAGTCTGTGCATTTATGTGAAGCTTATGTCCAAAAATTGGATTGAAAAAAAATGGGTGGTGTATAGAACCCTGACATTAATTAACAAAACAAAACAAAAAAACAATTTATTTCCTTGTTACTGTTGTTACTCAAAAACGGGGGACGTGTATAAAAGCATGGAAGCTCTTATGGTATGTCTTTTTACTAAATTCTTCTACATTTTTCTCTCATCTCTCTGTCAACTCACAAGAGGGCTTCATATTTCTCATTATACTGACAGGCTTGGTCTCTAATTCTCTTAACCAGTTTTTTTGGCTGTAATCTCAGCCTAATAGTAACGAGATACCCGCCTCCAACACACAGATGCAGGGTTCTTAAACAATTTACAGTCATACAATAAAACATGCAGTAATATAATATAATCAATGATATATAATAATATAAAACAATGCAAAGCCATGCAGAACTGCAAGAAGTTGCCCTATTAAATCATTTTACCTATTACTAATGTGTCCCCTATTTGCATTCACATCACTTTTGACCTATGCCCACAGCTAGTAGTTCATCCCCTAAGCTACTCCCCTTTGGCCTGCCCTGGACATGCAAATATTCTTATTGCAATTCAGACACATATATATGCATAACAATAGAAAGAATTTTTGTAAACATTAATGCAGTGTGATATACAAGTGTCCTTGGCCCTAGTGTTTTTACACATAAATTGTCTACTGCTGCCTCTTTCATTGTTTGTTGATAAATGGTCATTTATTTAAGCCAAGTGTCTCCCATGGCACCTCCTAAATGGTCGTTGCGTAAGGGCGCCGCCATACGCTAAAATACAGCGGAATACGGCGATATACCGTCGTCACCAGAGGGAAGGCTCCAAAAGCGGAAATATATAAGGAGAAACCCAATGGTGACTTTACAGGTGCAAAAATCATGTTTGCAGCCTGGTACAAAAGATGGCTCCGGTCTCTAGAGCTAAGTTTTTACTACGTGACAACTCTCGGGGTGGTAATTTTTTGATTATTACGTCCGTTTATGCTATCTAAAAACTATTGTTTTATTATGGAGTAAAAGCCAAAAAGCCCAGATGTAACAACCATTTTGTTGCCGAATCGTAATGACAATATCAGTAAATAGTGGACCAATGGACCGATTATATCCACTATATAAACAATCAATGATTTAAGCTGACTGTGGAAATTATACCTACAGAATGTTCTGATAATAATATTAAATAAAATAAAAGTAATGTCTGACCTGTAGGTGTTTGCTATGTTGTTATGCAGGTATCAGCTGTAGATTCCTTGGAGGGTCACCTGTTTCAGGTGGAGGGCCTTGGAGACCTGCGTCTGGAGCTTCACAATAAGAAGCTCAACATTCACCTCGTGCTCATCGATGAGCTACACAGACATCTCTACATCAAATCCACAAGCCGCCTCGGGCATAAGAACAAGGACAAGAGCACTGCTCGTTTACCAGGGTAATATCCTCAGAAAAATCAATGCAAAATGTACAGTGCATCTGGAAAGTATTCATAGTGCTTCACTTATTCTACATCTACAGCCTTAATTTTAAATTAAATCCATTCATTACTTGTGGTACATTTTCCCACTGATTATTCTTAAGATTGGAGTCCACCGGTGCTAAATTTAATTGAGTGGATATTATTAGGAAAAGGCACACACTTGTCTACTGTATATAAAGGTCCAACAGTTCATGTGTGCATGTCAGAGCACAAACCAAGTCCATGAAATTGTCTGTGGACATCTGAGACAGGATTGTATCAAGGCACAGATATATATATATATATATATATATATATATATATATATTTATTTATTTATTTATTTATTTATTTATTTATTCTCACCCGATCGCTCAGTTTGGCCGGCTGGTCAGCTCTAGGAAGAGACTTGGTGGTTCTAAACTTTTTCCATTATGGACACAGTGTACTCATTGGGTCCATCAATGCTGCAGAAATGTTTCTGTACCCTTCCCCAGATCTTTGCTTTAATACAATTCTGTCTTGGAGGTCTACAGACATTTCCTTGGACTTCATGGCTTAACTATGGGACCTGTTTACATACAGTAGACAGGTGTGTGCCCTTCCAAATCATGTCCAATCAACTGAATTTACCACAGGAGGCCAATCAAGTTGTAGAAACATCAGAAGAATGATCAGTGGAAAAAGATGTACATGAGCTCAGTTTTGAGTGTCATGGAAGAGTGTCATGTGCTTTTTTGTTTTTTATTTTTAATAAATTTGCAAAGATTTCAAACAACCTTCTTTCACTTTGTCATTATGGGATATTGTTTGTAGAATTTTGATGGGAAATAATAAATTTAATCCATTTAATAAGGTTGTAACGTAACAAAATGTAGAAAAAGTGAAACACTGTGAATACTTTCCGAATGCACTGTAGCTGAAATTTGGCTGCTTCTTACTTTAAAAACTTTTAACTCTAGATATATTTCTTCATTATAAGTTATTTTAGTGATGGTACAACCAAGCACAAGATGCCAATTATTTACTGTGTGGACACCAGACCAATTACTGACCAAAACACATTAGACATTGTATAACTTGTTGCTCTACTTTTTGTTTGTACTTGGGGCTCTGCAGTTTCAAACACCCCACATCAATTACTATTAACAGAAAAACAGCATAGCACTGCTTGTAATGAGAGGGAATATAACATGAACTGTTAGTAATGGTAGGATTTAGTATAGGGACCTTTCGGATAAAACAAACTACATTTTCATACTGTAATTCATTTGTCAGTTTTTATAGATTAAAAGTAATATCACAATCCATAATACGTTTTTTTGGAGTCATTGGAAGAAAAATCTAAGGTCTATCTTTTTAAACTAAAAGCTTTTTTTCTTTGTTGTTTAGTTTTTTGAGATACATCAGTGGAGTCTATTACAGATAATTTGGCAATATGATTTTGAACACAGTTTTTATCACCTTAGCCATTTATTGGTTTAAGCGATCAGCATTCGCTGTTTACCCTTTTACAAGTCTGTGTATGTTTGTAGGGTACAGTAATTATGGCAGTGAAGTTGGTTTGTAAGGTGCAGTGATTTATTACGGAGGGTCAGTCAGTGACAGGACTTGGCCTCCGAGTATTAGGTCGCCTCTAACAACAAGCCTGCCTCCATACACCCCATTCACTTAGCAGGCACATTGTGTTTATAGAGCCCAACTTAAAGGGCCTGGATTGCTTCTACTGCTAGCTTAAGGCTTGATAAATGGCTCATTGGAAAGCAGAACCAACTCTACCCAGGGATGCAAGATTTCTTGTTATAACACAATTTTTGTTAGAATTCCAGTTAAAAGAGTTGTTTTGTTCTGTGCACACTGTTTGTTTGTCTATAGGAAGCTATTATCTCATAAACATGGCATGTATAAAAAAAAAATTATTACCTCGAGAGTTTAGATTTTGACAATGTGAATAATATTGCCACATGTAATTCTTTCTAATGAGTGTTTTTTTTTCCTTTTTTTTCCAGCTCCATAACTAAAGACACATCTCCAATGCCTGTATTGGATGTCAGCAGCCTTTCCACTCCACGCAAGCTTTTAGATTCTTCACAGTTCAGCACACCTGGCTCCAGCAGTGGTATAGCCTTAACTATTATTAGACAGATGGGTGGGAAACAAATTTGAAGGTTGTCATCAGACAAGTAACATTAAGGAAAACAGAACAAATTATTGATAATTAACCTGCCATACCTCAACAAAGAGTTGTTTAACTTTGCCGCTAATGTATTTTTACCACGGTGATGATTGTTAATATGACAAAGGTGTTAGTATCCTCATTTTGACCTTTACTATTCACATATTTTTATGTGATGATGATGTGTTACTACTTAACCTCATAATGCTTATCCATTTGAAAGAGCCAACACATATTTTTTCCCTCATAATTACATTTCAAACATTTGTAAAAGAATGGGTCGCTCTGAGGAGCTCCGTGAAGTCCAGCATGGTACCGGGGAAGGCTGCCACCTGTGCATTAACTCCATTTAACTGCAACTAAAAAAACTGTTGGTGGTACTATTACAAAGTGGAAGCGATTGGGACGGAAACTAAACCATGAAATGATAGGCAACGTAAAATCAGAATGGGGTCAGCGGATGCTGAGGCGTTTTGTGCGCAGAGGTTGTCCATTTTCTGCTGAGTCAATAGCTACAGACCTCCAAACTTCATGTGATCTTCAGATCAGCTCAAGAGCAGTGTGTAGAAAACTTCATGGAATGGGTCGACGTAGCCAACCAGCTGCAGCCAAGCCTTACATCAGCAAGTGCAAATCAAAGCATTGGATGCAGTAGTGTAGTAGTAAAGCATGCTGCCACTGGACTCTAGAGCAGTTGAGATGTGTTTTCTGGCGTGACCAATCACGCTTCTCTGTTATGCAATCTGATGGACGAGTCTGAGTTTGGCGGTTACCACGAGAACGGTATTTCTCTGACTCTGCATTGTGCCAAGTGCCAAGTTTGGTGGAGGGGTTGTTTTTCAGGAGTTGGGCTCAGCCCCTTAGTTCCAGTGAAAGGACCTGTTAATGCTTCTTTATCATACCAAGACAATTTGGACAATTTCATGTTCCCAACTTTGTGCAGGGAGTTTGGAGATGGCCCCTGCCTGATCCAACATGACTGTGCACTAGTAGGCAAGGCAAGGCAAGACAAGGCAAGGCAAGGCAATTTATATAGCACAATTCATACACTGGGTAACTCAAAGTGCTTTAAAGGAAAAAAAAGTCAATTTACAAGATTTAAATTAAGAAACATAAAAAAATTAAAAACATTTTAAAAGAAGTGTGCAAATAAAACACTTTAAGTTGCAATGTAAGCGGAGCTAAAGAGGAAGGTTTTTAACCTCCCCTTGAACATTGTTTGAGTTGAGGCTTGTTTTACGTCATCTGGGAGGTTATTCCAGATTTTTGCTGCATGAAACTTAAACGCTGCTTCACCCTGTTTAGTTCTAACTCTGGGCACGAGCAGAAGGCCTGTCCCAGATGTTCTCAAAGTCCGAGGAGATTTATAAGCAACTAGCATTTCAGAAATATATTCTTGTGCTATACCATTAAGATGCTTGTAAACCAGCAGTGCTGTTTTAAAGTTTATTCTCTGATCAAAAGGAAGCTAGTGCAGAGATTTTAAAACTGGACTGATGTGGTTGTACTTCCTGGTGTTAGTTAGAACCCGAGCAGCAGAGTTCTGAATAAACTGCAGCTGTCTTAACCCCCGTTTTGAGAGACCAGTGAGCAGGCTGTTACAGTAATCTAACCTGCTGGAGATAAAAGCATGAATAGGTTTCTCTAAGTCGGGTTGAGACATTATCCTTTGACTCTGGAAATGTTTTTAAGGTGATAAAATGCAGATGATGTAGTTGACTTAATGTGATTGTAGAAATTCAAGTCTGAGTCCATGATGAACCCTAGATTTCTAACCTGTTTTTTAGATTTTAGAGAAAGAGACTCAAGGTGACTGCTGACACTTTCTCTTTGTTTCTGTGGCCCAAAAATGATTTGATCAGTCTTGTCTCTGTTCAGTTGGAGAAAAATATTATGCATCCATACCTCAATCTGTTCAATGCAGTGACACATTGAACAGATTGGTCCATTTTCATCTGCTGTGAGTGAAATGGACAATTTGTCCTAAAGGAAGCATGTAAAGACACTAACTGTCCTAAAGAAAACATGTAAAGATTGAATAATAAAGGTCCCAAGATAAACCCCTGTGGAACTCCACATGTCATGGCCATTTGGTCTGATACACAGTTACCAACTGAAACAAAGTACTTCCTGTCTTCAAGATATGGCTGAAACCATTTAAGAGCAGTTCCAGAGATACCTATCAATTTCTGTGGTATTTACATTAGTAAGTTAATTTGTATTAGTGGAGCCCCAACTTTGGTTTTATCCCCTGGGGCCCCTTCTTCATTGTTCTGGCCCTGCATGGCACTCATGTTCAGTTTGTAACAGCATGTTGCTCACATCTTTCCTTTAGCCTCGAGACACACAAAGCGGTTTAGCTCTTGCTTTTTACCTCTATTTATGTCTCTCTGTACTGTGCTGGACAGTGTTAAGATAGTTTAAACCAGTTTCACCGTGAGATTAGCAAAGTGTTTGGTTTTTATTTTTAGCGTAACAGAGCGGACTTTGCCGCTGAAAAGAGAGCGCATCACGACAATCACCTTTCTGGACAGACATATGCTATCGCTAAGGCTCAGTTGACATGTACAGCATTCTTTAGGCTACTTCCAACCTCTGTCATGATAGAATGAGCCTCATTGCAGCCTCACTCTCAGACATTAGTGACAGTCCCAGACTTTCACTAATTACGGTCTCATTATCTCCACAGGCATTCTCCACCTCTCACCTGCTTGTTTTGTACAGTATATAACTATTACACTTTATTAAAGGGCATAGTATGAGAACATATGATCCATAGATTTGTACAAAAAACAAAGAAAAGAACAGCAAATATACTATAGATACAATATGCGCAAAGCAATAACATTTAAAAATTTGTTTATTATTCCCTATTTTATAAAGACAAGCTTGCCAGGGACTCCAAATTTCTGAAGTGAATCTCACAGAGCTGATCTAAGGAGAAACCAGAGCTTGTAAAGTGGCATTAGGTGAGCTCAAAATTGTACCCATAAAACTATAACACAGTGCAGTGGAACAGGACCGTACCCAACAGTTATTATTTTAACATCTGACTGGCACTACTGTGTCTTGGGATCTTTAGCAGCAGTCTTATGGAGTCTTTATAGGCAACTATGAGTTTCTGCAGATAGGACTTTTTATAACTTCGCCATAGTTGGGCAGTGTACATGGGGGAGCAGAAAGATTTTTGAATAGTGTTGCTTTTACATCAGCAAAGCACATATCAAACTTTCTGACCATAGATTGTGCTTATAATTTAGACAGCTGCCTGTGCATGTCCATGTCTTCTGTCAGGTCATTGTTAATATAATGACCAAGGTTTTTTGCCCCCATTTTTCATGAGCTGAACATGTACACAAAAGGCCTATAAGGCCTATTTCTCTCAAATATTGTTTACCAAAAAGTCCAAGTCTGTGTTAGTGAGCACCTCTCCTTTGCCGAGATAATCCATCCACCTGTGACATATCAAGAGGCTAATTAGCGAGCATGATTATTGCACAGGTGTGCCTTAGGGTGGCCACAATAAAAGGCCACTCTAAAATGTGCAGTTTCATAACACAGCACAATGCCACAAATGTTGTAAGTTTTTTTCTATGCAATTAGCATGCTGACTGCAGGAATGTCTACCAGAGCTGTTGCCCGTAAATTGAATGTTCTTTTCTCTACCATAAGCCGTCTCCAAAGGCCTTTCAGAGAATTTGGCAGTACCTCCACATCCAGCATCTTCACCGTCAAGATCCTCTGAGACCAGCTACCCGGACAGTTGTTGCAACATTCGGTTTGCATAACCAAAGATTTTCTGCATAAACTGTCAGAAACCGATTTAGGGAAGCTCACCTGCATGCTTGTCATCCTCACCGGGGTCTCGACCTATTTGCAGTTTGTCGTCAGAGTGGACCAACATTCCACAGGCCACAATCAACAATTTGGTCTACTTTTGTGAAGGAGATGTGTTGCACTGCATAAGGCAAATGGTGGACACACCAGATACTGACTGGTTTTCTGACCCCTCCAATACAGTGAAACTGCACATTTTAGAGTGGCCTTTTATTGTGGGCAGACTGAGACACACCTGTGCAATAATAATGCTCTCTGATCAGCATCTTAATATGCCACACCTTTGAGGTAGATGGATTATCTTGGCAAAGGAGAAGTGCTCACTAACACAGATTTGGACAGATTAGTGAACAAGATTTGAGAAAAAAATAGGCCTTTTGTGTACATAGAAAAAGTCTGAGATTTTTGAGTTCAGCCCAGGAAAAATGGGGGCAAAAACAAAAGTTTGTTTGTTTAGTACATTTTACCTCGTTGGAGGTATTCAGAAGTCAGGAAATGTTATTTTCCTATCATCCTGGGCGGCAGTGGCTCAGTGGTAGAGCGGCCGTCCTTCAACTGGAAGGTAGTAGTTTCGATTCCTGCTCTCCCCACAGTTCATACTGTCGTTGTGTCCTTGGGCAAGACACTTAACCCACCTTGCTTTGTATTATTGTGTAAGAATGTGAATGTATGTGGTGATGGTCGTAGAGGCCGTAGGCGCGGAATGGCTGCCGCGTCTCTGTCAGTCTACCCCAGGACAGCTGTGGTTACAGATGTAGCTTACCATCACCATTGTGACTGTGTATGAATGAATAATTGATATGTAAAGCGTCTTTGCATTCCCAGAAAAGCGCTATATAAAATTGATGTAATAATAATAAAATAATAATCCTTAGTTCTAACTACCACGACGTAACTTTTAGCAGCATTATATTTGATATCATTGTCTAAGCCATATTCTGAACAGACATTAAGAAGCTTTTGAAGTCCCAATCTGTAGGGACAGAACACAACCAAATCATCTGTATACATAAGACGGTTATATAAACAGTCACCAACAACACACCCTGTTGTGCAGTTATTGAGCTGCACAGACAGATCATCCATGTACATGTTAAACATCAAAGGGAAAAGAAACCAAGAAACCCTCCATGCCAAACCCCATTGTTGACCTAAAGGTGTCAGAAAGACTCCCCCTTTTTACCTGCATGTTCTGCTGCAAATACCAAAATATGAGAATTCTAATGAGGTATCCAAGGACCCCACATTTAGACAGTTTGTTAAACAATTTTCCATCATTAATTCTGTGAAATGCCTTTGAGGCATCCAAAAAAAACATGCATATTGTTGAGCCCTGGCTATGATACTTATCTAGTATTTCCTTCATGGCAAAAATACATGTATCAGTACCATGGTCAATTTTAAAACCAAACTGGTTGGCAGCTATATATAAATATGATTCAAGTCTATTCAAAAATATCTGTCTCAAGTACCTTTTAGTAGAGAGGAAGCTGGCCAAGGCAAAAGGTCAATAGTTATCCATACTGCTGAGTTTATCAGCTTTATTTTTTATCACTGGGACAAGCCAATGAGTGACTGGCAGCCTGTAAAACAGATTTACAGGCTTTACCGGGTTTTCTGCTTGCAAATTACAGATGTTCAGATGTTACTTTATCTATGCCACCAGACTTATTATTCTTTAGCTTGAGCATTGCATCAAAAACCTCTTGAATGTTACTATTCCCCCCTCATTGCTTTCTATTTTCCCAACAAGAGCTAATTTGCTCTTGATACAGTTCAACAAATTATTGTAAATATATACTATACTATACTACTCTAAACTTTACACCCTTTCACACCTATTCCTGCTATACATGTCATCAACATCAAGTACTATTATTATATACATTTCTCCAGTTCCGCAGCAATTTTCATATGCCCTCTGTGTGCACCATTAGTCACCTTTCATCTCTGTCATCACAGCAGGAGAGCAGCATTCATTATGCTCCAACTGGTAGCCAGCACGTAACAGGATCTGATGATATAAGCTGTACAGTAACTGTATTCACGAGCGTATGAAATCTCTCTTGGTTGCAGGGGCGTAGAGTCAGGGCTGCATTTCTTCCAGGCAGAGAGCAGTAGAACGCAAACAAGAAGATAATGAAAAAAGTTAATCCTGCAATAACTTGGTGTTCCCTTGGTGTTTCTGAGTTTTATATTAAGCCTGGCACTTTTTCACCACCCACGCTTGGCATTCTCAGCTCTCAATTTACTGTTTTGAGCTGTGGATGCCAAGTGGACATTCATACCACTCAGCATTGACGTATTATCTATTGCTACATGACCATGTTACAGGTATGGTTGAGATGGATGAAAAACATTAGCATATGCCTGATGGCAAATAACGTTAATAAGCCTTGGCACTAACAACTTATAAAGAAGTGAGACATTAAAGAAGAAAACAATAAATTTATCATTTTCTTCATCAGTCTTGTTTAAATAAGAGCTTAAGTATGTTTTTCCCACAAAAGCTGCCAATGAAAGGAGTGGTCAAACGTGGTCACTACATAGCCTCCATCAGTGGCCATTTTGTGTAACAACATTAGAGCACCTCATTTGTTGCAAATAATTCTCGTAATTATGACACAGACTACACTTAGAATGGGTGAAGTGAGGAAATAAAACCCAATGTCTATTACCTTGCCATAAACATTAACTCTCTTAACATGCTTTGATGGGGAATAGGGACGCCCTATTAAATGGAAATTAGACCCTCATTTGATGTTGATACTCTCAATTTAGCTTCTAATGTAGCTAAGTCTTATGGAGGGACTGTAGGGGAAACGGGAAAGATGCAGGTAGTATAATTACATGGAATAATTAAAGCTATGTATTATTTGGATTAAGAAAGTAGACATGTACAGTGTACATTTACATTTGCATTTTATTCATTTAGCTGATGCTTTTATCCAATTATACAGTTATCAACAGAACAGTTGTATATTTATTTTATAACACCAAATAAAGGACCCATGTTTTTAATATAGTAATTGATTAAATGGAAGTTTTTTTGCTTATGGTGTCTTTTGCATTTTTTGTTTCCTATACGCTATATTTATTCAATCCACTAATGCCTCCTATTCTTTCTATTTAGTGCGTGAGCTTCAGCAAGATGGTCGAGATATGAACCAAGGTGATTTTCCAGAGGTTGACCCAGAGGAGAACAGTGCAGAGTTCATGGGCATCCTCATCAAGGTGTGTTTACTGAAAACATTTAACACCTTCATTATTTTTCTATTCAGCATGCCTTTTAAATAATTTCTGTGGGGGAAAAACGTTTGATTTGTATTTTTTAGGCTCTGGCCAAGCTGAAGAAAATCCCAGAAACCATCAAAGCCATAATGGAGCGACTGGAACCTGAGCTGAAACAAATTGTCAAGAGGTCCACCACTCAGATTGCAGACCATGCTTACCAAAGAGGAGAAAACCTTGCACAGGAGAGCCAGCCAAGGTACAGTGAGGAGGCTGGCAAGATAATGGAAGATACAAGGCTTTATGTAGTTTACTGACTAACTAATAACATGATGCTGGACAGTTTACTGATGCAAAATTCTGTCTGAAGTCACTTTTTATAGATGCACTGGTGTATTACAGCTGTCAGAAAAGGTGGTAGAGGGCATGTTTTAAATGCCGTCCCACGGTGTTGATAGTGAGTCAGTCAACCAGGTATGAAACTCAGTAAAGGCTAGAGCTAAACACACACCTGCCTCAGACCATGAAAACAGATGCTGTGCTGCTTTAAACCTAGACAAGTCATGGTTAAGCATGCCTGCTCTACACACACAAACAATTCCACACCTGCCTTTGAGACTACTGCATTTTAAAAGCAGTCACGTCAGTGCCTGCAGATACAGAAAGAGTGAACAGACTTGGGAAGCACAGGTCTCAGTCCACTGATCCTGAACCATTTAAGAGGAACGTCTTGTTTTCTGTCAGGGATGCTCTCCTCTGCCTCGTCTGCCTCCCCTCTCCTGTTGCTGTTGAATCTCATCTGACCTCAGTGCAATAGGCCACCATGTAGCTCATTCCCAGCTCTGCTCCTTACAGATTGTTTCAAGTTTACCTGTGTGTGCCTATGTGCACGAGTGACTAATGCCGCTTTTGTGTCACAGTGTGCAGAATTGTATTTGGCAAACACTAAAAGCTTTGGGCGTGTGTTTGTGTTTGGATCCCCACACACCTAGTACTGCCTATGTACACTTAATTTAAAGCAAGGCTTGTTGCTATGGAAACACCAACCAGTGAACCACTTGTAGGGAACAACTTGCATACAGAACACTATATTTTATAGCAATGCTCACCAATAGGCGCTTTGCACTTTATATGATCAGTGGCTTGATTTGAGGTTTATGTTCTGATTCACACCCTCTGTGATCTGCCACATCATCCTTTTATTAGAGCTTACATTCACACTGATGCTCCATACATTGAACCAAGCTTTTTGCATGCAGCAGTCCGCCAGAGTAATTTATATTAAACTATCATAGTAAAACATATGATTTTTTCTTTTACCTTTCTTTATTACTTCTCTGCATCTTATGGTAGAGGTGGTCTTATGGTTTTTCTTTAAAAGGTTTTGCTTCAGTGACCTTTGAACACAGAAATAAAGAGCAGAAGAAAAACAACATTGATCAAAAGAGCTTGGTGGTTTTTATCCCACTTTACTCTGTAATTTTAAGCAATTTAAGACAGCTTTGTGAAGTTTTGAATAGGTACTTTGAATTATAGTAGTATAGATCCCTGTTCTTTATGTAGAGATGTTATTTTGTTCAACTGACTATCAATATAATGCTGATTTTATGTAGAGATTAACTGGTGCCAACTGGTGTATAAGGAACAAACTGTAGATGTTGTTTCTCAGTTGGTCAGACGGGGTTACTTAGGGACTTTGTGTTCGTGTGTGTGCTCCCCGCTGTCCGCCCGAGCTGTTCATCAGCTATCTACGTGTGTGGCAGCTTCGATCCTGAGGGGAAATGAGAAGTGAGGGCTCAAAGAACAGACAGTATGGATTAAGATGGCCTCCACTGGGAGATAATGAGGAGGACCAGGCTGTCTGCACTTTTTTTGTGTGAGCGTGTGTCTTTTTGAGTATAAGCTTGGGTTGAAGTGTGCCTCCAGTTTAAACAGAAAAAAGAGGTGACAAGGTCAAAGTCATACATTTTTGTGGCATCTATCTCGATGCTAATAGGGCTGCATTGTTGTCAGATTCTCAAGGTTGGCATTCCTTCCATAGTACATGAGAGAAAGAGAAAAAAGGGAACTGAAAGATTTCTTGGCATTTCAGAGCCCCCCGTCTTTGGTGAACATTTTCCATTCACAGAGTTATAGCTCATAGTGATTTGTGCCTGCCTTCCTCTCCATTAATAACATTTACTTGCTACTACTGCCAGTGTAGTGACAGACAGCAAACCAAAATACCCTCTAGTGAAACATCCATCTTTCTTCCACTTTATCCCTGTGCCTTCACGGGAAACCTTGGCCACTTCAACAACTTTAGCGTGCTTTCTTTTCTTTGTTAATTTGTATTGTGGAGGAAAATTATCACTCCAATTACATGAAACAATTACATGCCACAAGAGTGTATTAACAGTCCACTATTAGAAAAAGTCTGAATGCTATAATAACTTTTGATGCCCCTACAATGAAGTGGCCACTCGGTAACATAGGTGCCGCATCTACTCTTTCAGGCACCACAAATGTAACCTCTGGTTCCCTCTTAACTTTGAAAGCTTTGTCCTTCTACAGAATGCTGTTTTGGCAAAGTCATATGAAAGCATTAGCGTAGATGAGGCAACAGCGAGTTTCCAATCTGTGAGTGTTGCACTCTGATCAAGTGGAAGGTCAAATTGGTTCGGGCTGTGTGCTCTTTTTCAGCCTGAGTCATTTCAAACTAATGAGAGAAGTGGTTTATTTGAGGCTGGGAGGCATGGAGAGTTTGGTTGTGTACTGACTCAAGGTAACAAAGTGCATTCTTTGCACTCTTATTTTGTACAGCTTAGCTCCAAGAAACAACATTCTGTATACCTTGGTTTGAAATGTACATCAAAAACTATTCCTAAAGAAAGTGTGATTCTTTTTGAATGTGAATGTGCTTTCTTATTGAAGACTGACTGTTACAGAATGCCAATTAAAATCCACCTGTGATTGTGGCAGAAAAACACAGTATATATGTTATTTTAATGCGTGTTGCATTGTCTTGCCCAGTTTTATACTTCTATCTTGTAAATGATAATATATATCAGGGTTATTTACCATAAACATGATGCAGGTTGACTGTGCAGTAGTCCTATAAATTAAATGCCACCCACTACTGGTAACACTTTAGAATAACTCACACAGTAAAACCGCAGTTAAGCATCAATAGATGTGTAGTTAACAATGAATTTAGTAATATAAATTTATTTATAAACTTATTTAGAGATGCTGAAATTGTATTTTTATTTTTACGAGTAAAACATTTATCACAATCACCTTTAAGTGATTATTATTGTTGAATTAATGCTTTGTTAATGATGAAATAAAGATTATGTAGGTTGTTGCAAACACTAACTAATGCTTAATGATAGTGTGAGTTATTCTAAAGTGTTACCCTACTATTTTTACCATCTCAACTCTTTCTCTATTTTCTCTCTGGCTCTCTCTGCAGGCTGCTGCTGGAACTGCTGGAGCTCTTGTTTGATAAGTTCAAGGCAGTGGCCCAGGCTCACAACGTGGTACTGGCCCATCTTCAGCAGATTGCAGTGCAGTGTCATGGCGGGGAAGGATTCAAGTTGTACGACCAGGCAGATGTTTCGGCCAAAATTCAGACAGTGCTGCAGGTGAGACTCTAACAATAGTGCGTGTTCCTCGAATCTGTGTATTCAAACGAATCATATCACTGTTAGTTATATCTGTAGGCAGATCTGCAGACCACATAGACTCACTTGTACTGTGTAAAATAATTGTTGAGTGTGTTTGCTAGTGTACCCGTTGCTTGCTGACATACCCCGAGGCTTCTGTTTTCTTTCACAGCCACAGAGATTTGTTTGTCCTTTATTTATTCTTCCAGGCAGCAATCCACATAAAACCCCAAGTAAATTCACCTTCTTTTACAGTAAATTAATCACTAGAGAAACACCGGCGATAGATGGCGTTCAGTCTGTCAGCAAAAAATGGCTTGGATTAATTTGAGGTTCTTTAATTGCCATTCATTCATGCTCTGTTCTTGCTCCCTGCTCTTGTTTGATTGGCTGAGTAGCTGTAGTGCTGACCTATGATGGGTCTCAAAGGAGAATCTGTGGCAGACGCTCTTTTCTTGGTACTGGCATGTGTCTGTTTTGTGAATATGTAGCAATTTTCTGCCTGAAAGTTTTTGCAGTTTTCATAACTTTTTTAGATTGGTTTGTGTTAATGCAATAACCTTGGATGCCTGGATTTACATAGCAACTATTGCACATCCCACATAACCTGTTTATTTGTAACAAGGCTGGCCAATTAATCCAAAATGAATTGAACCCAACATTGAGAACCTCTAACCGATGTCCTGCCCATGTCACTTATAAAAAAAAAAAAAAACTTTCCATTGATGAATAATAAAGATTAGATGCACACCATCTGTCATTAGAAAAGAAAATGCCAGTTTTAGAAGTGATGTGTGAATCGTAATCAGCTTTAATGGTAAATTTATAGCAATATACTAAAACTATAAATAGTCTAAATCTGCCTCACCTTGTACCCTATATAGTGATGTGTAGGCATGCACTGCAATGAAGTGTATATAGTTGACATTTAGGCATTCCAAAGCCTGCAACTACTGAAAACACCTAGTTGCTTGGTTGCTTCTCTGTTTCTGTGATGCGAGATAATGTAATCCCTTGATTAGAATACTCATTACGTGAAACGAGGTGTTCTTATTCACTCACTTGTGTTATTATTTCCTGACCGATTGTATCAATATAAAGCCCCTCGTCCATCACGGTCTCCCTGTTGCAATTCCTCTCATCTCTCGCTTGTTCGCCCCTGCTCAACATTTCCATTTCCCCTGCTTCTCTCTTCTGCGGCATAATTCCGCCCGCATCTGTAATACAGTTTCTCAGATGCTCAATACCTTGTGCATACCACTCGTGCTCCTTGTAATTTCCTTCCTAATCTCATTATCTTGCCTTCTTTTTTTTCCTCTCACAGCTCCCACAGTCCCTTTCACCTCCTTCGTTTAGCCCAGTGTGTCTTAGAGAGTCACATATCAGCAATGGGAGAAATTAAATCCTTACTGCTCCCTCAGTGTCTCTGTTAAATTTTATTGGATACTGAACCAGTTCTTATCTCACGTCTTATGACCCACAAAGGGGTATTGGTATTGGCCAGAATTGGTTGCAATCTCTATGTTAGCCTCTTATCGTCTTTCTTTCTTGAATTTGTTTTTCCCACATCTACTATACCAAAGCTTTTATCAAATTGCAAAGCAGGATTTTTTTTTAAAGCCCTATATGGTTTACTATTGTCTTAAATATATCCAATTATAATTTGTGTGCAGAACCCTTTTAATGTAGCCTTTTTCTCAGTTGACTTTAAAGACTTTATGTTATTCTCTTTAAGGGAAAATCTATTAAATTGACGCCAATCTTTCACATTTCTGATGTGTATGGGAACATTTACAAAAAAAGGTGCAGAAACCAGATTGACCTTTCCACATGACATACTCGCAGACAGACTCAAAAGCTGACAGCAACATAGGGTGCACCCAGTTACAAGGGCTCAACTGAGAAATGCACTCCAATGTGTGACCAAAAGGCTTATCTGGAAATCCGGTATACAAGTGTTTGAAAGTCAGTTGCTGTAAAGTTTTGTACAAATACATTTTTTACAAAATACAAAATACAAAAACATTTTTAAGTGGCTTGATTGTGTGCCATAAGAAGTACACACATTTATTTATTTTTGTTCTTTAATGAAATGAAAGAGCACAGTTCATAAACCTTCATTAAGATCACTCAGCTAAGAGCGTTATTTAATGTTTATTTTGCTCGATATGTCTCCGGCTACTAATGTCCATCACCCTTTAACCTTGTCTTTTGGTTTGAAGCATCTGAGTTTGTTAATTAGCGCGTTCTGGTAGGATTTGTAGCCGGGTGACTGCGTTGTCTGCTACAAGTGTGTGATCAGATTACAAATCACACTTTTAATAAGTGGCTTGCTTTCTGCAGTCAGGGAACTTTGAGCCTGCTTTGGAAAATATGGTCAGATCCTGATAGATGATGACTATATGCTGTCTGAAAATGGATCTTTGAAACTTTGATATAGATTTGATGTACAAAGCTTATGGTAGTTTTAGTGTCAATCCTTAGATTCAAAGAAAGCTTATTGCTTTCTTTAAATCAGCCAGGATTGTGGACGGGGCTTATATTTGTGGTCAAAATGTATAAATTGACAAGTCATTTAAATATTCAAGGCCCTATGTCTGCTCATCATCACTGTGAAGATGAGGTGGAATGAACTGCCAGAAAGCAGCCCGAAGACAACGATCTCTTTTAATTAGATATGAAGCACAGACGTTGTTCTCGCCTCTCATTTTAATCAATGTGTCACATTTATTCTGTCCTTTGATGCAATGTCATATTTACATTTTATAGACTCCACTGCAATGTTGTCTCTTTTTTTTTTACGTCACTGTGTCAAAAGTACGATTTAACCATTGACATAGTAAAATGCACTTTATGCATAGAAAGCATGGCAATGAATATTAGATGTATAATATATTGAGGAAAAATTACATAGAGTTTAAAAAAATAAAATAATTTACCAATTATATAGTACAAGGTTAATGCAAAGGTAAAATACATTATAATTCTTAAAAAAGATGGCAATTAAAGCTATTCTTTTATTTCGGTGCATTTTCTGCACATACAATTGTAGTATTTGCTTAACTTCAAAATACTGTTCACAGTTTTTGAACAATACTATCAATGAAAACACTTTTACCGTTCCATTTCTATGATAAAATAATATAAACTCTACAGTCTCGGAAATACTTTACAAATAAAATGGTTTCAATGAACGTGACAGCACTTCTTCCTTCTGTCAACACGAAAGCTTTCAAAAGATGTTCACTCAAGGTCAGATGCCAACATTGGTTAGCAGAGTTTTTCAGTCCTGCTGGTTTAGTTGCATCTCAACCTCAGTCAGAACTTCAGAAAGATATTGAAGTTTAAAGAACACAATCAATAGATGGTGTAGACAGGACACTTTAGGACACCATACACTTGACATGGAGTTAGCAACAAGGCACATCAGTCAGCCATTAGATTTTGTTAGATAAAATGGTAGTCTTCAGAAAGAGAAGTGTTAAAATGGCTTAATAAAAATAAACAGTGGGAAGCAATGCAATATAAAATAAAATGCCTGATTGTTTTTATTTAATTTCAGTGAATTGACTGCCAATTTTTTTCCACGACAAGTGCTCACCTACTCAGCTTTGAGTGATGCTCTTCTAATTCTCGTGGTTTGTTGGGTGTTAGGGCCCTAATGGATCGGATGGAAGATGATAATGCGCCCTTTCAGAGTACAAGGGGTGACAGAACATTTTGTTAGAGAGAAATAAATGTGAGTGCTGCTAATGAATTACAAAGACAAACTTCCGTGCAGATCTTCTCTCTTGAATAAAAACTTAGCACTCAGCCTCAAGTTTGGAAGCAGACCCAA
This sequence comes from Neodontobutis hainanensis, assembly GCA_024349245.1. Classification (NCBI taxonomy): domain Eukaryota; kingdom Metazoa; phylum Chordata; class Actinopteri; order Gobiiformes; family Odontobutidae; genus Neodontobutis; species Neodontobutis hainanensis. The sequence continues at coordinate 3,050,089 of JALDNG010000056.1, forward strand.
GTGCAGAATCACATTGGTTGATTAAGTTTGATCTTGACACATCCTCAAAAACACACACTTTAATTTTTGGACTTTAGTTTTATCTGGTGTGTTCAGCTATTTCCCACATCTTCACATACCAACACCTTTTCTTTTCTAAACTCTCTCCTAAACATCGATTGCCCTTATGCCCTCTCACTTAATGGCCAGACATTCATATCTAAAAGCTTCAGCTACTCAAAAGACCATGTTGTTTGGCTTTGTCATTTCTGTGGCTGCCCATTCTAATACCCGACAGTGACTAATCTATGTCATATGATGATCATATTTACCATTTATCAGAAGAAGTGCTGGACTTGGTGGATGTTTACTTGTTTATAGAGCAAGCTTGTCTAATTAAATGTAGAGGAGTTGTATAAGGCTGTCACAATGAACTGATTAGACTCTAGAGACCATCACCAAGGTAACACTGTTGGCAGTTGGTTGCAAGGTAGAGGAACTAGATTGAGAAACTTTGCTTAATAATTAGTTTAGTCTAATTAAAATGTATATTTTGGCAGTGATATATTTTTTCTTTCGTGAGGCAAAATTAGCTTTATGTGAAGTTGTTGCTATTGGAGTGTAATTCAAAAACTGCTTATGCCTTAAACTGAAAATAGACCCTCATTTTTATAAAGCTGGTAAATCAGTTGATTGTTATACAGGCCTCTTATGCTCAGTTTTTTGTTTTCTTTACTGAGTTTCTATAATAAGCATTCTGTTTATTTTTACACACATAATTCTTTGCTCCAACATTATCTCCTCTCTTTTATTGCTCTATTCATTCATTTCACCTTCCCTTCTTTCTGTCGTCTTCTCCGTCCAAGCCTGCCAAGTTAATTGCCTTCAAAGTTCACTCTGTCTCTGGGCTAATGCAATTTAAGTAGGGTCGGAGCCCCTTCATCAGCCCAGTGCTGGCATTTCATTAAGTCTACTTGGGTGTTAGCTTGCAAGCAATTGGGGGGGGTTTTGCTCCATCAGCTCATCATTAGTAATTAATACAGTGATAGGATTAGTGGCAACACGGGGCTAGTGGCAAGTGGAAGCCTGGTGTTGCCAGTGGAAGAGGGTGTGTAAAATATGGGCTGAGGGACTAAGATGAAGAGGCAGGAGTGGGTTTTAAGTGGAGTTATAGGCATCTCTTTTGTGTTTGTGGTACAAATACATTGTTGCTGCTGTGATGTGGAATATCATGCCCATTTTTACAGGTTTGATTTTCTTATATATATTTTAGCTATGACAAGGTAGGCTATACTTAAAATATTTGTCTATTGGGTAAAGAGATGGTGGAGATACTTCTCCTGTAAGAATGTATATCCTTTTAAATCAGTCCACATGATACACAAAGACATTTTACACAGATTCCCTACTTTTATGTAGTTATTTGATCATTGTGGAAGTATGTGTCTGTGCGCACATAAATTAGCATTGGTGCTAGCATGCGCAGGCTTTCCCATGCATGACCGGGGTGCTCTCCGCAGCGTTAATTACATCATTATGGTCGGGATGGATCTCCATCTGCTCGACCATTACTCCTGTCCCATTCTGGGCCAAACCACACTGCGCTGCAGAATTAGACACACATGCGTTAAATGGCTCTGCTAAATTATGAAGCTATTAGATATGGCAGGCTATTTTAAAACATATGTAGTCGCACAGAGAACGAACAGAAGACCGGCGGAGAGAAAAGTGTGTTGTACTGAGGTAAATGAGGCAAGAAAAGAAATGTGAGAAATGAGAGATGTAACTTGACGAGATTTTGAAAAATGAGAGCCAATGAACGGAAAAGAGAAAATGATAGAGTAGAAGAAGTTAACTTTCTGTCTGTCCACAGTTTCAATGTGCTTGTCCGGCTATTGTTAGAAGTTGATAAGATTTTTATGAAGCATGATAAGACATTGATGGATTTGGCCATGGATCATGCAGACAGATCAAGGAAATGGGGATGAGATATTTTAGAGCAGACATTAAATGATCATGTTTGGGGCCTTTTTAAGTGTTACAGATCGTTTGTAAACATGCACATTGTGAGTATTTAAAGTTACAATAAAAATTATGTCATGTATTAAATATATGAATAGCCCAGCTGACTGTGTTTTAAACATGCTAATTAAATTGTGAAACAGTGTGAAAACAGCAGTGCACAAATTTGAAAGGTGACCAGAGAGATGTGAAGATTAATTAAGAGTGTGTAGTTTAAATACATTGTATTAAGGGATATCAAATCGGCAGGATGATAGAATTAGCTTTTATACAACCAGTACATGACAGTGGGAGCTTTAAGACTATCCAAAGTTTTTCAGCTCTTATTTTTTCCTATGTGCGTTTACAGGTGTTGTTAATGGAATATCTGGATGTGAAGAACAGCCGCAGTACCACAGAGCCATCAGCTCAGCTCTCCTATGCCAGCACTGGCAGTGAGTTTGCCGCCTTCTTTGCTAAGAAGAAACCACAGCGTGCCAAGCAGTCTCTTTTCAAGTAAGAAAGAGTGGTTAATTATTTTGTTGATAGTCTTGGAATCTATCTGGAATATAAAGTTTCTGATATTCCCTGCTCAACAAATATTAATTTCTTTACTTTGTGTTTAATGATCTCAATGTATAAATGAAGACATGAGATGAGATTTTATATGCTATGGGGTCTGTCCTTATGTGTTTTGCAGGTTTGAATCATCTTCCCATGCCATCAGCATGAGTGCCTACCTGAGAGAGCAGAGGCGAGAGCTCTACAGCAAGAGTGGAGAATTACAAGGTAAGTGGAAGACATTCCTGAACAGCCAGAAGAGAGAAGTGGTGATAGAAATGTGTGGAAGGGTAGTGAGACAATGGGAGTGAAGGAGGGATGACAGACCTAAAGGTTACAAGTATCAAAAAGGACTGGAAAAATCAGGTGTAAGGAGAGTGGGCTTTGGTGGTGTCAGACTAACATGGGGAGCAGGAGTTTGATAGGGTGAGATTTGTGCAAAGGTATAATATAGACCTTGAAGGAGGTGTAACAATAGGTACTGTGGAGACAGTGTAGGAGAGGCACATCGCAGGTCACGAAGTTACTCTGGACTCAGACTAGAGTGTGAAGAGGAAAACTGCAATGGAAAAATAGATTGACAAGTTACAGAGAGCAGGGTGACTTTGCAGAATCCGCCTACAGGGAGAGGCATTGAAAACCTCTCGCTCACAGCTAGACCCTAGAGAGTGTTAGCTGTTCTACTTCTCCCTCTTCTTTTTCTTCTGTCTGCCTGCATTTCATGCCCATGACCTTGAGGTTTCAATCAGCAGTGCCTGACAGCGCTGTTTATCTGCCACTTTTCACTTTGTTACTCTTAATGATAATATCTTGGAATGAAATTGTATAATAATAATAATAATAATAATAATAATAATAATAATAATAATAGTTTTTCATCCTTTGAGCATCTTTAACTATATTATTAATTAGGTTTCCTTAAAATGCTTAAATTTACTTAATCCTGTTAATTAGGGCCTTTTTTTGTGTTGCTCATGCTGTATGCTGGGCTAATTAATGTATGTAAACTGTACTGCAATTCCCCCACAACAAAGGAAAAGCATTGATTAAGTGGAGATAAAGGGAAATCCCAAATGGTCTTTAAATAACAGCTCGCTTTTTTCCTTCCCCCATTTGTTGGAGGCTCAAAAGAAGAGGAAAAAATATTATTTGACTGGCTGAATGCCTCCAAGCGTTTATAAGAAGATGAGATTTCTCTAGGCTTTCATTTCACCTGTCACAATGCGTTGCAGCGGCCTCAAGCCCAGGCCGAGGCCTGAATGGCTGGAAAGAGATTGAAGGAGTAAGAAATCATTTAGAAAGTGAAATAAGTTGACTGTGATGAAGGGTGGGAGGAGATGGATGGAGGAAAGGAGGGAGAGAAAGGAAGGTTAAAAGTCATTGTTTTCATCAGGGTCCAGCGAAGAAACCATTAAAAGATTTCTGAAGGAAGAAATTAGAAAAATATGTATTGAGACAGTGTGGAAAGGGACTTTTTCTCTCTCTTCAAATTAAAGCTACTGTAGGGTGGGAGGGAGAGAAACGACGTGAGAGATTGGCTTGATGAGTTCTTCTGGCGACGGGATTACTCAACACTTAAAGCTTAGTCATGTGTGTCTCTCTTCTTTCCTCAACTCTTTTTTTCTTTCCTCCGAGCGGTCTACTTTGAGTCAATAAAGTTATTAAGTCAGATGCAGCCTTGAAAATAGCAGTTTGTTAATTTTAAACACTGTTCCCAAATGCGCCCATAATAATGTTGCAGCTCTCTAGAGCTGTTCCCTGGTTTCATGGCTAGATTCTGTCTCGCCCTGCCCTGATTTTGACTTGAACACAGTCCCTTGCCATAAATTCTGTTCAAAACAACAGCCACTACTGTGTTCTCTTGCAATTGGATATGTTTATAATTTAAATACATATTCTCTTAAAAAGCTTGCCGTGGTCAAAAGCTAATCACATATCTTTAATGAGTTAGAAATTAACCTTAAAATAAATGTCACATGGGCAATTAAAGACCTGATTTTGAGTTATGAGTAGCATGCATTGTACTTATATAGTGCTTTTCAAGATACCCAATGACGCACAGTCCATTATTCATTCACTCCACAGTCACACACTGGTAGTGGTAAGATACTTTTTTTGTAGCCACAGCTGCCCTGGGGCAGACTGACGGAGACATGGCAGCCATTTTGCACCTACGACTCTCCGACCATCACCAAACAGTCTCACACCAGACACTGTGGCCACAAGAACACAACAACAGTATGAACCTGTGGGTAGAATCGAACTGCCAATCTTTCGTTTATAGGACGACCGCTCTGCCACTGAGCAACTGCGTGCAATCAAAACACGTCTCACACTCTTTAATTATTCTTCAAGCATCAACCAAAGACTTTATCAGATGCCTGTATTCAGCCACATCTGTAGCTCAAGTTTGTATATACAGCAGTTCTTTATATTTACCTGAACCTCAGCTGCCTGTCAAAATATGGATGGAGTACAGCAATGTGTGCATGTCCGTTTGTGTAGGTGGGAAAGTGTTTGTGTCCTCACATAGCACAGTTTTACAATCAGAGAACCTCATCCAGATTCAATCACATTCCCCATGAATAAATAATGAAAGTAACAAATTTTCCATCTATGGATGTTACCATGGCCTCATATTCCGCTCTATGTCTCCCTGCCAGTAGACTTTTACATCCTGGCCCAGTGCTTTTTTTATTGCCTCTCTATCGCCTTTGTAGTGTGGACAACTCAGACTGGCCCAGTGGTCATCTGGGATGTGGAGTGTGAATAAAGCTCAATAACCATTGCAGCGGAGCAACACACACTAATACATTTACAGGCTATTCTGATTGTATTTTTTTTTTGCGTTGCGGTCACTCTTTGTGTTGTGTGCAATATTGTCTTGCCTTGGGGCGCTTTGATGTGACAACAGACACCCCAGTCACCCGTAATGTGACAGCCTCAGACAAAGCCTGTCTTTTACTGCACATATGCATGAAAACATATCTATCACAAACCCAGGCTCCATTTTCTCCCATTCCCAACTCATTTCCACCTTTGACCTCCATCCACTTCTACTATGTGTTCTTAATCAACTCAGCTCTGAATCAGTTTCACACATTTCCTACACACATTTCCACTTCCCTTTTGATATTAAAACTAGATTCATTCACAGTCATCCACATGTGCAGAAAACAAAATGACTGGTCACAGTCTGGGCTGTTGCAAGCAATCTACTTACAGTTTCCTCTGCTTTATCACTCAGTAGTTAATCTTCATTGTAATGTAAAGTAAAAAGAATCTCAGGCTTTATTTGTTCTTGTAGCTTCTTGTTTATGTTTAGTAGCATCGTGTTCCTCTGAGACTTTGAGGAACAGGCGAGGAGTGGTTACTCTGGGTGACCAAAAGTGGTGTTCCTTGTCAAACTGATTTGTACACCCCAGTGAGGAGGGAGGTAGAAGAGGTGCAAATGGAAAACTGTCTAACGGGAGACATGGTAGTGGAGGGGATGGTGGTTGTGGTGGGTGATATATCAGGGGTGCAACAGGGAGATGTTGATAGCCACATGTTCCCAGAAATGTGTGTTTGCGGTTGTGTGTTTTTAAGGTGAAGAAGCAGAAAGGGCATGTTCCTACCCAGTGATGTGTGGCGTACACACTTAGGCCGACCTGGGATGTGATTGCATCATGAAAGGACAGTTTATAAAAGCTTTGACATTTCAAGAGTTGTGGTGTCATCAAAAAGAAGCATCTCTCTGAACGACGCACACCTTATTAATTCAAACTAACCCATGTTTTAAAGTTCTAACCTCATTAACTAATCAAATTATTAAGGCTTTTATTTTTACATCATACCTTATTGCTTCACAACTTTTTAATAGAATCATTAATTTCATTTTAATTTTGCGTGCCTATGTTATTGTCAGAATTCAAGTTGGTTATTTTAATATGTGGAATGATTGATTTGATTGATTGATTATGATTTATCAGATGTAAAATTTGTATTTAATTAATTGTAGAAATATCTGGTAGTTAAATATTTATTGGACATTAGATACAGTATTCAGTAATCTGTCTTATTAGCAGTGTATCAAGGATTTCATATTGGTCATGTGATATGTCTGTCTGTTCCCACTACAAACTGTCTGCATGTTATATGAAGTGATAAGTGACACGTTCATGTTATAATTGAATGACACCTTGTAACTGAGGGAATCCTAGAGGTCCATGGAGCTGGAACTGCCACTGGAGAATAACACGCTCCCCTCTAGTGCTGGTGCCAGACCTGAATTGCTTTGTTCTAGTGGTGACATAACTGGGTTGTAGATAAAATGCAAGGTACCTCTGTTACTTGACAGGTTATTACTGTGAAAAGCCTTTATTTGTGTTTAGCAAGAAAGCAAATAAGTGGCTCTGCATATCAAGGAGAACACGCTCACTACACACACCTCTGCAGATGGTCTGTGCCTCTGTACTTACTTTGAATCAGAAAACCTTGACTGGAGAGATATTGTAAAAACATTTATAGAACTAATATGTGCCCCAGTTTTTATTGTCTGAACAAATGCAACATAAATGCAATTTCTGATTACCATCTGCTATAGATGGTAAATAAATTGCGGTCAATATCAGATTATGAACTTGAGCGCACCAGCTGAACTCTTCTTGACAAAACTGATATATCAAAGAAAAAAATCTGGAGGAGAGTGTCATTACCTGACTGTAATCATGTGTTTTCAAATACCTGCAAAAGACTGACAAGCCTTTTGTGTTTAAATATTTATTTCATCAAGGTGTTAAGGAGTTGCTACTCTCTACTTTGTAGCGGGGAAAAAATAAATAAATACAAGAACTATTTGCAATTGTTTAAAAAAAAAAGATTCACTTGTGTAAAAGCTGTAATTGCCATTACATGCTCATTGTTACATATGTCTCTACAAAATATATATTTATATTTAAAAGTGTTATTAACATTCAGGCCACTGAGATAAAAGGGTGAGGAATAGAAATGACAGGGAGGCAGAGGACAACAGAAGGAGAATACAACCAAGTAGCAATAGTTTACACAGTGCAGACATTTAATCAGTGAGAAAGAGCTTGGTGTATTTTCTCAACCTGAGGCTAATTTTAATCAGCATTGGTCTTGTCATTATCGGCGGCTTTGACTGTCACCTCTGTGTTTACTTTTAATCTCAGTCCTGCTGATTGGAGAAGATTGAGGGATGAACAAATGAAAAAGGGTCTCCGTGAGCAGAGGGTTTGAGAAGGACATGCAGAAGGCAGGCATCTGTGTTATATAGACTCTGGCATGTCTAAGAGGCAGCCTAATCGCTTGGCAGAAAACACGCACACACCTCCTTGTCCCAGCATGCAGTAGGTTTTCTGGTTAAAAGTAGGTGTGATGTGCTGTGACATGCTGTGCCATTTTTGGTCACTAGCTCCATATTTTTCTAGCAGCATTTTTGTAAAGATATATGGTTCTTTCTATTCTGTCTCCACTAATATTAAATTTCAAATATTTAAACTTTAAGCAGGTATGACTTTCCTGAAGTTAAAGTGACAATCTGCAAACACCTTCAGCCAGTTTGGATGACTCTTCATGTCTCAGAAGGAATGCTCAGCACTATTAATATTCATTCAGTCACTGGTGTGCATTGTTGTCTTACCAACGGTGACAGATGTGCATTCATTAAAATCAAGACCACAGAGGCACAGTGTATGCCACATTGACACTTTAATAATTAATCTAACTCAATTTACACCTGAATTTATTTATGCTATAATTTATTTACACCTTTTTTGTGCAGAGGTGTGGGTTTGATCTCTTGGTTGGTGGAGCAACTAATACCTTTCTATCAAATTTGTTTTAATAATAGAAACCTAATTAGGATCCAATCAGACATGAAGACTGTCTGAGCCAAATGGGATGCCTGAAAGTGACCAGAGATTCACGATTTGCATTTCTGTAGTTTATAATTTTTTACAATCCCCAACATGTCAAAATTCTTCACCAAAATATCTGTACTAACTTCTGAATCCCATTTTACTTATGCAAAAGTTACCCTCTTGGATTAGAAACCAAATCAAAATAGTTATAACTAAAGGATTACGTCCATTCCTTTGCCCCGCATGTGTGGATTTTCCTCATTTCAGCCTGTCTCTTACACGTTTGCAGATGAATGGTGAAACACTGGTCCCAGGAGACATAGGAGTGTGTTAAAGAAGGCATCACACGTTTATTCTCTCTCAGCCCAAATCTGGGCTGGGCCGGAATTCATCACAGGATCAAACCCGTTTCTCATCAAACCCAGGAAAGTGTAGCTAATGCAATTTCACTAAGTCACTGCCTGACTTGATTACATGTGGGTTAGGGAGTGCATGCTAAGGCGCTGCAGGAGGCTAGATGGGTGTCACTGCAAATGTGTGCGAGCACATGGAACACATAAAGTTTGTTCAGTCTTTTTGTTCTTTGCCCTGTGTGTCAAAAGCACACCAAATTCAGTTTCTTTTATGATTTAAACCAAGAGTATTTATGCTAGTTTTTTTTGTCTAAACTGTGTAATCGGTTTTTAAATGGTCTACAAGTTGTGCTCTAGGTCTGATGGGTGTGTTACAGAACATGCACTGGTTCTCGAGGGGGCTTTCAGGCAGATTTGGCCACATTAGAATGTCACTTACTGCTTTATGCTACTTTCCCACACCTCCACACAGCCCCTGCCCCACTAATCCTGGATCAGACCCCACACCAAGGGACCCAAGCACGCATCCAAAACACTATTTCTTCAACTGCATATTGTCCTCTAAACGAAATAATTGTATGAAGTGTAAACCTGATGTTGAGAAAGGTCTGCAGCAGTTCAGTAGCATCCTGACCTGAAAGTAGAGGCCCCCTGTCACTTCTAGACAACTCTAAAGAATCTTATGCATATTAATGCTTGATTTATTTAATATTCATCAGTGCTATGCCCTGTTGGCAGCTAGTGCCAGACCCCACGGATCAATGAGGACTCTTCCTCGCTCCTTTGTCTGACACAGATGCAGATGTTTAGAGCATGAAATTAAATTGGTCACTGTCATTGGAAATACATTTGTGGTAGTCAATTTGGTGTGTGACTGTGTGTAGTTACCAGTTTGATGTGGTTTTATGGAGCAGACGAGTCACGCTAACTTTTCCAGAGTGTGTGACGTGTAGATGTTATTCATGGGAACTTGAGTGTTTTGCAAGTTGATGATAGGAAAACAAAAGTTTAGTTGGCAGTTTGTATGCCAATGATTGGAGAACAGGAGGGAACAGAGGAGGTTAAGCAGGAATGTGTTGGCGGTAGCTTTGTTTAGGTACCTGTAATTGAGTCTTAATTGAATTGGCACTAAAGGATGGATGCATGGATGGAATGATAGAAAAGTGAGTGAATTGGACCTCATCTAAATCTGTACTTGGTAACATGAATATGGGCTTTCTGTGCAGATGAATTTCACCACAACTGATCATGATCAGAAGGTCTAGATTTGAAACTATTGTTTGGAAAACTGAAAGCTGTTTTTGTCATTTTAATGAAAATATGGATAGGGTTGTCTTCCATACTTTTCATGTGAAACTTGTTCTATTAGAAATATAGTACAGACAGGCACATGGAACAATACATTCATATGCATTTGAATGCAGGGCTCTCCTGCCAGAGCAGGTAAAGCAGAACAAGCTTTCACACTATAGCGAGGTGTCTTTGTTATTTCACACAAGCTTTGCAAGGGCATATTGGACATGGAAATGAAACATCAGAATACAGTCGCGCCAAGCTTTGTGAGAGGCCGGGATCTCGGGTTTGGTTCTCAGTACACATACACACATCCACTTTAAAACTTAATCAGAAGACTTTGAATCAACATATCATGTTATTAACTCAAGTCTTAAGTATTTTATTACTACCGTACTACAGTGTGTGGGTTTGCCATTTTCTTGCAGCCCTATAATAAAGAGATGAAACTTTTTTTATTAAGATTTGCTTGCATGCACTTTTTATTGTGATACTGTCTTGGTTTGATTCTAGAAAGTTATTTATTGTATTATCAGATTTACCCGTCTCCTGGTTGTATTGTTGCTTAAAGCCATGAGACTTTATCATATAACTACATCAAGAAATTAAAATGAAGTACATTGTCTCTTCAGAATAAAGGCAGGCATGTCACCGCCTCAACGCGCTCCAATTTGCATTCTTTGTCATTTTTTTGTGTGTATACATACAGAAACATGTGCAGACGCAGTCTCTTATAACTTTCATATATACGCATTCCCACACATACACCAACAGCCATTTTCCCTCTGCAGTTTGCTGTATTGACAGTAAAGTGCAATTTTGTCTCTGTCAATTATATTGATTACTTCAGGATGAATGGAGGTAATGAGCTTTGGTGTTCTTTGTCTACCCTGTGATCCCCCTGTGGCCAACCCTCTCAGTGTCTCTCTCCAAACGCTTGTTTCTGAACAGGTCACATGGCAATGATTATCTGATTAACCCTGTTATTTAGGGGGTTCATCGACTACATGTTGCAATGGGATGGGAATGCATAATGTATTGACATGAGTTATCAGTGATTATTATTCATATGTACATTAGTTTTTGTAAGTATTGTACCACCATAATTCTGTTTAACGCATTGTCACTTCTTTTGCTTTTTATTACTTTTGCTAAAAAAAAAAAAAAAAAAAAAAAAAGCTATTCTTCTAAGCTTATCCCTGTTTAGGTCTTGTGACATTCCTTCCCTCTCTTCCAGGTGGAGCAGATGACAACCTAATTGAAGGCGGAGAGATGAAGTTTGTTTGTAAACCAGGAGCGCGTAACATTACAGTCATCTTTCAGCCTCTTCTCAGGTAAGGCATTATCCAAAAAATGGTTTTGAAAGAAAAGCAAAAATCTTACCTTGAAAGGTTCTGTAGAACACTAATATAAGAATGTTAATGTGTGACAGGGGCCTCTGTGTTGCTCTATTGGTCATAGGCAAGCCACTCAGGACATGTAAAGCCTGGAACATGACTCAATACCAGTAAAATGCAAAATAATTAGATTACATGACCACTTAGTAGCCATCTATTGATTTTATTTTTTTTGCCTTTTGTATGTTTAGCTGAGCACCATAAATCAAACACATTACATTATGCCTTTAGTTGGTAGAATTTAAAATGAGGATTGACCACCAGCTCAACTTCTCTTTTCAGTGCTTTGTAAAGGTTGGATTGTGTTATTCTGTTTCTGTATGTTCTGTACACAGTTTTTCCATGGTGCGGTGGTCCCAGTGAATCAGTGTAAATCTAATAGTGAGACAGTTAAATTGAATTGACATTCATGCCTTCTCATTTTCTCACTATAGTGCAAGACATACTGTCATTTTTTGAATTGCTGAATTTAACGTTTATGTGGCATGTACAAAGCAGTCAAAAGGTCAAGTTACATATTTATCTTTAGTAATGTTTCAGACATGTGGTGTTACATGTAGATCCGCAATCCAAGCAATCCTCTAATGAGAAGGAGGTTCTTTTGGACATGCATCCATCACTTCCACTTCCACTATAAGTCTCAAGAGACTGTCTGTCTGATAGCTGTCTACATGCGTTTACATGTAAGTGTGCCTTTAACTGAATATGTGCTTTTAAATATACGAGGCTTCACGTTCTGTTAATTTGTCTTTACTGAGGACAGATGCTTTGGCCTCAAGTCCAACTGCGTATTTGGCCAACACTGTTCGACAAATGGCCAAAAATCTAACTCTGACTAGTTCTCTTCCTCTCTTTCCGATGTTATCGGTAACGGTTCATATCAATCACACCAAACTGCCTCGAACATGCAGTGCTCTGTCTTCGCAATCCCTCCCTCCAACCTGCCCTCTCTAGACTTCTGGTGCCAATGGGGCGCTGTTACTTGCAGATGGCTTTCTAATGGCAAAGCTCCGGTGTTGTGCTGATGGATGGCTACACCTCCTGTAGTCAGCCATTCAACTCATGGCAGCTTTAATGACAAAATCAGTTAGGGGTTTCATCTCGGGAAATTATTGTGTGGGTGTGCGAAGACAACAGGCTCTTAATGTATGACGGCTTTTTGTGATTGTCTACTTATACCGTAATGTCTCTTTTATAAGGTACAAGTAGACTTATATTAATAAGTAAAGACAGTTCTATCCTGGTCAACAAATAGAGGCAATATATTTTGACAATACATACTGTATGTAACCAAATGGGCTGCAAAGTTCATATATTGTTTAAAGACGCTAAGAAAACAATGTAGGAATGTTTGTGCATGTTGCAGCCAATTTAGTTTTGACTTGTGGGGGTCTCCTGCTGACATTTGGGTGGTATTTACACCCCTTGCTCTGGACGAGGTTGGCATTTTGAAAAGCTTCACCAGGCCTGTAATCTCCCTTCTCTATCCATGGGATGACCGGGTGAGGCAGAGACTCTAAATGGCTGCTGTGTTGCTATCTCAGCTGATTTACATGTTTTTATTATTGTTCTTTTTTTCTTTCTTTTATTCAAAATATGCACATAAAATGAGTCCATTGAGTGTAGGAAGGTAATTTATTGTGGCAAAATACATGTCCATGGACCCCTTTCAAAAGATAATCAAGGATCTTGTAAAATTGTATGTTTCTAGAAAAGGAGTAATAAGCTCAACATCCTTTGACAGTTCTATTAGTCATACATTTTCTTTGCACTGTGACATCAACTGCACATTGACCTTAATAAATCTATTTAAAGTTATCATTTTGCTCTACACATGTTGTATTTTCTAATTGGCACATTTTTTCCTTTTCATCCTACTGCTTCTGAGAATGAGAAATAATTACAGTCTTAACTTTACAATTGCCTTTAGGGATAATTGCTTTAAGTCATTTTTTCAAATTGTTTCTGGTGTTGTGATTAAATGTTGACCCTTTTGTTTGTTGTAAATGAAAGTAGGAGGAAAACTGCACGTGTGTGGTATAGATTGACTAGTGGCTGTCGTCTTAGTTTTTGTTTGTGTTTGCTTGTTCAAGGTTGACATAATTCACATAATAGGTGGTTGGTGCCTGAAGTTAGACAGTTTTAATTAAGGATATAGTTCTGTGTGTGCACAAGTTTTGTTTGAGATATTTATCTAGATGTTGGAATCCATTCAGTCTCCTCATAGTTTGTTCTACAGCACAATCAAGTTTCAGCGATGGAGTACAGAAAAGCAAATGAGAGAGGAGGAGTCATAAGGTCAAAGATTGACAGAGAGCACTGGAAGGAAGCAGCAAGTGAAGGACAGATGAGTGAGTGATAAAAGAAAAAAGGAGGTTATGACAGAGAGAGGACAAAAGGGCTCAGCTTCCCATTGCTGCGGCCCGGGGTAAAAACCTCACATGCTATGACTCGGCACTAACTCCACACTCATTAAATCCTTCCTGAGCAGCCCACACTCATACCTTAAAGATGACACTGGATATTGTCTGTTATCATATAGTTAAACTTTAGTTACAAAAATTTTACAGTTATTTTGTCAAAAGTCATCTAAAACTGTTAAATATTTGTTTTACTCCATTCATGTACTGTGTTAATAATTTATGTTCTTGCTTAAAAGGGAGAACAATAAAATATATATATTTTATTAATGTGCACAATACATATTTATATGGGCCCAATCAAAGAAAGTTTTGTTAGGTAGGTAAAGAACCAGATGTTCTCAATCTATCTTAACATAATTTTAAAAATAAAATGGTTTTCTGCTGTTATTTTCCATGATTTTTTTTCTCAAATAGTTACCCCCACTCTCATTGTAAATACAGCCCTTAAAATTAAGAAGCATAGTCTTAAATCAAAGTAAGTGGTGTTTTCACACTGCAAAGATCAAGAAAGAGAAGAGAATAAAGAAGCAGATAACCAACAGAAGATAACCAATGGGAGCAGATAAAAACAAAAGAGAGTTCATAAAATAGAGAAATTGGTAGATGAGTAGAATAACATGAAACCAAATGCACAACGCTAACTCGAACAACATACATTGCATATTCAATTGGCTTAACAATTTTAACCCTAAACAAATTTAGCAGGAACACCAAAGTTAATAAAAATGTCAGTTAATTTCCAAATATGTACATGCATAAATTGAATAAGCAAATGAATAAACAAACACAAATTACCAAATTGACACAATTACAGATTGTATGACAAAAATTGCACTTCATCACTGTTGTATTGACTCAAATCTACTGAAACATCAAAAGGCTTTGGTTTGAATGGATCTTTCTGTATGTTACAAAAGAAATTATGGTTAAATTATCACTAAATGTATTTATTAAGATATTAATTGTGTTTCTTCTTACAGCATAATATGTGTGACTGCTGAAAGGGCTTCGGTTTCATAAGGCCCTTCAATCCTAACTCACCTCTCTAAATTAGACAGGGATGCTTAAGTTATTGAGAGATGAATCTCTATGTTGTCTAAATCATTTAAATCATTCATTGCCATATTCAGGTAGTTTGAGTTTAATGCACCTAATAGAACGTTGCCTTGTTTTGCCTTTCTTTGATGTTATTCTTACTTTCCCACAGGAACACACAAACACGTGTAGTTGTAAATAGTACTTGACACTTTTATCACTTAAAAGTGCAACTTCAGCCTCTTTGTATGGAGCTGCAGAATCTTTTATTTCCTCATGTCTTACATGTGTGCACACACACAGGCCCACACACTGTGGCCATGAACAATATGTGTACACCACATACACATGGACATACAAAAGCATAGATATTGTGCAGAAGATTAGCTCCGTCATTGCAGGGGTCTTTTCTCTGTCTATAGAAGGTGGATAAAGTCTTTGATTGCGTTTATCCATCCCAAAATGGAATCAGACTCGGTTCCCAGGGCAACCTGTTCAACAGACTTATGTGGAGCAGACAGTCGTCAGTCAGAGCTTATGCGGTCTGCCTTGTATGAATGCTCAGCAGTAGACTTCTTATATAGTGGGCTTTGAAGATCCCTCAGGTTTTAGCTTTTCGCTGGGGTTTTTGTTGCCTGCTTCAATTAGAAGTGGAGTCTGTGCCCGCACTCACGCATACATAACAAATACATACACCCTTAGACCCCTGCTAAATACACACATCTATGGGTAGATCTTTGAAGCTTGTCCAGATGACCAGGTCATTATGGCACAGATGTTCGCACAGCCATGTGGTCCACATGGGCGTTGGGCCCCACAGCGCCCGATTGTCTCCTATTGGCTGCCTGTAAAAGAGATTAGGTTGTATTCTCTTGGGATTTTGGCATTTGTGTATGTGTCTCATTTCATTGTGTCATAAACAGTAATTTAATGGAAATCTTTTTTGAGTGTACAATAATTTAATTAAGACAAATGCACTACGTCAGACCTGTTGCTATGAAAGGATAGAAGTGGGAGGACAAAATGCCCCTAATGCTTAGTGAATGAATGCCAGAGGGAGCCGCTGCCAAGGAGGGAATTACTGAAACACAATGAAGACATGTTTTCACTGTGTGTTGTATAGCTTTTTAATTCAATAGCATTACAGATTGCTTGTGAAAATTCTGAAGTCTGTTTACATGCAGCTGCATCCTATGTTTCTTACTGGAGTAATGTCAAGGTGATGAGCACTAGAGATGCCGGATTTACACATTTATCTGGTTCTTGTCCTACACCTTTTCCTGTGTTTTCTTTTTCATTTGTGTATCTTTCCTCTTTCCATTCTTCCATCCCTTGACAACATGAGCTGCCACTCTGTGTTACTGTCACATGAGTGAGCGCCGGCCCCCACATCACAGCAGCCTTTGATTGGCCAGGCCTTTCCAGGTCGGCGAGCCGCTGCCTGATAATAACCTTGTTTGATTGCTGGAGCAGAGATGTAATTGATTGATCTGCTTTCCCTGTCTGGGTCCAGGCTTCTGAAGCAGCCCTGTTTGTGTGTGTGTCGGTTATGTGTGGGCGGGTGGACAGAGTGGGGATTGTGTTATTGACAAAGCCAGCTGCAGATAAGGGTATATGCATGTGTGTAAACAGAAACCTTCACTCCGACTTTATATATGCAACACATTGTGGTTAAAGGTTTAAGGAGAAAGCATCTGGACATAATTGTGAAAGTACAAGACATTCGTCTAGAAGTGGAGAAAGAAACCGCCGGAAACTAATTATCATGATCAAAATCTACTGTCCAACTCCCTTGTTTGTCCCTTTCTAATTAGTGCGTACAAAGTTGGGCTGGTGAATTACTCTTAACTATGGGAGTTTTAACAGGTAGTCACTTTCAGGACTGCACTTTTGTATCTGTTAACAATAACCAAATGACTATTAGTTTATGGTTAAATTGGGATTTGAGCAGACCATACCAGGAAATTCTTGTTCAAGACTAGTTTTCAATGCTTTATCTTGAATTAAAAACTCAATACATTTTTGGGGGTTTCTCATGAACCCCCTAGAAAATCAATACCAAGTCCTGTATGTGTAATATTACTATAAATTAGGGTCTATCCTCAGATTAATTATGAACTCAATTGTTTACTCATTTTATTGTTAATATAAATTGCCTTTTTTGGATTTGAGTTTAATGTAATTAAATATGTTTCCTTATAATGACTCCTCTTTCATAGAGACTCTTCGACACGTCCTTACATATTGTACATGTACAAGATTCATATTGTTTAATACTACCATGCATGTTTGCAGCAGTTGCACTTTAAGTCCGTTAGATGTTTTTTCTTAACAAAAGTTTACCTTCAGTTTACCTCTAAAACGAGGATGTGTGTGCGTGTGCGTGCGTGTGTGTGTTATCTAGAAATTAGTGGTAGCATTAACACAGATAAATATATATTTCCTATATTTTCAAGTAGATAGCTTTTTATCCTCTTCACAACCAAGGAAAAGAAAGCTCACAGACTCAAGTTTGCTATTAACACCACTTTTAAAACACCTCATTTGACCTGTTTTTGGATCTTGTGAAGCATGGAAGAGTTTGGTATATAAATATTTTTCCAGTCGTGTAATCACAAAAAACAGACAAGCATTTCCGGGTAAGTAAGTGTACCCTTTAGCCTCCTCTTTCTGTAAGTGTCCTCTCCAAAAGTGCTAAATTCATTTCATCCACCCAAAATAGAACTCACATCAACGACAGTGAAGATTGGATGGGAATTTCAAACTAAATTGGAAGGCACCGACTATTAGAGAGAGGGAATGAACAACAGAGGGAGGTGGGAAGAGGGAAGGGAAAAAGGCAAAAATCCATTATGTTTGATGTTAGTGTCTCACCCAAGCAGTGGATGCTGGTGGAAAAACCCTGTGAAATGACATTAGGGGCATCTTGTAATGTGATTTCTGCTATGTGTGAATATGAGATTTCTAATGGATTTGAGCACATTAGAGCAGTCTTTATCTGTAGTATTTATTCCCTCCTGGTTTCAAATGCAATTTGCTAAGTACGGCGTTTCACTCGACTCTAGCTACTTGCTTTCTAGCTACAGGGGGGAGATGTAGGGTAGGATAATTTTTTTCTTTTGTGGGGGCTGCTACATAAAGATATCATAATAAATATTCGTGGCACGGCTTTGTGACAAATTGGTATATTATGAGAGAGAGAGAGACATTATTTCTACAGTATGTGCAGAGGTACAAAGAATATTTTATTAGCCACTCTTTTTGATTCTTACTTGGTACAAAAGTAGCTGTAAGACTTATTTTGGTTATTTATCAATGTTTTCCTCACCCAACAATGCAATACTTTCCTGATTACTAAAAGATTGAGGCAGTGGATGTGTATAGAAAGTGAGAAGTTTAGAATACCTTATCTGTAGACTTGAGTTCCAGGTATGGTCTTTGAGAAAACAACGGCTTTACAGACAGTGGGAAGTCAGGTGGTCTGAAGTTTAAAGAAGGTAAAACTCGAACCATACGCATCACAACCAGGCTGTGAACAAAGAAAGCAGCAGGGTCTGGATGCATGGGGTTGACTGTGGGCGAGACCAGAGGCAGGCCAGAAGGTGTTGTTATGAAGAGATCAAGACACTCTGAGGGCACGAACTGGAAGAGCACCTGAGCTGTCTGTATTTGAAAAAAACAAACAAATAGGAAACAGGAACATAAAACAACAGTGCTGGGCAGTGTATCAGTTATCTACTGTAGACTGCTTTGGCTGTGGTTAATGTGTTGTCTCTTCAGATGCCTATTTTATAGTTAAACAAAAGAAATACAATAATCAGACTACTCCAGTCTGATTATTGTATTTCTTCAACAACGTAAGGTCAACATGTTACTATCATTAATATACAGTAGAATACAAACAGCTGAAACTTCAAATGCACTGTTTAAGACATTATTTAAATTGCTATAACGCCCATTACGAAATGCTCGGCTTCACAGGTGGCATCTGCTGTAGCGTAATGATAAAAATATTGCTATAGAAAACGAAAAACAACATAATCTATGCGTTTTATGTATTTTCAAATCTGACCGATATCTGTTTTTTGCCCGTCTCCCACCTCCATTCGCTCTTCTTTGTGTGTTTAATTGGCCGTGACTTCCTTCCCTTCTACATTACATTACATTTTACAAGGTTTACATTCAGGTTATTGAATCAGGCAAAAGTAAGTATATTATCGTTCTATTTTCTGCTTATTTGTGGATTTTATTTTTGCAATGTAAAGTCTGCAAGTCCATAAAATTCCTCAATCTTCCTCTCACCATCCAAAGATGCATGTGAAGGAGAACTAGTTAATTGAAATGTCCAATAGTGAATGGATGTATGCCAGTGTCTGTCTCTTAATGTTAGCCCTACAATTAATTGGCTTCAAGGTTGTACCCTGCCTTGTGCCCAATGCACTTTATGATAAGTGATAAAAATGAATAGGTTTAAAAACTTTGTAGACGTTAGGATAGAGCAAGCAAAAGTTTATCTTTTTGAGTGATATTATAAGTATTGATTCTGATCCACTATTTTCCCAGATAAACAGCTCAGTACACTGCCATTCTCTTGCGGAAATATTATAAAAAAGACTTGTGTTTATCTTCTTTTTCCTGACACCCTAATATCTGTCTCTGACTGATTGGGGTCATGGCATTCCTGATTAGCATACACATTTTCTTGTTCCTTCTAGCATTTCCGCAAATTGTCCCAAATCAGCCAATGTGGTGCACCCTGAGCTCTCTGCAGGCTTAATGAGCTAGATTAAGTAGGAAGTCATTTAACCCCTGTCTGCAACACATACAGATCAGCATACATCCTTGGCACAACCACACATGCACACAAATATACATGCAGCATACCCACTCTATATTTCAACAGAAAGGAGATGGAGCAAGGCCATTATGCAAATGTCAGGTGTCAAGTGTAAATGAGATTGGAGGGATGGGAAACACAAGTATTGAATATCACACTGAATACCTTGGCAACTGCTTCAAGGTAATGAGAGCGTTCCTAGAGGAAGCCTTACACTCAGAGATAGCACTATCCAATGATGAATAAGAAATTTCTTAAAAAAAAACAGTGTCCAAAGGGTCCAGTCTTACTCAACCATAGCTTTTAAAGATTATACTTTTTTTTTTACTTATCAGCGGTCCCCACATCAGTCTCCTTCATAACTTTTCTCTCCTCCTAGTCGGTCACCTACTGTAGCTGTAAGCTGTGTGCTGAATGTTGTGACTCTTCATGCCTAATCCTCTAGCCTTCTTGTCTTTCTGTCTCTGTCGCCTTTGTTTGTCTGCTCGAGTTAATGCCCTTAGTCTCCTTGTAAGAAAAACAAGATCATTACCATTTTCTGTAATCACACACTACAATGATGACTGCAGCTCTCACTTCTACAATTACACTCAGTGACTTAAGACCTGATTAAATGTTTTTTTTTGTGTGTGTTTCATACTAAAATAAAAGATAGAGCAATGGAACAGCACAAGATGGCAGTTTCCTACAGGTAGAATACAGGTAGAATGAAAGTGAGATTTCATGGGAAAGAAGCCCTGCAATCTTAATGTGTCACCACTACAGGAGACACATAAATGCCTCTGCAGGGACACATCTAATGCAAATCAGCTATAACAGATTGCTGTTTTCAATAATTCATGCTAGCAAAGTGGCAGAATGAGTGAAAGGCTGTACTTGGCTAAATTGGCAGTCAGAAGTTCTACAATGTGTACATACTGCATCAGCACACTCCTGCCAAGATGGCTGGATGTGATTGTAGTTATTGACATACCTCATACCATGCTCTCGCCTCTACACTTTAACTCAATAAAAACTTTAAAGCTTTATGTTTAACTATTCTAGCTAAAAAAGCTAGTATAAATGGAGTTGTTTACAAGGCACTACAACAGGTAAAATGGAACTGAGGCTTTTATTTGAAAAGCTTTTATTAAAAAAGATGAATCATGAAAAAGCTAAATGTTTCAACCAAATTCAACAGCTCTATACTTTTATTTTCACTTATTGGAGTGTCTAGTTTTTTTGCTTCAACACTTTTCTTCACTTTTTTTCCCAAGTGCACATTTAGTTTTTCTTATTTCTTCAACATTTAGAGCAGCCAGTTTGTGTTTGTCTTTGTTACAGAGTTGTTGTTTTTTTGTTTTTTTTTTTGTTGCAAAGGTTCAGAAAAAGATAACATTTTATGTTCAATATGTGGGACAAATATAATCTGACTTTGACACGTGAATCGTTCCCAGGCTAGAGACATGCTCAATTAAAAGTCACTGACGTCTTTATTTCACACACATATGTATTCTCAAACATTTTGCTATTTCATCTCAAAGAAAGTTTGCAGCCTATACCTGTAGAAGGTTTATAGTCCATATCTATCAAAAGATGTAATATTATTCACCATCATGCCAACATCTTATGACATATATTAGTCAACTGTCTTGTTTAATAATTTGCATTTATATGATTTTGATCCTCTTATGTGCTATTCCAAAACTGAAACATTCTATTGACCCTGACCACAAAATGCTGCTTATTCCAACCCACACAGACCTGTCACTTTTAAGGTGAACCAAACATAGCTAAAGGTCACAACACTGGCTCAAGGTTGTCTTTTTCCTCCTGAGGGTCCTTTTCAAATGGACAGACCGGCCAAGACATGACACTCCAACAAGCCAGCCTGGACAAGCAATGAAAGGATCAATGAATAATTTAACCCCTAACATCATATTTCCCCTGGCAGTAATGTATACAGAAATTCTTGATGTGTGGCTGTGTCCCGGGCGATACTTGTGTATACGCCGTCTGTCTGCCTTTCGTTTTTCTGCCGCGGCCCATATGCTGAAAGGTGGCTATTTCGACTGTGTAATGTGATGTGTGGGAGTATTATCAGAGCTGTAGGTATGACAGACACTCGGCCCTAGAGCTGACTTGGTGGAATTTCATTTTGTTGGCCGTCTCCAATATGAGACCTGTCACCCGGCCCCCTTGAGGCCATGCAAACGGTGATTGAGGCATTTTGGCTATGTGTCAGTATCAAGGGCGCACACTCTTGAAGACTTTTTGTGTTTCTGTATATCAGCAACAGGTAAAAGGCTACGTTTGCTGTCGATGAGTTTAATACATTTTCAATCATTTCAACCCTCTATGTTCACACTTTTTTTATCTTTCTTCCACACTGGTCTCCTATTGCTTTTATTCATACTTACTACCAATCCTCACCTCCCGTGTCCCCTCCTTCTCTCCTTTCCATTTCCTGTCAACACTGTCATACCTCGCAGAGCCCTTCAGTGTATTGCAGACATCTCACCACTAGTTCTCTTTATGGCACTTTCTCCTTTTTAAATTCAATCAGGCTTCAATAGAGCCCCGCACAACCATTTCAATTTACTTGCTGGACGCCACAGGATGGAAAAGCCTATGCTAACATAAAGCTCAAATGGAAGAGAAGGCTAAGCGAGATGGAAGGAAGCAATGTAAAGGGGGTGTATTGAAACTGTGCCTTGTAAAGATAGCAGCAAGGGCTTGGAGAAAAAAAAAATGAGATGGTGTGCAATGAGGGGATAACAGGGAAGAGTCTGAAGCATTACAGCAGATAAGACAAACGGCAAGAAAAAGGTGAGATAGGGCCAGGGAAGAATCATGATAAATGTAAAGTGTGTTTTTTTTAATCAAGAGAATGTCATGTGAAAGGTTTCAAACTAGCAACCTTTTCAGGAGAATGCATTAGTCTTTCAGATACAGTGCATTTCAAATATATTATGCTGTTAAGAAATATCTTTTGAAAGTGTGAGGAATATGTAACACAAATTACACTATGTCCAAGCAATATTTTAGAATAATCCCAAACCTTTGCCATTTTCTTACAACACACCATTTGGCTTGCACTTGACTGTTTTTTTTCCCTTTAGATTCACTCCAGTCTTTTCTGGCAGGCCTTGTGTGAGCAGGTTAAGTGTTTTTCTCAGTAGTTTGTAGACGAAATGAAAAGTGCTTTCTCACTTTGCTCTCTCAGGGATAGATGCCATTTCAGTGAAGCTTAGTCATTCACTGAACCATGAATGTCCTTCGGGGGCATAGACGTCTGTATCATCGCCGTCTGTTTAGAACAGAACACAGTGTCACTGTATGGGCGCCATAGTATAGAGGGTAAGAAATGACGAGTCTGACACCCATACAGCCATAAAGGGATTTATCTGTTGCTCATTTTATTTGGCTAAACTTTGCTGCTTAAAAAAGCCAGCTCTGAAGTCTTACCCAGCTAGAGTTTACAAGATCAGAAAAGCTTGTGAAGTTTATAAAGCTGACAACGTAGGTGTAGCTACTTTCTGGCTCAAAATCATAATAAGATAGTAAGGCCCAAAACATATTTTCCCTGTTTTTTCCTTAGTGTCAGTTTTATATAGATTGAGAGATAAAAATGCCAAAACATATGGCATAATCTATTTATTTCCAGTAAATGGTAACCCACAGGACCTTTTCTAATAAATAATAGAAATAAAAATAAAAAGCATTAGTTGATGTGTTATTTGGCTAGAGTTTGGACTTTACATTAACATGTGATTTTTTTTTCACTTCTGTAAAGTGCCAAATGGAATACTACCATGATGTCCCAAAATCGTATCTGTTATGACAAAATGTGCTGGTTAGTGTGATCAACTATGATCAATAAACAGAGTTTGTAACCCCAGATGTGGCTAAAGAGAATCAAAATGTAGAGCAGCTCTTTGTCAAAGTAGGACCAGTGAAACCAGTGGAAGTTAGCCCAGAGATTACAATTCAACTTTTACTATGACACAGTGGACATTTAAGCATCACAATATTAATTATACAGTATTTGTCTCATTCTTCTGTACAGCACAGGCATCATCTGTATTGTGTTATTCAACTGACTGCTGCCCAATGAACACGTGAGATTAAATTAGCTAAGTATACCTCTGTACAACAAGTTCAGAAAGATTTATTTCTCTACAAACCTTACCATTCTTCAGTTATAGACTTTGTAAATACTGTATAGTGAGTGAATCAGCAGTGGACATGTTTTAACCACCATCAACTTCTCACAATCCTGTGGAGACTTAGAGGCTGCAATTTGTAAAGAAATGAAACGATATAAAACCATGATGAGTGGAGCGCAAACAGTGGGAAGATGGCGGAGTGGAGCAGTTACTGCGAAAAGGTGGTGATTTGTCTTTAACGCTCTGTGCTGGTGGTGTTGTTGGCAGCGTCAGCTAAACAAGGCCATCTCATTTCCTGTTGTCTGCAGGAAGCAGCTGTCTGCTAGCACTGCTACTGCTGTTGCTACCCACAGCCCCTGGTCATCAATCTCCCAAATTTAATTGGTCTGCAACACACTGGGACACACACATACACTGAAAATGCTCAGGCACATTGACAGGATATAGGTCCAGGAATATACAGACATGGAAGAAGGATAAACACTGAAGTATTCATTCTTAACTTTATTCTTAGCTCTAAATATATTTATTACACACCTGAAAGGCTATAAGCACACAACATAGCTGTTTGTTTCCTTATTTGCGAAATGCAAAATGATCTGTAGGCACAAACACAGCACCAATGGAGCTGGTGTTGGAGGGCTTAATAAATTATGTCACAGTGGGACAGAGCTATCTGTCTTCTATTGTAGTCCATGCAGACTGTAACTCTCTTTTATATCCTATTAGCATTACAGCTAGGAAAGGTCCAGATTGTAAAGTCCTTTTATACCAGCCTGTGTTAGCTTGTGGACACACAAGCACATAAATTAAAACAAGCATATTTACACTGACTATTGTAGCCTGCTCGTCTTTATTTTCTTAGGGAAACTCTAAAGCCAGCCTTCCCATACACAAACACAACTTGCACACATATTCACACTTGAACAAACACACCAGCCTAACATCTGCAGCATATGTGATGCAGCACTGGGCACAAGAGTTGTGCTTAAATGGGCAGAGGCTTGGGCAGTGTGGAAAGACCATGAGTGTGTCACAGATCTCACATATTCTTATATTATCAAGTGAAAAATAGAGACTGTTATCCATCTCTCTTTGTATATGTGCAATGTTCCTACTACCTCATAGATGTGGTATCTCTAAACATTTGCCTTTTAAAAATAGGAGTTCAGTAAACTGTTTTTGTAACTGGAGGTTATATTTAAAGCTGTGACAGTGCCATCTAGTGGTACATAATTCCTACATAACTCCTGGTCTCCAATGTTTCACTCACGGGTGGCTGTGCTTGATATTGCATATTCTGTATAAAGTCATTATTTACCTTCTTTTTATGAATAATATTCTGAAATCAAAGCTGTGTTTTTTTGACTTATGTTACTCAGTATGACTAGAATTCATTTGTTATATTTGTTTTGATCTTTTAAAAGTTGTCCTTTGAAAAAGCTATTCAAGCTCTGATGCCCCAGTGACTTGATTCAAAACTAATGTTTGTTGTACAACACAAATATCATCTTTACGCAAAATACTTTTTTATCACTTTGAAATTGTGCTGAGATGAAAAGATACTGTGAGGAGTGACTTATTAGTAGGTACTTTCAAGTGTCAGTGGACGTGGTCTATTGATGTATTGACATGTACATTTCTATGACAGTGTGCTGAGTGAAAAAGACTGATTTAGTATGTGGCTCATGTACAGACCTATGCAGACAACGGCACTCACACTGAAGCACAGACAGCACTCCTTGTCGCCTTCTCTTATTTTTTCCCTCAGTTGCTACAGGTTCAGTGTGTCTTGTCCTTGGTGTGTGACAGGTCTTTACAGAACAAGCCTTCCTGTCTGGTTGGTGAAATCAAAATTCACCGTAACTGATAGGTTCGTGCCTGAGGGGAATTCTTGAAGATTTGAAAATGCTGAGTCTTTAATCGATCTTAGCTCACTCTTATTCTGCTGCCTTTCCTAAATCTTTGTCTTTATCCCTTTTTGCTTTCAGCCTCATTACACTGCTGTTGCAGAAGGAGATAGATGATGTGATCTCAACCCTTCCCATTTATAACAACAAATCTTTTTATTCCCAATTTGTTTCTTTGGGTTTTATTTTCAATGGGAAATGGAAATCTTTGTCCTGTCTATTCTAATTATGCACTCTTAGCTTTATCTATATCCAGTAGCTTCACTCATTAGCCCAATAAGTTGTGCACTATGCCATTCATTCGGCTCCGACAACATACACATAAAGGATGGTATCTCTACTATAAGCTATAGTTAGACCCAAGGCTCTTGCATCTGTTTTCTAATGACAGATAATTACATGCTGTCAAGGGCAATCATCTGAAGTTACTGCAAGGAACATGGCTTTGAAATGTGTCTTGTGCACCTCCCACTGAATGTGAATTTCTGTGTGCGTGTGTATGTGCTTTTGTAAGTGTGATGTTCAATCACTGCCTAAGCAGTGATTGCATTGACCTGAGAGGCATTTAAAGAGAACCTACAGGTGAGGCTTAATTCTCGTCAATGGTGCATTGATTTTGACTGGCTTTTGTCATGTGCCTCTGGTAGAGCAGTGCACTCCCAGTAAAGAGCACTGGCCACAGTCAGAGCAGCAGCAGCAACAAACAGTAAAAGTTTACTCACATATTAGTCATACTCTATAAAAAGCTCCTTGTAGTTTACATCTTACATTTGAACCCATTATACTGTAACCTTGCTCCAAGCCAGGCCACATTGCTAATACAGTTGTATGAGGTCAGCTGGATTCAGTATGCATGTGCAAGGCTAGATAAGCAGATTACTTAAGGATATTAAGATTTCACACACTGACTTTGTCCACATTGTGTAGGTCCTATTGTGTCTATGTGGAGCTTTCGTAGTGTCTCCTTGGTGACTTGGCTGACACCTCTGCAGTATTCTGCCGCCATATGGCTCGACAGTGTTTTTTTGTTGTCACTTGGAAACAATATTGACATTGTTGATGTCACATTGAGTCCAATTTACAGCCTCATAAACAGAAGCAGATGCAGCTGGATGCCTGCAGGTTAAAGAGGACTAAATGTTTCCTCTATATGAATGTGCTTTCTGTGTGAATAGGAGCTATTTGGACAAGCACAAAGACATTTAAGACTTGCTAACAATTAAATAGACTAATGTCAGGGATAATTCTGGTCGTAACACTTAATACTCCTGTTTGATGGGTATTACTGACCTTTATAATTCATAGTTAGGTTTACCACTGACTGAGAGTTGTGGTGTTATTATCTGCACCATCATCTTCACCAGAACTTGTAACTTGAGAGAGCAAGATGAGCAATTTTCTTTCTGGGTGCATTTGGATACTTTTTGCAGGGTATCCCCGGATCCCTAAAAAGTCTTAAAGGGTATTAAATTCCATAGTTTAAAAATAATGCCTTAATAAGCATTAAAATGTCTTAAATAAAAATTTCAAAGGTCTTAAAAATGAACCGACAACGTAAAGAACATTTTATTTTTATTTTAAAATAATGTAACGTTACGTCTTTGTCACACAGAACAAAATTGGCGGAACCAACTAACAAATTACACGTTTGCAGCGGGTTTGTGTTCGAGGTCCTTTGTATAATGTGCAAGAAAGTTTTAAAACTCGGAACAATGGGAATAAAAGCTTTGAAGACCCACCTGCTGTGCGAAAAACATAGAAACTGAGATCTATACAGTAAAAACCCGGTTATTGGCGTGCAGTGTATGCTACTTGTTACTTCTGTGCTGTTTGTTTGAAATTTCAGTAGACTGTCAATGTTCTACCTAATAAGTCCATGCAAAAACTATTTTGCAATTTATTGTTCTTTGACTCTTTCAGTATGTCAATAAACAATGTGTTAGCAATCGTAATTAGTGGTTTTGTTTGCTTTTCGCACATTTTTTGCTATTAAATTGGTCTTAAATTAAATTTGAGATGGTATTAAAAAGGTCTTAAAAAGTCTTAATTCTAAATCTCAGAATCCTGCAGATACCTTGATTTTTACACTTTGCACTTTTCCTTGTGTTATCTATCCGTGTATTTTAACCAGCCTCTCTGCTCTAAATTCCAAATGATTTTCCTGTACCACCTATTTGAACACTCAGCTCAGTACATGTTGTCTTGCTCATTGGAGAATACTCTCAAAATGTAAATGGATTGATTTTGTAGTTGACAATAATATGTCTCTGCACATTTTATAGTCCACTGAGCTTGGCTGAACTTCTATGCATCACCCCTGGGGTTCAGTATGTAATAGTGATGGGGACATGTGGCTCTTGTTTGTTTAGACAAAGCCATTTTACTGCATGCTTCCTGCTACATTACTCAAATGTTATCAGTCCTGCCTAGAAAAATCCATCTGTGCTTGCACACTAACTTAAAGATCCATCATCTGGACACTTGTATTGAAACAATGACAATAATGACAGTACGAGATGGATCTTCAAATAGCACACCCTTCTTTTTAAACAGGCAACTTTTGTCCAAAGATCAATTTTTGGAAATGAACTTGTCAGCAGAAATAGTATTCTTTGTTCTTCTTCTACGTATTTATACAGAGATGCTGTACGTCTGGACCCCATTGCTTTTGCAACTTCAACTGTTTTAATGAGGCCACCGAAGAATTTCTTCCACTTAACTTTCTGTTGTGGAGCTTCTGTAAGAATCAATGAAGGATTTAGAATAGGTTTAGGAAGCTTGCTCATTCTGGCTCCACTCTTTCCAACTCACTTTGACACAAGAAAGCACATATACATGCATGGATACATGTGCACACACTTGAATGGGCCCCTGCTGACTAATTGGGTTCAAATGCTGAGTGGTGAGTTCTAGCAGCTTGTATTCTCCTATTCATTTGACATCAGGTGTTTTTGTGAGCTCCTTTGCATTCGAGTATGTAAATGCTAAACTGAGCTAATCAATCATTACTCCTCTGATCTATAGTCCCAGTATAGTCTATAATGTTCCCATACTTACTGCAGCGCTGCAACCCTGTGACTTCCAAGCAACGGATATTGTTTCTGCTTTTAAAATCATATTGTCCTCTGCAACCACTAATAAAAATAAAATGTATCACATTTCTTCTGTCTGTTCTGCCCTTTTTGTCTCTTGCATCCTCCCTCTATATTTGTCTCTGTCCAAAGAGTTTGGGTCATCCATGTTATAGGTCTTTTAGGTCAAAGAATGCTTTTGAGGGGGTTTGATTTATTTGTGCATTTATACGGGCTGATTGCTTGAGAAGGCACTCACTCTTGCATGCTTTGCCCTGTGGTGTATGTGAGAGGAGGCCAGTGACCAATGATTCTCTGACAAATGAGCTGTGCATGGCTCTCTACCAGCCCATACATTACTGTCTGACCCTATCTGACCAACCAGACACCAGAGTCCAGGGCCCAGTGGAGAGCATGCTCACTGAAGCGCTTATCCAGTTTTGTATCATTAACTAGGTACTTAGCAGGAGAAAGTCCATGCATTTTCTTTGTTTATTAGATTGTGCTTCCTAATTCACTGGACAGATCCAGTGGAGTGTTTGTATCACTCTTTGGATAAGGAACTGGAAAAAATTTATTTTTTGGCAAGCAAACAGGTTCAGGCTGTGTGTCCTATTGCACATTCTGTATATAAATGCTAGATGTGTACTAAGACTTTTCAGATGAAGCGTTTTATTGAACTACTGATTCTAATAATTATTTTTTCATCACAGATTTATTCAGGAAATAGAGATGAACATGGGTCCAGGCCAAGCCAAGCAGTGCCAGCTTCGAGCATTTCTCACTTATTACATCAATGACCTCTTCCTCAACCAAGTGAGTTTAATCACATCTTTTTAGTTTATTCTATTGCAAAGCCTTGGGCTGGTTCTTCTTTTTGTTCTAATCTTTGAATACCACCATCTGTTTCTTTGGTTTTATCTTATACATAGACATTTTGATATTCCATCCAGAGTACACATCAACACAAAATAATAGACCAATAATTTTAAATGTCAGCTGACGTGAATGTCAGGATCTAAAACTAATTAAGCTAAATAACACAATGGCTTAAAGCTGCATACTTTGAAATCATAGACTTTTACATAATCAACACTCTCAGCTACACTTATTGCCAATATGTATTGTCTGTACACATATATACACACACCAGAAACATACCTTTTCACATTAATAATTGTTTAATGTAGCTTATTGATTTGAACACCACCCTCTGACATTGTTTGAAACTATAATTTATTTATAATAATTTTCTGCCCATGTATTTAAATGACCTGTTTCCTTTCATTTGTGTATGTCACCAAACCTCAGGTGCGAACTGAAATCAACAAAGAAATCGAGGTAGTGAGCAAGGTAGCAGACCCTTTAAAGATCCTGGCCAGTGCTGACACTATGAAAGTGCTGGGAGTCCAAAGACCACTGCTGCAGGTGAGTCAATAAATACCAAAGGTAAACAACTTAAAGGTATGAAGCACAGTAAGTTTAAATAAGATAATATATATGATATACCCATTTAAAAAATAAATGTTCTTGAGAAGATCATGTCAAATACACCCAGTACTTCAGTATGTTTTCCCCTATTCTACCTGTGTTACACTCGTGTTACAGTTCTCTGATTTCTTTGGGCCCAGGGCTTGGGACACACATACAGTCCATTTCCTTTGGTTGCTCTCTTGGATCACCATTCCCACCAAGCCACATATCTGGGTTTCTAGTTGCACACACAGAAACATAGACTGCTATTCCCTGTTCTCTAGACTGTTCTACCAAATGGAAAAGGTGGCTTCACTGAAGTGCCTGTTGCCCCATACACATTTGTTGTAGGTGCAGTAATTAATGGTGGTAACAGAAAAAGCTGTGTATGTGCCTAACACCACACACTAATCTCACCATGTAACCTCTATTAATAGTTTTGTGTGTAATTGCTTGTAGATGTATCTTCCCCAAAACACTAACTTTGTAGCCATAGCATATTGCCCATTTTATACAAGATAGGCAGCTGTGAGTTTAATTTCGGTAATCTGCCAAGTGTAGTTGTTCCAGCCATTACATATGTATGGTGTTTGATCATTGAGATTTGTCTTAGATATTCTCCTGGTGAACACTGGTTGTGGTACAAGCATAAGAGCCAACATGAGCTCATCAGTGCAGTTGCAGTGATTGGGACTTTGTCAACCGTAGTGCTGCTAGGTTCTACAGAGGGTATGTGTCAACTTAGACACATAGGCCATAGTGGCTCTTAAAAAGCATTAGTCACAGGGCCTTTAACAGCCATACTGTGTTATAATGTATAATGTTGTTTTTATACATACACCTTTTGAACACATTGATATAAGCATGCTTTAATTGTTGCTTCCATTGATCCATTTAGTAACTACTGTTATATTATGTCTTAGGAGCGTGTGTGTGCATTGGATTGTGTGTTTTTGTCAATCAGAGCCGTTCCGTCTCTGCTCCTGTTCGTCTCCCAGGGAGGGAACAGCGGTAGCAGTTCATTACGGAGGCACCGTGGGCGTTTGGAGTTCAGCAGGGTTTGTTTACGGCTTAGGCCCCTCCTTAACGAGGAGTGCAGCATCTTGCTAATTATGCTGCTGTGGCTAATGAGCCTTTCTGCTGATGGTAGGGAGTGCAATAAAACACTCCTTTTGTGTGGGCTTTTTGCCTTTTTTAATTGGGCTAAATAAAAGAGCCTTCCAATTCTCCTCCACTGCCATTCACATTCCAGGGTCAAAATGTCATTTTTGTATCTCCTGAACTATTTCATGTGGGTTTTGTACCTGCAGTGTATATCTCTCAGTTCTATAAAGACTTTCCAGTGTTTTTTTTTTTTTTTTTTTGATGGCCTTCACCTACAATTTATGATAGATCACCATCCTCTTCACTGTTCAGTTTTTTAATTGACTTAGTTGTCATAAGTGCTTTGGAGAGGTTGACACTTTTCTTCCCTAAAGAATAAGCTAAAGTATCCTTTTAAAATGGTTTTGAAATGGATGAGCTTTTATCCGCCAGGTGGTGAATCTGTCCAAGTCTGACTGCAATGGATAATTAAAGATCACAGTGACAGTTCTATATAACGCTTGCAAGGCTTTTCAATACAGTAGCAGATGTGGATATGATTGGGTTATGGGGTTTCGCATGTGCTCCTTCTAAGAATCATTATACTTTGTGTGCCAGTCGCTATCAAAAAGAGACACACATCGGTGGCATCAGAAGTGTTGTGTGCAAAAGCTCGGTATTGCTACACCACATTAAACACACGCTTTCATACATCTTGGCTGCAGCCACATACTAGAAACCATAGGGGAACACATTTTATATACACATCTGCTCACTGCAGCCACTGAAGCGCAAAGTGGTAGGGAAGAGGGCTTCAACTGGAGCAAGACATTTGTATGGTCTGGGATGGCTAGAATTTTATTCTGATTAGAATGCTATTATTTTCTGACACTAAAAGCATCAGGGCTAGCAGGGTCACCCACATCCTCCTGCAACATCATCAATATTTAAGAATGAATTACCATAAGATTTACGTTTAAAATAGACTATTATTTATTATATATATGCTATATGAATTATTTGACCAGATTTCTCAGATTGTGTGACTTTGTGGACACTGCATTTGAGTCAAGGTGAATATCCTTGGCTTTAGTCAAACACTGTAGATGCAGTTGTGGCTTGTGTTAAAACTGATATTGATATTGTCAAGATTTGCCTATCACTGGGGACCAGCAGTGTAAAGACTGCATTAATATTCTCTTCATATATTATAAAATAATGATATGATTATGAGAGTTAGCTATATATTCCCACTAGGACCAGGAGATAAGAGCTGACTGGGACAGTTTATAGTTCAATGGGAAAGGTTAACATACATCCATGTGCTGGTGTGATAGCATAAGCAGAGCTGATATCTCAAATAGTGTAGGGGTGTGAGAAATTATCTGCATTTCCTGCAGGGGCGATCTGTATTTTAGTCTCTATAGTTAAATACGTTGCAACTATTAGTGTTTTTGTTTTTATTTTTTACAGATTAGGCACCCTCCAACAATAAAACAACAGAAAGGTTCATGGTGTTGGCAGGGTGATGCTATCGGTCGAGCTTTGGCGTTGCCACTGATTGATTCATTTAATTAGAGGTGGTTCTAGGGAAAGGTGGAGACTGGGGAGAGGGAGCAATGGGGATTAGAAAGCAGGATAGGGAGTGTATGGTCACTCTGCTGGATAGCTGTGGAGATTGGCTCCATTTATCTTGGTAGACCACCCCGCCCCTTCCCCATGTCCCCTTTGCGCAAACAATTTGTGACACACCAACATGCAACAATACGCACACACAAGGTTGCACTGTCTCTAGTATGTTTACGCGCATATGTGGGTTCAGCTGAGATAAAGACAGTAATCCACCAGTCAAATCATCTTAAAGCAGCACGGTGTTACATGTGAAGAGCCTCAGAATACAGATGAATTTTCACTGTTTACCTCATCAGCCTAGACCACAGCTGAGCCATAATTACTTCAGTTATTGGCTCCTGTGGTTTGCCAAGTATCACTCATCTTTGTCCCTGTCTTTAAACAATAGTCTCTAACTGGTGCTTTTTAATGTGTTTGTTATTCATATTTGCCCCTCCGTGTAGGTACATGATTGTGTGTGTGCACAGTCTCGGAGCCTGAAGACTGATTGGATTCACACTAACCATCATCCTCTCAAAGGCTCGCTCTATTGCAGATACGTGCAGCTGCCGATGGTCGGCTAATGATGTTGACCTTTTCAATTTCATTTTCACATGTTGCTTGTGAAAGAGCAGAGGAATAGGCATAAACACATATACATGTGTCACTGGTGCATACACACCCACGTGCACATCCACCTCCAGTAACCATAATGACACTGACCTTTTTATTTGTGATGATGTGTGTAGACAATGTTTATTTGTGGGGGGTTGATCACTTCCTGTTGATTGGCTCCCTGCTGCCGCCCCACAAACACCACAGTATCACACAATTACACACACACACACCATTCAAACATGCTGTGGCGATTAGGGCAAAAGACGTAGGGGCTCTTTATTAAGAAAACACTCAGCACCAGCTTCCATCAACAGACAAAGCAATCATAGCACAATACACCTGTTAGTGGCATCAGCTATGGCCTGTGATTGGGACACAAGTGGCAGTGGGAGGAAGGGCAAGTCCTATTAGTGTGGTTGGTATCAACGGCCAAATAAACACACTTGTAGACACACATTATCAGAAACAAAATTACAACTGATTTCTGTTTATGTTTTCAATCTGCTAAACATGGCTGATTTTCCAAAAACGCTAAATTAGGGCCCTCTTGCTGTCCTAAAATGATGTGGCCATGATTAATAATTCAGATAAAAAACACAACAAATCTTTTGACTTTGGTAGTAAAAGCTGTAAACACTGGCTCTATTAGGTATTTGGCATTTATGACAAAATTTGATTATTAATATAGCTTGTTATTATTTATGTAATCTTGGGAATGTTTTTAAATTGTTATAATGTAATTGTTTTTCACTTGATTTCCTTTTATTTTGTTATCTTTACCCTTGACCAATGTGACAGGAGTTGTTGGCACCAAGCTGCAGAGGTTTTACACAAACCTTTCTAATGTTTAAATATGGTTATATATGTGTTTGCCAATAGGTGTGCATGTTTAGTATCATATCACTGGACATTTAGATAGCATCCACTCTTTTACGTTTATATTGTTTGCCAACAAAATAAGCTCAAAATATGCCTCTCTTATTTTCATTGTGAGTCATACAAATGAAGAGAAACTAGAAAATGTGATGAATTCAATTTTTAAAGCCCTTTCCTTGGGTAAAACAATGATAGAAGTCACTTTGGATTCTTTTACAACACTGACTAAAATGCTAATATACTTTGTGGGGTCTACTTTGCCTCAAATCCTTCTTTTCACTGCTCAAGGTGCAACAGTCTCCACCTCCTACCTTCGCCGGTTATCTCTCACCAAACACATGTCCTCCTGAGGCATGTGCCTAGCTGCAATGGGTCCTAAACTGCTCTGCTTCTGCAACACACTATTTTCTTTTACAAACATTGCAAAGTAGTGCTTTGTTTCTACCTTGTATATATTTATGTTGATGATAACACTCAGATCACAAACAGGCACGTATGTGTGTGTGGGTGGATGAAATGAGACTGAGCAGCTGCCGCCCGAGGAAGTACAGGTTCACACCATGCAGTGTTGCCACAGACAGTCTCTGTGTGTAACAAGACATAATCTTTGCCTTTGGAGGGAGAGAGTTTGAGCAAGAGAAGTTGAAATGTCAGCTGTAGCACAAACATGCCCTTTGGTTTGAAGGAAAGACAGAGTTAGCTGTGGGCAACAGATAAAATTTACAACTTAAATTTTTAGAAGTCAGGGCTCTGAATCTGTAAATGACAATTTGTTTCTGCCTACACACATTATGCGAATTTGTGGAATTGCTGTGTTCCATACCCAGTTGCTTCAGAACATGCATACAAAGAACTTTATTACCTTATTACCTCCTATACAAACTTTAACCTCACAATTCAGGCCCACTCCCACAGTTCATTCTATCTGATAAATAAATTATACTGGCTGACAATAACAATGATTTATGAATACAAAATACATCCTTCTCGAATCCAGAAGCCAAAAGAGCAATGTGAACTATGGAAAAGATAGAAGATCACAGGATAATTAGTAAAATTACTTTTGGGATAAAAAGTGGAATTTCTTGGCAAGTCTAAACACTTGAGCGCTTGCAGCTTTGCATAGCACCTTCCATGTGTGGGTGTGAATGGGATGTGTGTAATATGGAAACCCATCTGCAATCAACCAAGTGTGATATTGCTCCTCATCTCTCAATTAGAACACTTACAAGCACTGCATTAAGCTTTGTATTAGAGGTAATGACACTGGGGGGTGAAAAAGGCCATGTTTTCACTTAATAACTCAATTCCACTCAAAAGATGCACTTGTATTAATTTCATTGTGACATGTTGTTATGTCGGTCTTCTAATATCACAGTGAAATCCTGGTGTACATCTGGTTTCATTTTGATGGATGTATTACTTTGAGCAAATAACCCATCAAGTCACTTACTGAAGTTAGTTTTAAACAAGTGCAAGTAGACTGGTAGACTAGATACTCCTTAGTCATAAAACTGTCAATACAATAAATAAAACATTGTAATTGAAAACAAATAGACCTGTTAAATGCCAGATAAAAAGTGCTCGCTAGGTGTTGGCTAAATGACAGCATTTCTATGAGGGGCAAAGGCTATCAAAGTGTGTGTCCCCTTTGTTAGTGACATTAACGGGGTTGAGAAGATAAATCCAAATTGTCCACTTGACAGAACACGGGTCGACCAAAACACATATCCACTCAAATGTACAACCATACAAAAGAGGCATGTGCTGTGGTTCAGCAGATACAAGCATGAGGCCCATCCGTTGTGTGTCAGGGGAATCTTCCAAGTGTGGCGCTGCTCTGACGTTGATGAATGATCTGTCAAGACCGTATCCCACTCATGCCCGGCTCCCCTTTACCCAGGAGAGGAATAGGTTGTGAGTGTGTGTGAGACCAAAAGTAGGAGAGACAGATGTTTTTTTGGTGTGTGTGTTCTTGTTGTGTTTATGCACTGCTGAGTGTGTATTAGTTTGGCAACACTTGATTGGGTGTGAGTGGCGTGTCGGAGGCATTACACGAGTCAGCAGTTCAAGGTCAAGGAATGAGAGAAATGGCACAGACTATGGGGTTAAACACTTTAACCCCTGATTGACCCATAGGGGCAACTCATATTGTAATAGGGAAAGCTATGATCCGTCTCTGATTCAAACCTGAGGGCCATGGTCACCCCTTGTCCCTCCAAGTAGTAGTTGGATGTGGACTATCTGTCCAACCAGCTGTACTCTTGATTAAAAGAATGTTTTTTTTTTCTTGTCTCATGTCAAGAAATCATCAAAATGAACTGGAGGTTATTATTTTATCATTTTAGGCTCCATATTTTGAGGAAGAAAAGTTACATCTCTTGCACTCTGACGGTTGTCTTGTACTTTGAGATCAATGTCATTGCCATCCACCCAGAAAAGGAAAACATCTTTGGAGCAAGTACTTGGTGGGTTCTCCGCGATGACTGTGCATTACCAGCTATTTCCGCTGAGGCGCCAGTCTGAGTGCAATCTCTGCCTTGTCGCTGTCATTAAACCACTCCATTTTGCTCTTAATGACAGCAGGTTACAGCAACACATTCCCAGATCCATTTGCAAGAGTAAAGTGTAATTTTCTTTTGATGCTTTTACGTAGTAATGATGTAATGGAGTCAAGACAAAGTGCAACAAAGCTAATGCAGTAAGTTGGAATGATGAGTGTTTTTCACATTGCAGTGCACCATGTTGACCTTTAAGGCACGTAAGAACGTATTAAATAGATACAAATAAGCGTTTGAGCAAAAGCTGTGTAATGTATATTGTGCCATATATGCACAATTTGCAGGCTACATCCATAGCTACACATTTTGTACTGCTCTTAGCCCTCCCTTTCTCAATCTGTCCCTTGATTACTTTTTAATGATTTCTGCTGCATAAGACAAATGGCTGTGTTAAATGAGCAGAATTAGACAAGGGAGCTGAGCGCGAGAGCATTTGTTAAAGCAGGAGTAATGGATAGGGGAGCAATTGTTTACTCTTCTCCATCAGCGTTGCTTGTTTTGAAGATGCTGGTCCGCTTGGTAACAACAGCTAGAGCAGTACAGCACAGCTTTTGTGAATATAGATGAAATGTTACAATCTGGCATGTTTATATTAATGTGAATCATGTATGTTCATCAACATTCACTGCAAAAAAGAACTTCTTTCAGAGCATAGTCATTGCATTATTAGTAGTAGTCACAGTCGCAGATTGGAAGCAATGTTATAGCAACTTCTTTTAAAACTGACTGATTAACATTATATGGACAAAGTTCAAAGTAACTGTGACCTTGCATCTGTCCCTTTACCTTTAATCCACAAAAATTCAAGGGACTACAAGCACATATTTTGTATTCAAATGTAAAGCATGTGTTATGAAGTCCCACCACCTACACTCAGATGTGTTGTTACAGTAGCTGCTAACAGCCAGCCCTCCTGCAGCCTCTGCATCTTCCTATTCTGGCAGGCTGACAAGAAGTCAGCCATGGACAGTAAAGGGTGCTCCCTTGGCAGAGACAAGGCCTTGGTTAGCACTCCATGGGCATGGGCACTGCCATGGATCATTACTTCTCTCAGTGGAGTGACTGCTACTGTTGTGTGTGTGTTTGTGTGTTTATGTGCATGTGTGTATGCTTGCCTGTCTGGGACAGGATGAGGGAGGGGGAAACTGAAACAGAGGAAGACATTAATATTAATACCTCCGTAACACATCAGGGGTCCATCCATATTTTTATGGATACAGGCTACAGTTTAGAAACATTGCTGCCCCCTACAGCTTTTTTGTCCATTCAGGCTGATGCTGCTGGCATTCAATATCATTCATTTCTTAGCAACAAATAAAACATTACCTCTTTTAATGTAGCTGCAGATTATTACCCACATCTTTGTATCATCAACTTGAACTAGTGTGACCATAGTATTGTTTTAGTATTAATTATAATTGATCTACAATTTAAAAAAAAAAAACTCCTTCTTAGTACCACGATTTTAATTGCTTTCTCTATATCTACTTTTCTCACTTCATTTGTTTTTGTCCAAGCGCCAACATTTCCTTTTTCAAGTCTTAAAGTAAGGTGCTAACTTAAATTTACACAGCAAGCAATGAGCGATTGTATGAATATTTGAATAATGAATATAAATTCAAGGTTAAACTCTTTTATTTTATTTAGCAAGAAATTACCTCCTACAATTCTGTACAACTCTCACATTCTTACCTTTCATTGTGGTTGTGTTGCCAACCTAATAGCAAGTTATAACTTATTACTGAAGATGTAAGATAGATTGGTTAAGTGCTAGGGGCAGGCAAACGGGAAAATACTCACTTGTAATCTCATTTAACAGCTTTTGAATTGCTCAGAGGTGCGTGTTTTGAAAAGTTTGTTCTCTGTGTATATGTGTGAGTGTGTCTGGGGATATGAAGCTGCTCTGCTGTTCCCGGGCCAGCTATTAGTCACGCAGGAATGGCTAATCTGTAATGGCTGCTGTCACAGGCCTGCCGTGGCTCTCGGTGATGGGTACTCTGTGACAAATGCACACAGTCTCACTTTCAGCCTGAGAACACATACTAGAGTTCAAAACGCGCACAAATATGGAAACTCACGGTTATTCACTTGAACACAAAGAATCATCCATTCCACCTTTACAATGTTACGACTTCTGACAAGCTCTGGAGAACCAGTCATCAGTCCGGCCGCAGGTGACAGAGACAAGTGAAGTGAGCCTTCCTATAAACTGGTACTGAGGCAAACTGCTGCTGACCACCAGCACCTGAACACCAGTGATGCATAAAATGAACCATGGGGTGTCTTGGCCCATTAGATACAGCTTTTTTCAACACTTATTATATATAGCAATGTTCCTTTCTCTCTTTTGTTCTTTCAGAGCACAGTGGTAGTGGAGAAGTCCATCCAGGATTTAATGAACCTAATGCAGGACCTGAGTGCCTACTCCAACCAGTTTCTAGAGATGGTCTGTGACAAGCTCAAAGAGTACAAGGAAATCTGTAACACATCCTACAGGTAAAGATTTCAGTGTCTGTCTGCAATATAAAAAGAAAATTTCCTAAAATCTCATACATTTAAGAGTTATAGTAGCTATGACACAAATATAAGTATCAAATGCAGAGTATGCTGATGAACACCAACTTATAATGCAAGTTTTGAAAGACATATCTTTGTGTAATTACAAAGACGATAGACACAAATTTAATGAATGGCAGAAGCCATCCATGTCTGCTTATCTGAGCTTTACTAACCCCTGGCCAAAGTAATAGGAGTGCTAGAAATTATATATAAAAAAAAAAATCACAGAAGTCTGGTAATGATGAAGGGGTAGCACTCTGGAGAGATCTGATAGACTGCTGGGACTCCATCTGGACCATCACAGGTCAGCTTCCTTCTCCCTTTTGAGCCATAATATATGCATATATTATGTCTTGTATGTGCATTAACGTATAAAGGTTTCTTCCCCTGTGTCTCTGGCTCTTAACTCAGTGTGAATGTGAAACCCTGGGGGAGCCTTGTTTCTCCTGTACATGGTGCAAATATGAGATTAATTGCAGAACAAAGCAGTTTCTCCTTCTCAGACATATGCAAACAAAGCAAAAACATGGTGGCAGTCGGTAGCAATTTGTCCTAACACTAAACCAGATCTGCTGTAACACTTCTAAATGTCAGTACAAATATTCCTGAACCACACATTTTGTGACAGTGTGCAAATAACCAACACCCAGTCTCCCTTTCAATAATAGTGCTGGGGACATTATTGTCATTAAAACTCATGTGTATCTTAGGCCATGAGCTCATTATGCTTGACTTCTTGTGCCATTCTCATAATTAGCTCTACAGTAGTGTATAAGTTGTATTTTATGTGTCTGCATTCAGGGCGATTGTCCAGTGTGAGGAGAAGCTTACCATCAGTGCCTCCTGGTCCAAAGATGAGGACATCAGTCGTCTGCTCCAGTCACTTCCTAACTGGGCAAACATGGCCCAGCCCAGACAAGCCAGACAGAAAAGGGAGGACGAGGAGGACTTCACTCGGTAAATTACCAAACACATTAACTGAATTATTTACATAAACA
The DNA here is from genome assembly GCA_024349245.1 of Neodontobutis hainanensis. Taxonomy (NCBI): domain Eukaryota; kingdom Metazoa; phylum Chordata; class Actinopteri; order Gobiiformes; family Odontobutidae; genus Neodontobutis; species Neodontobutis hainanensis. The sequence continues at coordinate 3,090,743 of JALDNG010000056.1, forward strand.
AACAAAGTACTAAATGAGTATATTTGCTTCTAAATGTCTATATAATGTATAATAACTCTATAGATTTGTAGGTTTCTGTCATAAAACACGGCTACAGTCTGCACATAAACAAACAAACAGAAAGTGCACTTCAGCAATCACACAAATGATTCCTGCCCTCTGTCTACACTCCTATATTCTCATATTATTGAACCTGCTTTCTGTGTTGACTAAGATGAACCAATAAAAGGAGTCATGATTGCTCTTTTAAACACTCTCTATCTGAAGGAAGCGAGGAATTGGGGACAGAATAAAATAGGAAAATATAAGTAGAGCAGACGGAGGTGGGGAAAGGGGGGTCAGTCTTATCGAAATTGCCTTTGAATGTGCGCACTCTTCAGGGAACACTGCAGCTCATCGGAGCGGAATAGTAAAGTAAATAAATAAATTGGTTATGTGGCCAAAGAAAGTCAATCTGTTGCGTGTGCATCCCTCTCAGACACGCACACTTAGAAAGTACAGAGATAGCAAGAGGGAGACCAGAAGGCTGTTTGATTTGAGAGCCTGGACGTTTTAACCACTGTGAAAGGGGGATTAGCTTCTGCACCACTGGCAACCCGGTGCTTTAATAAAGCCTCATTAATAAACTACACATGCCTATGTGTGGACAAGAAACAAGGTGAATGTGTGTCCACTGGCTTTTCTCCATCTGTTGTTCAAAGGATCATGATCTTGTGTGCATCCTAATGAAACTGACGGCCTGTCCACATGCCATGGATTCAGAGCACACTCATGTCTGAAATTTGCTTAACCCTTTTCCCATATTTCTATAAATGTACTATAAATGGTGATTTAGTTTAATAATGGAACATATACTGATTTTAGGCTTTTTCGTTTTTCTTATTTGTTTTTGGATCTCAAAAATGTATTTACAGTCCATTTTTGCATCCACAGCAGAGATTTTGGATCTGTTTGCTGGTGGAAATCTATTCTCACAAGTTTTTCCACTTCATGTAAATCATTACAGTTATCACACAACCTCACTGTGCTTAACAGGACGGCATTTGCTAAGGAGTCCGAGGTATTGACCGGGAACCTAGGAGACAAGCTAATCCCCCAGAATGAGATCCTGCGAGATGTCAGTGACCTGAAGGCTCTGGCCAACGTTCATGAGAGCATGGAGTGGCTCGCTGGCCGCCTCAAGGCTTTCTTTGCCAATCTTCCTCACATGTCCAGTAAGTAGAAGAAGCATTAAGCACTCAAGCACACCACTGTACTGTAAAAAATGACCTTCAACACATTATTAGGTACTAACATTATTATCACCAACGTTATCACGCTGATCCTTTTTGACAGTTTATTTTTGCACACAATGCTGGAGATTGGAAACTTGAATATTTACTAATTATGTCACCCCTTGCAAAGTAAACTTCATAATGGAGTGATACAGAAAGCAAGACAATATATATTTACTACTGACTGAAGGATTACATATGGGGTGTTTTTCGCAAACCATTTCTTGAGCCATTTTGCGGACATTGATCTTTACCCATACTTGATGAACATCAATGTGCTTTATAAAGACATTTTCACAGAAAATTAATCAATAGTTTTCTTAGCTATAGCTGCAGTGTTTACTTAGCCACGCTTCTTACCTGTGGCTCATTAAATTCCTGTTTGAGTGAATTATCACACAATCATTACCGTCTCCACTGGAGTTGTCAAAGAGCACTTTATACACACACCAATTATCGTATGCTTTGCTCTGTGGGTGTGTGCATAAATGCCTTCCCTAATCAGGACCCCTAAAAGCATTTTATACATTCCACACTCAGTCATCACTTTTATTAAGTTAATGACTTATCATTATGTGACGTGTGTGCTTCATGCCACACATTTGTAGATTGTCTAATCATCATTAGAAAAATATTTTTTATCTCCATTATCACCTTGAGGACAAATTAAATCTAAGAGAGACCTTAGTATATGTAATAATCATTTAAGGTTGGTAACTTTTCTTATAAAGTCGTGTGATAGTAATCAATGCTGCCTTGCAGTTAGATCAGCTCTAATGGTCTGAAGAAGTAGCCTCTTTATTTACAATATAAAAATAAATTTCATTCTCCAAAAAATCCTGTTGGATGCTTATTGTTCATCTTATGAGAAAATTCTGTTGTATTTTCAAAATTGTTCTTGCCTTTTGATTAATTATTTTCTTCCCTCTAAAGCATCATTCATAGCATGTTCACTGCAGTATCTTCTCGTGCTGGTTCTAGTCATTCATACACCTTTCCTGAAGTAATAGAGAGAGCTTCAGGCTTTATCAGCCTCTGTCACTACTCTCCAGCCTCACTCCTCGGATTGCTCATTGAACATGTGCTATTTTGCCATTCCATATCGCAACTTTCTTTTAGACATAAAATAATTAAATTTTCAGATATTCGTATTTGGCCTTGACTTTGTCACTATCTCTTTTTAAACTCTTCCTTGCTCTCTCACTTCTTTCCCTCGCCATAGATAAGAATTCAATAAAAGTAGGGGATGGGACGTGACATAATTATCATTAATTCTGGCGGGTGGCACTAATGGGAAGGATAGGGCAGTCACTTATCATGCCAGGACAGCCTCCGTATTGTTCATTATTTAGTGTTTGCCAAGCTGACGGCGGACTACTGTGGGTTCGGCTGCTGTGTGTGTACATCTGTGTGTATGTGTACATAAGCATACGCTCTGTAAGATGGGACAAGGGAACGTCTGGGAAAAAGGACCCCACCTTATCTCATCCACCACCCCACCCCCCAGCCTCACGTCTATGCCTCTCCAAATTGGATTTTATATTACAGAAGCAGTCAGGTATGAACAACTCATTTTCCTCTTCGTTTTTTTTTTCCCCCTTTTCATTCTTTTCACTCGCCTTTTTTTGCTTTTCACCGTTTCTGTATATTTCTTTGACTAATTTTTTTGCAGAGTTCATTCCTTCTGGCCTTTTTTTCTGTATACTTCTTTCTTGATATTGCGACAGGTCCTCAAGTTGTAACGGTCTTGTAGATTTGATCAAAGGCTTGTTAAGGAATCTTATAGCATTGCACCAGGAAGTTCTCAACTATAACTTAAGAAATAAGTTTGTCTTTAAACTCACCCACTCTATGTTGGTATCATTTGTCTAAAAACATTTTATTAGTTGTTTAGTAAAGTTGTCCAGATCAGATCAAGGACTTTTAAACCTGTCAGACAATATTTACCTATGAACATAAAGTTGCACAGACACTTGGGGATGTAAGGATCAGATACTTTTTAAGTCCTGTCATATTTATTAAACAGCATGAAAACAGTCCTTTTGGTCTGTAAGGTCATTCAGCAGAACACATTCTTTTGCACACTTTCTTAAATGCAATTACATACAAACTATAACAACCCTCCATCTTATATGATTGATTAATTTAGTACAGTTTTACTGGTGTAGCCACTTTTTGACCAACATTTATTCACAGTTGACAAACCAATCGCTCCCTTATACGAGCATGTGATTAGCCAAAGCTTGTCATCAAAGCTGAACATTCTCATCTATTGAAATTCTTGGTATCTCTGCACATTTGGTATCTTCTGGTTTCTTTACTTGTAGATTTTTATGTATTTATTTTTTTAAACTTGACCAGAGTAAATATTTTTTTCCCTTCAGCAACCTTTTTCACAGCACCTACTGAGGTCAAAGCTCCCTTTGACCTCTGTAGGGAGTTGATGGGGTTTTGAGCTCTGAAAATATTATTTTAATAATATTATTATGTGGGTTTATTATATGGTTACAAAATATCCAGCTTTTTACACTTTAAGACAGAGATACTGTTTAGTAGCTGATAGCTGTAAAGTTTAAATATTCAGTTCTCTCTTTTATTTAAATTTTTATGGAGGCATCAAAATAAAATAATAACTTAATAACAAAATAATGTTTTGCATCTCTAGCTCAGCCAGTCTTTTATGATTCATTTATCATTTATCCCCTACAGAAATACAGTATTTGCACTTATCTCCCTTCATTGTCTTGATTATCCTCTTCAGTCTTCCCGCTCATCATCAAATATATCATACTGCTCTGCTTCCAGTACAAGTCAAATGCGTTTTAACACAAAGGGCTCACCAGTGGCTTTATCAAAGTGCAAAGTCAATATCTTGTTCTTGTTAATGTACCATTTAGCTTTTAATGACAGAAAGAGAAGTGGTTGCAAGGTCACATATCTAATGTCTGCATCTGAAAGTACACCTAGTATGTGTGTGAGTGAGAGTATATGAATTCCATCACTGATCTCTTCTCCCTTAATGTCTGCCACCCTCATCTTTTACAGATGGCAAGCAACAGACGTTTCTCTTAGCTGGGATCTGAAAATAATTGGATAAGCTCACACACACAGGCGCAGACACACACACCTACACATGAGCGCATAAATAGATACACAACAGACATTTAATCATGAATACACAAAGAACTTATAAATAAGAAATGGCTGTAATCCAGTTTGAGGGGAAAAAAGCAGTAAGAACTAAAGGATGAAAAAAAAAAGAGCAAGGAAGTTGTCAGTCAGGACCAATGAGTCGTTTGCTTTTACCCGTCTGTCCCTGACTCTAATGGTCGCCCCCATGCTGTGACGCCTCACTCGCATCATCAAAGCACCACAGGCTGGGGTGGAGGCAGAAATGTGCGTGTGTCACAGTTTCCATGTCTGTTTGCACGTGTGTATTTTTTCAGTACATGCGAGTTTCACGGACACCCCCTAGAGAGAGCTCCAGCAGCGTATGCCACAGCGAACCCCTTTTTTTTTACATTTGCTGCCAATGTGACAAAGTGTATTGCACATAAGCACAGACTGAAGCTTCCAAGTCACACTCACACACTGGCGTTACATTGTAATGCTAATACACAGTCAGAATACTATACATTTGACAAATATGCCTTTTCTCATAACTCTAACTTCTTCTAAGTTTTTTTTTATCCCTATCTACAAGTATTTATTACTATTTGAGTCAAACACTTGTTGATGTGGTTAGTGTTATTCTACTCCCCGTACACTTCAATAAATGACATAGATTACCTGCTGCTGCTTTCAAATTACTCCGGCTGTATAGGTAATATCCAAGCTTATTCAGTGCATTAGTGCTGGCTTCTGTATCCATTAATGATGTAAGCAGGGGAGAATAAACAAACATCGTCTAAACACAATTAAATCAAGTCAATTAATGTCATTATATCTCATTCCCTTGAGAAATCAGTGTGGATTTGACCAGTTAAGACCAATCTTGTTGGTTGTTCCCATGGCTCATTGAGCAAGATTGATATTGATAATGTTCTTTAAAAAGAAAAAATTACTGGCACATGGGTTTCAAAATATATATTTAAATATCATATTTACTGTGGCACAATGTTTTTACATATAGAATCCCATTTGTTTGCACAGTAGAATGAAAATAACGTAGAAAGATCCAGGGATGCCACTTGTGTGGGTTAATGCAATGTGAACAAGGTTTTAAACTTCTATTACTTATGTCTAAACTGCTTATTAAGATAAAACAAGACTAAGATAGTCTTTCTTTAGGAAGTCTCTTAGCTGTATCAACTTGACTGAAAGATAATATTTATTTGCATATTTCACTGTCTATCAATGAAAATCACAAAACAAGCTTCAAAACAAAATACTGAGGAAAAACTCTAATAAGAGCATTTTAGCTGAGTAGGTGTCATTGACATTTTTAAAGTAGCACCTTGCATCTATTATTTTTTTTTTTCTTTTTGACTTTTTTCCTCAAGGGCTCATCTCAAGAGATTACATGACACGCTTTACAACACATAGTCTGTAGAGGGACCTGCGCCCTCTATAGACTATGTGTTGTATTTTTAAATCATAATGACAACAGAAGCTACCCACATGACCCTGATCAAAAGTTTACCTACCCTGGTGATTTTGGACTGATAACATGCACACAAGTTAAAACAAACAAGTTTGAATGGCTACTAAAGTTAACCAGCCTCACCTGATCTGTTTGCTTGTAATCAGTGTGTCAGTGAGTTTCTGGGCCCCTGACAGACCCTTGCATCTCTGCACTGACATTTCTGTATTCTGAGTCATGGGAAAAGGAAAAGAGTTGTCAAAGGATCTGCTGGAATAGGTAATTAAACTTTATTAAAACAGGAAAGAGATATAAAAAGATATCAAAGTAATTGAGAATGCCAATCAGCAGTGTTCAAAATGAGGGATTTTGTTGAAACCAAACCAAAGTCAGGACCAACAAATATTTCAGCCACATCTGCCAGGAAAATTGTTCGGGATGCAAAGAAATAACTGTAGCTGAAATACAGGACTCTCTGGAAAAAAAGTGATGTGGCTGTTTCTAGATGCACAATAAGGAGGCACTTGGCACACAAACATGGTTGAGTCGCCAGAAGAAAGCCATTACTACGCAAATGCCACAATGCGCTTACAATACACCAAACAGCTCTCAAAACTTCTGGAACAGTACAAAGGTACAGGAAACTTGGTTCAAAAATGATGGAAAGATGATATTAGAAAATACTGGAGGAACATTTGCACTTATCAGCCTGGAAGCTACGCATGGAACGTACTTGGAAGTTCCAATATGACAACGATCCAAAGCACAAGGCCAAGTCGACCTGTCATTGGCTACAGCAGCATAAAGTAAAGGTTCTGGACTGGTCTCCTGACCTTAGTATCATTGAGCCACTCTGAGGAGATCTCAAACCTGCAGTTCATACAAGACAGCCCAAGACTTTACAGGAACTGAAAGCTTTTTTCCAAGAAGAATGGACAGCTTTACCATCTGAGAAAATTAAGAGCCTCATCCACAACTACTACAAAAGACTTCAAGTTGTCATTGATGTTAAAGGTGGCAAAACACGGTATTAAGAACTGGGGTATGTAAACTTTTGATCAGGGTCATTTGGGTAGTTTCTATTAATATTTAAAAATAGTAGGCACAATCATTTAACAATAAATGGCTTCCCCCAACCAATAACTATGAGTGAAAAAAAGTTAACTCATACTAAAATCCTTCATATTCTCTAAAAAATTACCAAAAAAATCACAAATTCTGCCAGGGTATGTGGACTTATGAGGTTAGCAAGTAAGCACAAAAATAGTACCTCTATACTAGAAGCTAAGTTCCTAAAATGACATGCACATTTTAATAAGAACCCCATCTCCAGCCTTTATCTGTGTGTCAGGCTGATGGACTGACTGTCACTGCTGTCACATCACAAGCCTTGTGTTGTGTTTGCTTTGTTGCATGGGAAGCCATGACACATGTCTCACTAATGTTTGTCTAAGTTAATAGTCTCTAATCTCTTCAGGGGTTAATTTAAAAGAACCACAATGCAAATCCTAATTAAAACTTACAAAATACACACACAGACAAATTATTACAAAGGCACTCACTTAACATCCTCAACATGTTACACTTTAGAATATAATAGGTATACTAATATTAACAGATTTTTAACTGTCCTAATGTATGTGTAGTATTTGGAATTAAACATTTCTGAGCATTAGTTAACAAATGTTTGTTTTGTTTAATAATTAGTGCAGACCAATATCAATATACCTATATAGATCAATATAGCTTAACTGTTCAATATTATTTGCCCACTTCTATGCATTTTGAGGTAATTTGAGTCAGAAGTTTAAGCGGTAGTAGTGCAGGAGCAATGAACAAGGTATTTGAGCCTTTTGACTTGCTGCAGCCTGTCCTTCGGTATGCGTGTGTGCATGCATGTGTGACCTTCGGAAGGGCAGGAAGAGTAACTGGGGAGCTAGCTTTGACTGCGGCACATCGATCGTGGACCCCTGCATTCTCCTGCCTCAACAGTCACTCTTTGTGTACATACACACACACTCACGTACACTCACACCTTCGCCTCATTGACCAAATAGACTTACATATGAGTGACGGGGCCAATTTCTCTCCCTTTCCTCCACTTGTTAATTTATGGCCATTGATCTACACCAACCTGAATTTATATACACTCATCATGCTCTCCTGCTTTCTACTGCTCCCTTTCACACTCTCCTTTTGTTGTGTACAATGCAGTGTACTGACACATGTACCTGCTGTCTCAGCACAAGTGGCTAGAAGATTGTACAAGAACATCCTGAAGGACTCAGAAACTCTATGAAGTTACATTAATGAGTTTTAGGTGTGTATTGTACATGGTAGAGTCCCGGTTATGTCAGTAGAAAATGCCATACACACATTATTAAAAGGAGTACACTACACAGTGTGTGCTTTAAGTTGGGCTAAAGATAGTACAGCGTTTACAATAAAGCAGTATAGAAAAGTATGAGGTTAGTGTAAAAGGTCCAAGAAGAAATTGTTGGTTGAGGTACATATTGACGCAAAACTGCTCCACAAACACTTTCTATATAGTCTCTGACATGGAGCAAATGGGCCCAATCTGGTAAGCACACACAGGCTGCTGCATGTGTTATTTGCTCTCCCAGGTGAGCCACCAAGGCACCACCAAATTACAGTTCGTTTTAGACTAGTGGCTTTTTATTTATTTATTTATTTTTAAGAAAGACCTAAAAATGGTGAAAACATATTTTCTTTTGAGGGTTCCTAAATTGAATGTCATGTAATTTATTTTGTTGCACCTCCATCCACAACAGTACAAATGAACTCTCTGCTCACACGCAGGGACTGTGCATTGTTCTGTGTTTTCTTTGGACAACAATTCTTAGCTCTTTTCAACATCTGACGTTACAATACCTATTGTTTCTACACACCAAACTTGTCACTACAGTTAATTAAGGACTTGTTTGTGTTTTGTTAATCTTTAGGTGCGTCTTCTTGCTCAGCAGACAGCCAGGTGGTTGGTGAGACCGAACGCAGCAGGGAGCAGATTCTCCAGACTTTAAGTGACCTGGCAAGGGGCTTCCAAGACATTGCTGACCGCTGCCTCCTGGTGTTACACTTGGAAGTCAGGTATGAAGAACATTTACATGGATTAAAAAGAGAAACGTTTCCATTTACAAGTTTTGTTATTCATACAAACTTTTCATTGTGTGCTTTGAACGTCAGCTCAAGTTAATTTACCACACCATGAACTTTCTCCCCCACAGTCTCTAATAGCCTTTCATCATCCCTTTTCCTCTTTCCATCCCCACATGTACCACTATTTCCCTACAGACTATTGTGTAGCTTATGCAATATTGTTTATGATTTCAGTGGAAAACCCTCCCTGAGGCTGATGTCTAGCTATATGTTACACTCCATTGACTCTTCCCATCTAGTGAATTTCCCCTGATAGTGGTAGCAACTAAATGAAGCCATGAGGAAAAAAAGCAAGAATGGAGGGGAGAAAGAGATTGGAGAGAGATGAAAGTGGAAGTTCAAGTGGTGGGGGTGTTAAAGAAGGAGGTACAGTAGTTAAGTGGGAGAAATGATTGAAATGGAATAGGCCAAAGTGAGATTGAGGTGCAGGAATGGGTGTAGTTGTTGGTGTGCCTTAAGGGGAAAAGGCATTCACCCGTGACATTTTATACCTTTCAGTGTTAGCCCTTGTGATTGTGGAATTATAAGAATATTGACTCTTTTAAGTCTAGATGGAAATTAACCTTTTATGGAGTGAAAGGAAATTTATTATTGTAGTGCAGGTCAAAGTTCACATGAGAACTGCTGAGACGAAAGATCATACAGTCATGTGAAAAAGTATTACCCTCCTCTTTGGAAAATGTGTTGTATGCACCCTGTTTCTAATTGTATCTGATTGTAGTGGGTAAATCAATGAACAGTGTCATTATTTATTTAGCAAAAAAAAGCCTATTGTGGCTTTTTATTTAGCAATATTGACAACAAAGAACAGGGGCCGATTGAGACAAAAATGTGGATCAGCAGACAAAATAAGACAACTTATTTTGCCATTATTTCAAAAGGGGAGAAAAAAAATATACTTTTTATATGCTCAAGTCTTGATAACACAAAGAAGAGAAAGGTAGGGAGCCGATGAACACACCAGCTGTATAAAGAAATTTGACATTAGGTTAGAACAGAAACTATTGGAACTGAACCATATAATCAACACGGATGAGCCGGTTACATTAACCAACACCTGATTGGGCCAGACTAGCAAACTGCCAAAACCTATAGACATCTGCAACAGCAACTGGCAACTTGAGTATAACTTAATCTAAAAAAAACATCCCCTATGTTAATAATCTCATCATTCCTCCTTATATTCACAAGAACAAATAGGGTAGATGTTGTAAATGTGTTTGTTTTTTGTCTGTTCTAGGGTCCATTGCTTTCATTACCTCATTCCACTGACAAAACAAGGGAATTATGCAATTGTGGCTAATGTGGAGAGTATGGACTATGACCCACTGGTGGTAAAGCTGAACAAGGACATCTCAGCCATAGAGGAGGCAATGGGGGCAGCCCTACAGCAACACAAGTTCCAGTACATTTTTGAAGGTAATTATAGTGTACAATGTCATGTTCAGAAATTTGGTTGAAGTTTGGTTATCTGCTAAAAACCTTGGTATGGTTTTCTAGGTTTGGGTCATCTGATCTCCTGTATCCTGATCAATGGGGCTCAGTATTTTAAGAGGATCAGTGAGTCTGGTATCAAGAAGATGTGCAGGAACATTTTTGTTCTGCAGCAGAACCTCACCAACATCACCATGTCTCGGGAGGCCGACCTCGACTTTGCAAGGTCAAAATCTTTTATCATTTGCATTGAGTTGGCTATGCCTAACTTCAACTTGTTTTTGGGCTTCACAATGAGAGTAGTCCTTCTTTTCCGAGCAGTCGATCAAATTGTGGCTGTAGTGGAAGTTGTATAGCTTTGGTTTCTAACATAATGGCTTTGTAAAGCGAATAGCCTTGGAAAGAACGAGTTGTCAGCAGACATTTGTTACAAATACTTTCTGTCTCTAAGTTGAAACTCAAACATGTGTTATCTGGAGTTTTTTGTTGTCATGGTGATAAAACTTTTGACATTACAGAGCTCTTTCTCACATCCCTATTTTAAACAAAGCCCTTATGTTTCAAATCTGCAGGGCATAATGGTGGTAATGTTCCTCCAAATGCATCAAACTGAGTGCCAAATTAATTGTCTAATAAAGTCATCAAATCAGAGATTGGCAGGCTAATGGTTTTTTTCGTTTATTTCAGCCATTAAACAAGAGCAGTTCTTGTGCACAGACACATAAACTTGTGTCCTCAAGTTCAGACATAGTTATGTCAGTGCACGAGGTAGACAGATGGTCAGACAGATTGTCAGTAGTGCTGTGTAAGTGTGTGCAGTCTTCAATGATGTTTATTTCCTTTTCTCACACTACATTTATACTTTCTGAGCCTACCTGCTGGTGCCCAGTGCTCACAGTCACGGTGGACTCTGTCACTTACATATCTGTGTAGGAAATGAAAAGAGACAGAGCGGGAGAACAGGAGGCTAGGGGAAAAGGAGATGACACAAACTATTAATTTTTTTCGTCTTTTAGAAGCTTTTGTCCTTGAAAGAAGAGAATGTGTGGGAAGTGGAGTGTTGAAAAGAATAGAGTAAGAAGGGTGTACCTGGGGGAAAAACACTAAAACAACTAAGTTTTAAACTAAGAAGTCACACAAAACATGTTTATAAGGTATAGAATACCTACCTTTATAAAAATGCATAGATGTCAATGACCATACAGTACTATATTCCCTGTCTGCCACTGTGACTTTTTTATGTTTTTTTTCTTATGAAACGATCTTCTAAGGGGATTTGACTTCTATGTATTATCCTTTTTACATAATTATTTTTTTTATTATGTTTTGGATTCTATTCATTTATTTATTTATTTTGGACATCATTTTGGCTTGTTACTGTGAGCCAAAATTACCCAGAGGAACAAAACAAGCAAAACATCTAAACTAAAATTACCTGAACTGTAATGAATGTGAAGGACCATTGATTAGTATGTTATTGTCCCCCCTCTGTCAACTTTGATTAGGGCCAAATGCCAGTGATGGCTTTGCTGTCTTTTCTTGGGTTCGCCCACTCTCTGATTACGAGGCATGGATGGTGTGGAGGTGTTGATTGGGAATTGCAGAGCACATTGTTTACACTCTCATAGCTTTTTGCTTTGGCCAGCCAAAAGCATTTAGACAAATACTCTTGGACACGCAATTGTGTATATATTTGCTCACAGACTCAGTGAGCAGTCAGCATGGGAAAGTCTTTATTTCATTGGACCTGAATATTTTAAAAGTATATGAAGTGGTTAACACTTGCAAATCACAAAGTCTGAGGATAAGATAATTATTATAAAGAAATATTTTGCACTGTTTTTCTAATTATAAAACGTGTACATTCAGGCTTAGGATATAATTAAGTATTCAATTCAATTAAATAACTGATAAAACTCAACTAATTTCTTTATTGTACCAAGAGTTTGTTGCTGTTGGTAGTAAGGTTTATAAATAAATATTTTCTATTTTTCTCATCCATTTATTCATTCATTCATTCATTTTCTTCTGCTTGGTCCCGTTAGGGGTTGTGGATTACTGGAGCCTATCCCAGAAACTTTGGGTCTAAGGTGGGGTACACCATGGACAGTGGCCAGTTAGTCGCAGGGCTGACATTTAGGGACAGATACTGACAGAGAACCATTCACTGTCACATTTATTCACTAGGGTCACTTAAGAGTTTTCAGTGTGTTTGGGTGGTAGGAGGAAGCCGGAGTACCCAGAGAGAACCCACGGTAACACGAGAAGCACATGCAGACTCCTCACAGAAAGACCGGAGTAGGCCACATGCACCCTTTTTACTCATTATTGTATAATAATTGATAATCCATAAAGATTTAAAGAGCAAAGGAAGGAATACAATCTAGTATTTATTACCTCCTCTGGAGAAACCACTGGAATGAGGGGAGGAAGTGATCGCAGCAGGGACCTTGCATTTGATAAACATTGCAGATGCTTGCTGTAGCCATGCACTTTTATTTTTCCTTATGTGTTTGTACTTTAGTATTGTTCTGTATCTGTAGTTTTATTCGGGGAAGACTGAGACAAGGAAAGGAGCCCAGCACAAGGGCACTGTATTAACCATTGATCTGAGTTAAAACTAGGGAGAGGCCAGGTACCGGCACTGCAGAACCAACGAGAGAAACACACACACCCTCCTTCGCTCCCAGAGAAGTGTAGGGAAACAGTGCCACTTGCTGGCAGAGTGCTTATGTGTCCCATTGCTGTGCACAAAAGTGTTCAGCCTTGTGTGAGCATGTTTCTTTAATCGCGTCAGGTCCAGGATCGGTCGCTTGTCTCTCCGTCAGGTGGCTGGCAGTGAGACATGCTTGTAAGTCAAGGTCAAACTTCCACACTCTTCTACACAAATCAATGCACACACACCATCTGTTCACCAACAGTTCAAGGGCTTGTTGTGATTCAGCTAAGCCTGTGAGTTACCACAGTGTCACCATCACTTCTCTGGGCTGTGCACGACAATCTTATCACCCCATTGATCTCTGCTCATTGTCCAACTCTGTCTCTTGTGTTTATGCCCATTTCTGGTCTCTTCACGGATACAGAGATTAGATAGACAGGTGAGGTTGTTGCTAAGTCTTTTATCTTGAAAAGACCAAAAATTCTCTGAGAAACTTAAGTGTTGCTTGGCAACAGTCCACTCCTGCTAAGGAGAAGTGTTACTAATTTTACACCATAACAGTCTTGCTAACCTGAAAAACAGATACAAAATAATTAACTGTCACAACATATTGTTTGCCATGTTTTTTCTTTATTCATTGTTGCAACAGCAAGGCAATTTAAGTTTTATTGGGCTACACAAACTTGAAGTTGTTTTACTAAGATAAATAAAAGCCAATTGTGGACAGAAGACTAATGGACAAGTATGATACAATTAAGAACTTTGAAGCTCCTGATACCTTTTTTTCATAAAACACAAAAATAGACATTAAAGGGATATGTACATGTGTCTGTGTTTTAGTTTCTTGCTTAGAAAACAATACATGTGGTAACAGCTAATTTAAAATGCATACTCTGAAAACACACACATTTGGTTCTAAGCTGCCCAGTGACCCGTATAGGCAGGATACAGCACTGTCATATGAAACCTAAAGCAAAGCTAAACACCAGTCTGACATCACTGAGGTGCCCCAGTGTTCAGCTCACTGCACCCAACTGCCTGGTGCTGGAAATGACTAGGACAAGATCCCAGTGTGTGCGTGAGCAAATAAGCCATCTGTGGTTGTGTCTGCCATGGGTGTCCAGGAGACAGGCTGTGCATCTGTGGTAATAAGTACAGTTGACGGCCGTGTCAGAAGGTAGTGGGTGTCAACAGATAAAACTGTTTGTATTTAGGCCTGGCTTCGGTACACTGTCACTTCTCTCTGCTCGTGTCTCCCTTGCTGTCACCTTGTGTCTCCCCTTTTATCTTTCTCCTTTTTTCCCTCCCTTTTTCTTCATTTTTCACTCCCTGTCTTACCACCAAGTATTCTCCTCTTAACTGTACTTTGCACTTTTTCCCTTGTTGTTCTCTGGACTGTGGGCGGCACATGACACGATGTGATGGGACTTGTCGCTGGTGATGAGTCCCTTTTGTGCATGTGTTTACTTACATGCCCCTTGCAGCTTGATGATGCGGCTCTTTGCTGACGAGCAGTGAGCATGTGTGTCTGTGTGTCAGTGTTTGCTGTGCACGGCGCAGCATGATGGCACTGGTCTTTGCTGATGAAGCTTCAGTGTGTGAGTCTCTGCAGACCTTTCCTCATTACCAGAGGAAAGACAAATGCTGTGCTCTGGAAGACGAGCAGACAGAGGAGAGAGAGGGACTTTAAAAGAGATTGAAAAGCTGGAAATGGTGGGAGACGGAGAACTTGAAACTCTGCTTAGACAGCTACTTTGGAAACATGTGTAACAACCAGTAACCACACAGCATTTCATATTTTAGTTCTGTTCAACTATTTGAAAACGAGGAACAGCTTCAGGTAGCCAAATCATTTTCCCATGTGTTAACAACAGAAATGCATTTGACTACCTGAAGCTGTTCCCGCCAGATTTTCTGTTTAGAGATAAATATTGTTGTTTAACTACACGATGCATGATAAACACCACGACTTAGGGACAGAGTTAAGACCAGTGCAGGATGCTGTAAAAAGGTTCCAACTCCAATCTCACCAACATCGGGAAAACTAATTTCTCTGTCTTAAATTATTGATGCTTTTGAAAATGAACATTAATGATAAATCTGTATTGATTTTGGGCCGCCTTAAAATAAAAACTGTGTGAACATCATTTAGAAATGCATATAATTTTGAGACCAAGGTTTTTAAAAAGAGTTATTGTGACTGGCCTTAGGTCTTGACTGCTAAAACATTAATAAAGACAATTTCTTACATAGATTTTTACAAATGAATTGCTCATAGTTCTTAAGAGATTGTTTACTGTTGCTGTCAGAATGTATTTTAAACAAAGGCTGTAGTGTTGGTGCCAGTCGCTGTGGTATTTGTTACTGCAGCAACAAGCAGCCTTGGTTCCGGCTGATGAAGAGGCTCATCCCCTGAGCGCCCACCCCTCCTTCTTCCTCCTCACCTCATCTCTCGCTCGCTAACTAATGTGTTGTTCCAAACGCGCTGACAGAGGCAGCCTGTAATGGCCTTAATATTGTGCATGCTGGAAATGAGGGGAAATGAATTGTGCTGATTCTTGTCTTTCTCTCGCCTTTCTCCCGTCCCCCAGTCTGTTTTTTCTTCTGCCGTTCTGTCTCTCTTTCGTTTACTCTCTCGTGCCATTGACATACATATCAATCTGTCCTGTGCTGCATTCATGCGCCGTAAACTTGCTTAATATTCTTTGTATGCGAGGAAAAAGGGAGGGGGCGGCTAATTAAAATTTAATTGGTAGCGCACCGTAGAGGCACGTTTCACACATACACCGACACACACACACACGCTGTTTGACACTAGTATGTGTGGATGCAGGTGGAGACTATTAAAAGTGAGCATGTACGATAGGAACACACAGGGAAAGGCTGGGAATAATAAACTAAGAGACTTTTAGAATGGGAGCAATCATAATAACAATGCTTTTTCGGGATTGTTTAAAGAAAATACTGTCTTTTTCATTAACTCGCTCTATCTCTAATGAATAACTCGTGGTGTGTATGTGATCGTGTGTTTGTGTCACAGGGGGTTCCTTCTCGATGGTGGGGTGCCGAGAGATTTTAATCTTATTAACAGCTCTTACCCTGTTTGGCAAATGGCTTTCCAACTGCTTGGGTAATGAACTGTTTGAAAGTGTTTTCAGCACACACCTACATTCATCACTCAGACACATGGATGGATCGACGCACGCACATCAACATGTTCTCTGTGTAAAGTAGACCCCTCCCCTGGCTTTTTACTCCACAGAAGCCAGATTGCCAGAACTCTTTAAACCACATAAACACAAAAACATCTTCATGATGCAACTTGTGTTTTGCAGGTGTTATGAGGGGACAATAACACAATTAAAAGCGCATCGGCAGATTTGAACTATAGTTCTAATTAAACAGCAGTTAGGGCATGTTTTATAGTATCGACAATGCAATGATTCAGCTGCTGCATCAGAACCACTTTTACTGTGCAATCAAACAAGCAGCTTTTTACTTTAGGACTATGCTTCAAATGACCACTTACTGTACATTGCAGCACAATCTCAGCTGTTTTTTTTGCTCGTCAGCCTAACGTCTCTCCTGCTATTCTTACAACAAGGATCATTTGTAAAGGGTCAAATAGCAAAGATTGTATATTTTTTTTACTATTTTATTTTATTTATATGTTTTAATTCGAGCCAGCCTTTTTCTTGTTAAACTGAAATTGTAAGTCTGTCAAAAAGTTGACAGTTAAACTGGCTGTTTACACTTTCCAATTAAACACAGTTCCATGTCTGTGGGAGGAAAGTCAGCCCGAGGAAACCCAGACATAACATACCTACTGTAGCGCTTGCATAAACAATCTACACACAGACTGCATAGAGGTTTACAGTAATTATACCTCTTCAGAAATTACAGCGGAAACAGCTTCTGCCAGTCAGCTTCCATCTCTTACTCCTGTTTATTTCTTTGCCACAAATCAAAATGTGGATTCCTCTTGTAAAATTCTCCCCATTGAGAGCTGATGACAGCAATTTGAAAGCGGGAAGCCTTCTATTCAGTGCTACCTTGGTTAAAAGGTGCAATTTAGTTCTCTTTTTTGGTTTCTATTAGCTGATGTGTTTGGAGCTTAACACCTCGCACAAAACGAGGCACTAATATTTAACATATCAGCTGCAAACACATTTCATCCAAATAAACCACTTGCTCCATGCAGCCAGTGATTTTGCTAGTATTTTTTTTTTTGTCACCAATAATCATAAGCTTTTTTTTTTTTTCACAAAATAAGCTCCAGGATAAAAAAAATGAACGAGACCTTGGAGAAATAGTGAGCAGGCTTTAGACTGAATGCAAATATAGCCATGACCAAGGGCATGCCGTGTCAGAGAAAGGCCAAAAAAAAATATTTTATGCATCTCTGTTCCTTATGCATATCTCCAGCTATCGCACTTATGAATCTTTTGTCTCTGTACCATTACTCTTTCCCGGTCTTTTCCACTGCCGAATCTCCAAATGACAGCATATAAAACACCTTGGAACAAAAGCTCTCCAAGTGCTTATTAGCACCTCGTTAGCATCGAAAATGATCATCTCAAGTAGGGAACGGTTCTTAGATGGGCGATAGAGCTAAACAAATGCGATAAAAATACCTTTTCTTTTCTTACTGTGCCATATAAGACAACTCTGAAGTACATTTATTTCTTACTCTCATAGCAGAGCAGCACTTTCTCCAGACTGAACCTTCTTTTTACAAAATGCTTTGATGAATATAATTATGAATCATCACTCTTTGCTGTGACACAAGGAAAGACTTCAAAACAAACCATCTTTATCCAGCCACACAATACTATAGACGGCTTTTTTTTTTTTAAGAGTACAGTACACTTCAAAGTTACTGCACCTCCAAAACCTCTCTTCAGTCTAGTTCCGGCAGTTTTTCCTTTACAGCTACTACTTTTATAAAACAGCAGGAGCAATTGTAAGTGACTGACATAGGGCAGGGTGGCTTTTTCAAGAAGATTCTTGCCTGTTAAACAATAGCTTACATTTACATTTATTAATTAAGCTGACGCTTTTATCCAAAGCGACTTACATTGTTCTACAGTAATTACCAGTGTTACAGTCACTGGAGGCAAGGTGGGTTAAGTGTCTTGCCCAAGGACACAACGACAGTATGAACTGTGGAGAGAGAGTGGGAATCGAACCGCCCACCTTCAAGTTCAACTGTCACTGTCAGCCTAATGTAGCCTGCAATTCAATATGGGTATTTAAAGCCCTAAGAGCTGCACTGATGAAGAATAACAATTAGTACATCTTGGTAAATGGGATTTCTGAAGTCGCCAGGAAGTTTAAAATCGCCTTTACTTTGCTATCTATCTGAGAGCACAGCAACTTAGCCACTAGCCAATGCTCTGCTTTATGCACTTCTACACACAGTTTCTTTGAGATATTTGACCTATTTTGCCCACCTGCAAAAAGAAACCGTCCGTCTTCTCTACATTCTCCTGTGCATTACCTAGCCTGCAGCTTTTTTTTTTTTTTCTTTTTATCTTTTCCAAACAGTTTTCTGCAAATTGTGCAGGCATAACAGGTCCAGATCTACATCAAATCTGAACGTATAAGCAAGTGTTATCATTATCAATAACAAAAAATACCTCTATTACTTTCATAATGTCAATATGTGATCAACCTGAAATATTTACCATCTTCTTCCTCTTCTGGGGCCAGGTCGTAGGGGATGCAGTTTAAGCAGAGATTCCCTGACCTCCCCCTCCCCAGTCACTTCCTAATACCGAGGCATTACTAAGCCAGCCGAGAGACATAGTCCCAGCATGTCCTAGGTCTTCACCGTGGTCTCCTTCCCATGCCCGGAACACCTCCCCAGAGATGCGTCAAGGAGGTATCCGTTAACAGATGCCCTAGCCATCTCAGCGTCTTTACTCTGAACCCCTCCGAAGTGACTGAGCTCCTCACCCTAGCTCTAATGGAGCACACACTCCCTCCTTCCCTCACTCATGAACAAAACCCCAAGATACTTGAACTCCTCCACTTGAGGCAGGAGCTCCCCACCAATCTGAAGGGACAAATCATTCTCTTACGACTGAGAACCATGGCCCAGGTCCTGGAGGTGCTAATTCTCATCCCACCCGCTTCACACTTGGCTGCAAATTGTCCCAGTGTAGCTGAAGATCCTGGTTTGATGGAGCCAACAGGACATCATCTGCAAAAAGCAGAGACGGGATTGTTTGGTCCCCAAACCAGACTCCCTCCAGCCCCACGCTGTGCCTAGAAATCCTGTCCATAAAAATAATGAACAGGACCATTAACAAAGGGTAGGGGGGCTATGAGCAAGCCCACACCAGCTTGCCACCTCTCACCACAGGCAACTTCAGGGTAGTGGAGAGTCCAGCCTCTCTTGAGAAGCTGTGTGTGGAGGTGAGCCCAACTTACTCTGGTAGGTATGTCTCAACCTCCCACAAAAGCTCAGGTTCCTTCCCCCCAGCAAAGCAACATTCCATGTTTTTAGCGTCAGATTCCGTGTCTGAGGATTGGGTTGCTGAGGCCCCCACCTTCGACTACCGACCAACACATTTTGCACCAGCCCAAGACGCAGTCAGAATACATAAAAATATACATATTAGCTTTGCCTTTCATCTGACATATTTGACCTTTATGTTGGATGTCAGCAGTAGGAAGGAAGTTTTAATCAACAATACTCTCTTGGTTTATGTTGTTTTTCTATCACCACATACTAGGTCTTTTTGAGTGGCTCGTTGTGCCATTCGGTTCGGGTTCAAGACCTATTAATTCACCACATAGCACCTTTCCTCTATTGGCACTTGTCAACAGTTTCATTAAAATGGTCTCAGTAGTGTGTAAACGGTGAACATTTTCCCTCTTTCCTCCCCACAGCAGCTGGGCAAGGTCCTTGAAGTCCCTTTTAAAGAAATTGGGCTTGACAGCAACAGCAGTTACATTGGCTTTAGTGTTTTCCCTTTGCTGCTGCTGTTCCCTCTGGACATGCATTAAAACCAACCACTTCTTTTTAATTAATCATTTTATACAGATTTATTTTACAGTTAATTTGATTGAAGTGTTAGTTTTAACATTCATATTCTCTTTTTTTGTCCACGTAGGCAGTACTACGAGATGCTGTACAACACTGCAGATGAGCTGCTGAACCTGGTGGTGGACCAAGGCGTCCGCTACACTGAGCTGGAGTACATTAATGCTCTGTCCTTACTCCACCGCAGTCAGACAGGCGTGGGAGACCTGAGCACACAAAACACTCGACTGCAGAGGCTCAAGGAGATAATCTGTGAACAGGCTGCTATCAAACAGGCCACCAAAGACAAGAAGATCACTACAGTATAGAAACATTTACACTGAGGACACAGGATTAAGGGAATATTATGTTTTAGCATTCTTTGCATGTGCCTCTATATTAGATGACATCTGTCCTACATCCATTTTTATTATGTGGGTTGTGCAGAAGTAAAGCAAAAGGCACAAACATCAAGAAATGTAGTTTTGTTAGAGTTAGAAAACACTGAAATGGCAACCTGTCACAGACTGAATTCAATTTATTGATGGAAATGTCTTCTTCATTTCATCTTGCCTGAAAGCACATTGTAGTGGAAACCTAAGATACATTTAGGTAACATAACTTTTTTCTTTTTCTCACTTTTAAGTCTATAATGTAATGTAACTTTTTATTTTGCTTGCCAATGATCTATTATACAAGACACCAATATGTATAGAGTCTTCAGGAAGTAGGGTTCAACAGTTTTGTTTTTTCATTGTGATTACTGTTTTAGACAGAAGCCAAATGTCTCAGACCTAAATTTGGGCCCTTCTTATCTCATTTTCCTATTGGATCTAAACTGCAGCTCTCAATTACACCTCTATCTGTTCTGTGGTGGCTGCCCCATGGGCCCACGGATTCTGTCTGCAATAACAGATGCCAGATTACACTGTCTGAATGAGGCCACATCTTCCACTTGCTGCCAATTTAGGTTGGTCCCCAAAGACTTCACTAGCAGAGAGTTGTATCATCCAGCTACAGTTGATGAATCTGTTTGTGTCTTTTAATAGAGCGGAAAACATACGTGTGGCTAATATCATGTTTTTTACAAACCCTGTTCAGACTTTCATCATTTTAGGAGGTTCTTGCTCCTTTCAGATTAAGTTGTAAGCTTTTCCCCATGACTATTTTTCTTCTTAAAAGCTGTTCTTCATATACCACTCATATACCATTCATATACCACTCTGTGTGAAAAGGGTATTCATAAGTATGCAAGCTGTAGAATTTCTATGAGTGCTATTAATTGTGCAATTGTTAATCTTTGCTGTCCCTACTACATTTTCTTTCTTTAATGCATTTTGCACAAATAAACCTGAGAGACAAACAAATCAGTAGCCCCACCACAACCCTCCCTATTTTTAGTTCATTAACTTGGGAGAGAAGTACTTAACAAGAAGAGAGAGGAATGGGAGCCTTGTCAATACAGCAGACCCAGTGTTGGGCTCCCTAAAGCCCACAAAGCAATCCATCATAATGACACATTGGGTGGAATCAATAGGAAAACAACCGTGGCACTGCTGAAGGGTTCTACCACTCTAAAACATACACTTGGAGTTAAATCTAAAATCTGCTCATTCAGCTATTCACTCCAAAGCTACTTTTGTAAAGTTATACCCCACCAACTTTCATACAATGTTAAATGTCTGTGTTATGGCTCACACAGACCTCTTGTGCTAGTATCAAAATGTACCCACACAAAACTAATCTCATGTAATTGTTCAACTTCAACTATGTATGACAGTCTGCTTCTTTTTGCTTAAAATGTAAAATAAGACCAATTGTATTCTGTAAGGTTCTTGTTATTATTGACATTTTGGACTATTATAATGTTATCAGATAATTTTGTCTATACTGGAGCTCTGACATATGTGTTAATGCTTACACCATAATATACTAAAGAAAATAAAGAATCTTCATGCTATCACGTTGTATGCCTTTAGCAGTATGTGTAGTATGTTTGTGTAGCTAAATAGTCATAGTTTCCAGTGGAGTAAGTACAGCTGTGTATACAAACAATCTTCCACACATAACAAAGAAGCTCCCTCACTGGAAACATTTGTGCCAGTCCTTTCTATCATCAGTGGTACATGGATCCAAAATCAACACAACATGCTGTGCTCTTTGTGACAGGTACAGTTGGGCTTAGTTTACATACCCTGACAGAATTTGTGAATTCTTGGCCAGAATATGAATGATGATACAAAAAACTTTTTTTTTTACAAACAACTGTTTACACTTTAAATCATAATGACAACAGAAACTACCCAAATTATCCTGATCAAAAGTTTACATACCGCAGTTCTTACTACCGTGTATTGACACCTTTAACATCAATGACAGTCTTTTGTGGTAGTTGTGGATGAAGCTCTTGGTATGTGTATGTAAAATGAGCACAACTGAATGTAATGTATGACATGACAAGTTTTATAAAATAAACAGACAATATTTTTGATTCTGCAGGTATAAACATCAATGTGCTCTGTTAAATGTCTATTCTGTGCAGATGTTTTATTTGGACAATTAATTTAATACCGTGTGTGTAAGGTTAGACATAAGACTTTCCCTTTAGATAGGGCTCATGGTCAGGACAAGTTTCTTGGCCTAGTTGCTGGGGGGAGCTCTGATTTCTCTCTTGTTATAATATAGTTTACATTTCTGTTCAGTTTATTGCTATTTATAAGATGGTTCTCTGATACTTTTGCAGATGTAGAACCCGCTGTTAGACGTTCCGGTGATGACTGGACCTTAGCTGTGCCCTATCTGTGATCCTGTCCCAACCCATGGACCCCTCTGGCCCCAGTTCCTCTTATTCAGATGGATAAACTGTTTCTGCTAATATTATCAATGACTATATTCATTTTCATTCATTTGTACATAGTGGACAATTTGTCAATGGTTTGTGCTGGACACATCTACTGCATGGCTTGTCTGTCCTGGGAGTGGAGCCCTCCTTCTGTGGTTCTCTATGTTCTCTTTTTCTTAGGTTTTTTTCTTACACTGATGGAGGGCCGATGGAGGGGTGTTGTCTTGTACAGCCTGTTTGTCTTTTTGCTGCCTTTTGTTTTTGTGAAGCCCTTTGAGTCTATTTTTATTATGATACTGGGCTATATAAAAACTGAATCTTTAAATTAAAGTTCCTATACTCTAATCTATAGTTTCTAAAATCCCTAGTTTATGTAGTCACAGTGGCTCTCTTAAAGCCACTTAAAGTACGTAAACTACAGTGCCCATAAGTCCTCACTCAGCACTGATGCGTTGCCAAGCAACGGATGTCGCCGAAAACTTAGCCAACCTCAGCAGCTAGGAACAGCAAATAGCAATTTCAGAAATACAAGTTATCTTTAAAGTAAGTTTAGCTTTTTAGTCATGTATGTGAACTTTGTAATCTAAATAAATCAAAAGACAACTCAGGAGTTTCCATCTGCGTCGCGCAGCTACTGTCCATTAGAGTCGAGGTTTGTCACAGCCGGAGACTACTGAGGAAGAGGAGATGGAGGTAAGGACACGGATAACAGATGATTATTAATTAGTACTCACAATACAAAAATGATATAGGGCTACTTTATAGAAATATATTACCTAATATTATGTATTTTTTTTTATAGATAGCGTTATATTGCAAACCATAATTCAGTTAAGTCAAGCTAAATGTAGACATTAATGGTAACTTTGTTCTATGTAACAGGTAAAGCAGGTTACTTTGCACAAGAGGTCTGGGGAAGTAAAACTGCACACCAAGGTCACATTCTCACTCATTTGTTATCTGTTATTTGTTATTTTTGTTATCTAGACTGTCATTGATGCATTCGTAGAGTGGCTTAAATAGTACTGTGCATGATGCTATGTAGGTCACTAGATGCATAAATATGCTGATTTGTAGGCTACCTGTTGAGCTAGACTGTCATGTGGCCTGGTTTTGTTTCAGAAACTTTAAAAACAGTTTTTAATAAAATGCAGGTATGCTTTTTTTACACTCAGAAAAATGGTGTGCTAACTGCTGAAGTTGTGTCCAGCTGTGTAACTCAGCCTGCCTGCTGCTTCAGCACTGGACTGTATCACATTCACCATCATATGCCACTGCCTGTAAGACACACTCAGTGAGCACAGTGCTTGCTTGATTTACTTACCGTGATAAATTGCTTTACATTTTGATGGATGTTTAAATAAAGTGACATTTGTCTTTGTCACAGAATCGAAATCTGACTGATGTTTCTATTTTATGCAATTATGGCCACCTCTATAAGCTGGAACTACAAAACAACAAAATCAAAGGTGACTTTAAACAGATGGAAATATTTAATAAACATTTTATACAACAAACCTTTAAATCATTTATGTTACATGCTGAGTCTTTTTCTTCTGTGTCTAAGCTCTCTTTTTCCTTTGTTAGACTTATCTTGTGTGAGCCACATGCCCTACCTTGCCATCTTGGATGCTTCTCACAATGAAATCTCTGACTTCTTTGGATTCCAGCCACCTAAAAACCTAAAGGTAAAGCAGGACCTTGAGCTGACAGGATAAGACAACATTTGATTAGTGGCTTGGGCTTCACTCTCTTGTGCTATTCCCTTAAGATTGGCCAGGATTTCCATAGCCCATCTGTAGTCCCTTTGAATATGCTTACAAGGCATTAACTGCCCTTGAATGACAGTGAACTTTACTGAACAAACGATTTTTCTTCATTCTCTGTGGGTTTAGTTAAAATCCCTGTTATGACTCATAATTTGTTCCATGAGATATGTATGTTTTTATTGCTTGTTAATATTGTGCTCTTTTTAGGAGGTCAACTTTTCCCTCAATCGTATGACAAAAATGAAGGATTTATTAGCCTTTTCATCTCTGAGCAAACTTAATTTAGACTGTATCCTTCCAAACAATGTTTACATTGATTCATATGGCTATCTTGTATATTTAGTACAGTCTCTGCTTTTTGTTGTAGTCACACAAACAACATTATTTATAATTGTTCTGTAACTTATGTCTAGACTCTACTTATAGATCTAAGGATTTGATTAAAATCCACAAATTGTGTTTAGTGCCATTTCCTCCTTGACCTCACTTTGCTCAGACAATGGCTTCAATGAGATTTGTGGTCTGGAACAATGTTGCAAGCTTACCCATCTCAGCCTGGCACACAACAATATCTCAAAAATCAGCGGTCTTGGCAACCTACCTTTGACACAACTCAGTCTTGTATGTCCACCTCTCATTTCCAAAATACTGCTAAATATAGTCACACGTTTAGCGAAAAACATGTGTTTGCTACCATTAGCGTTTACCATTTTTTTTTATCTCTGTGCTGCTCAGTTTTTCTCTTTTCTCTGTGCTGTTTCTTGTCATCATTCTCTTCATGGGCCTGCTTTGGCTTAATTTCCTCATTCACTAAAACCTTGGCCCCCTCCTCAAGAATCACCAGATGGTGCTACAGCAGGCCCTTTCTGTCTTTCTCTTTCTGCTTGTACATGTGTGTGTACTGTCCTTTATCAGTGTTTCCTCATTGTCAACAGCCATTGGGCTGGCTGTGCTGCTGCAGTTTTTTTTAACAGCTGCTCTGGTTTTGAAGGAGCCTGGACCAAATTCAAAACACACACAACCAAATACTCCTTGTCCATTCAGCATCCATTGCATAGCTGACCCCTTTTTCCTTACATGTAGCCTCCCTAAACAGCATGATCCTGATCAAGGGACCAGCGGAGTCACCCACCCCCACTGACAGCAGCCCTCTGCCAGGCAACATGGCTGGCAAGAGTGGGCCGAGGTGTAGCCAGACAGCTAGATAATAACTTTAGTCAGTGGAATAGAGTCAAAACAGGCTGATGTCCCTGACAAGAGAGGAATGGCCAGCTCTGTTTTTTTACTGGGCTGGCATGCTGCGCTAGTGCCTCACCAGCTGTTTGCCTGTCAGTCCTCACCTGTCAGGATTTAGCAGAGAGCAGCAGGCATGTCATGCACAGTGCAGAGGGAAGGAAAGTTCAGGCATCCTGGAGCGGGACCAGGGCACGTCCTTGTTATGGATTAGTGGGAGTCATTGCCTGTATTTAAAGTCAACTGGAGCCAATAATGTTTATGTAATGCAATGTAATAGATTATCCTCTTCTGAATGCAGAAGGGGAACAAGTTGGTGAAGATTGAGGGGCTTGAAAATCAGAAGAACCTGCAGGTGCTCGACTTGTCTCTGAATCAGATCCCAAGTCTTTCAGGCCTTCAGAACCTCCATGCACTATGCCTCATCAATTTGGAAAACAACCTGGTACTCAACCCTATTTATTAATATGTGATTTAAAATCTTAATTTGTGTAGCCTAACTAGTGTTACTGTTATTTTTTTATTATAGCGCAACATGTAACTTGCACAAAAAAGGTGTAATTGGTCATATAAAAGAGCAATAATTTATAATGATCTCTACTTTTTCAGATTAATGAAATCCAGGAGTGCAAGCACATTAATGACCTTTTACTTTTGAGAGACTTGAACCTGCTTGGAAACCCTGTCCAGGTAAACGTTATATACTCACAACAGCATAGATCTTTTACATTTAGTATATACTATATAAAGAGAATTTACTGTAATATCTATGATACTCCCATATTTATATCTCTTCCTTTGTGAGCAGCTTTATTGGTATATCTATTCCTTCCTGGTAGGAGCAACCAGACTACAGACTGTCAGTTGTCTTTTTGCTTCAGCATTTAACAGTTCTGGACCAAGACAATGTTACGCCTGAAGAGAAGGTACAAATACAACCAGCTATGTGCAAAATGTGTACGTCATTCTAACACTAATATCCTAATACAAGTATGATTGCAAGTTATAATGGTAGTTATGTTTCTGTAGGTATCAGCTGTGAACAGGTATGATCCTCCTCTGGAAGTGCTAGCTGCTAGGGATCACATGACCCACCTGGTTTATCAGATGATGCAGCCTCAAGTCCTATATGAAAGGTTGGTGTCAATAGCGCTTTTTGCATTGTTCACTCTAAATTCCTGCATGTCATTGAGTTTGATTGGGCCTAATCTTTTTATTTAAAATGTTTTAAGATTATTTTATCTGCAGTGAATCTTGCTACTATTTTCTGCTCCATAAATGAAAACTTGTGGCTACAATATCTTTACTTTACCCACGTGCTATTTTCTAGAAAAGTCATATTGCCCACAAGGCTCTTGTTTAAATTAAGTGGAGGCACTGCTTTAAAGAATGCAGCAGTTTGTTCTCATTGTCATGGTTTATTGAACTCAAGTGTGTTGTAAAATATAAAGACAATATAGGATTAAATTAAGTTTGTAAAGTAAAAGCTTATCAGGAGATGATGTGTGTGTGTTTGTTCATTATGTTCTTGTGTCTGCATGTCTGTCTCTGTCTTCAAGTAGTACTTTGCCCAGTGCAGACACTCCCTACCCCATGTTGGTGCTTACTGGACCTCAGTGCTGCGGGAAGAGAGAGCTGGTACACAGACTTTGCCAGGAGTTCAGTGAATACTTCGCTTATGGGTCAGTCAAAAATGTATGATAAATGTTCCTTCAAAGCTCAAGGGTAATCTCTGTAACCCCCCTTGACTTTCAACTAAGGCAAGGCAATAAAGAAGCAAACTGGCATATAATAATAGATAATTAGAATCATAATGCATTACAAAGAGCATATTTACTGTACACACCTTGTCAGTGAACAGAAAATAAGTTATTGAATATTAAAATAATTGAAGGTCAAATATCCTGGTATTGATTTGAGCTCATATAGTGCTGGCTTACTGCGAATCCAAACGTCCCAGTAAATTGGTACAAAAGATTGTCACATCAAATTTAGTGAAGGAAAAAGTAGTTCCATAATTTGTTGCTTCATTCATTATTAAGCAGACATGGTTTATATGTCTTGATTTAGTCGTGTTCAGTTTTACCTAAGATTAATTTTCTGGCTCTCATCTACTGGGTTGAAATGTCTGGAACCGTTCAAAAGACTCAATCCTGCTTTGAAGTCATAAATTAAATAACTGGATGTGCAACTTAAATCATTCAGCCATACTTTCCCCTCACAGTATCTGTCACACCACAAGGGGTGCCTACTTTGGAGAAGAGAATGGAGTTGATTACTATTTTGTGTCTGAGGAGGACTTTCAGAACATGATCCATA
This sequence comes from Neodontobutis hainanensis, assembly GCA_024349245.1. Taxonomy (NCBI): domain Eukaryota; kingdom Metazoa; phylum Chordata; class Actinopteri; order Gobiiformes; family Odontobutidae; genus Neodontobutis; species Neodontobutis hainanensis. The sequence goes on from JALDNG010000056.1 coordinate 3,119,062, forward strand.
TGGTAGGCTGCCTTTACATACACTTTCCTTTACTTTTTACTCTAGTATAACATGTTAATTCAAAGTACTTTGGGTTTTAAACCTGATATGTCTGTACAATTTCTAAATTGAAATCAAATTATTAATTACTGGCTTTAATGAGCTGAGTGGTTGAGATAATTAGCTTTAGGGTGGTGTGGTTTTAGTCTGACTGGCTAACAATAGTTTAATAAAGATACATTGAGGTAAACTGAGCTCTTTGCATAAGCTGTAATGACCCTAATTTAATTTTACTTTATAATAACTTTCTCAGCAATTCTCATAATGTTTTCCATCACTGACATGACTATTAACAAAAGAGAACACAATGAGAGCAAGTTCTGACTGAGACACATAAAACCTCTAAATCTATAAATCATTCACGCCATTAAATTGTGTCAATTAGTAGCAGCGTCCGTTTTATTACTCCATTAGAATTTGGCTTTGAAGACAACATGCACCAGAGAACCTATTCTTAGAGTAGAAAAGTAGGGTGTAACTCATGGGGCCTCAAGTCTGGGACACACATTTTTCATCTTTCTTGTGATGTGGCTTGTTATGTAAGAGTGTTGGAGAGTGATATATAGAGGTCAAGGTCAGCAAGTGATTTACACAAAAGGAGCTTTGATGTTGTTTTTGATGCCTTTTGTCTAGTCCCTCAAAGGTAGCGGAGAAGGTTAACACTGTGCTCTTCCTTTCCCCCATTTCCCATCTCTTTTTCTGCAGCCAGTTACCTGCTTTATTGATGTCCTTTCTCACACAGACACTCATGTTACTGGCTTTCATGTGTCAGCTGTCTTACCCTCTCAGATGTGCTTTTCAGTAACTAGGCAATAATCCACTCTCTACCTCTCCCACCCACTTAGGATGACTGTTATTCAAAATTAGTTCAATCAATATATCTTTAGTACTTTCTTTAAGACTTGTGTGCTGTGAACACAAGACTTATACATCTCACTGAAGAGCTACAGGGTCTGCTGACAAGAATTACCTTAGTAAATGATAATCAAAACATCTTAATATTTTTGGCTTCTGCAGTTTATTAGAAATATTAATAAACCTACCTTGACCCTAACTCTAAGCATAGATAGTTTTAAGTGCATCTTTCAATTTCATAAAAAAAGTTTGAAGTAAAAGCATCTGGTTTTCAAGTTTTCAAGTTGAAGACGTTTCGTCTCTAATTCCAAGAGACTTTATCAATTCTGAGATCAACTGGTAAGAGAGCTGAGCTTATATCTCTAAAGGGAGGGGTTGGACCTGAAAACAAACCTGATGGACCAGGCTTTTCTGGTCTTATAGTCGTTGGCGATGAAAGGGAAGTATGACTCCTGATGTGGGAGTCGTTAAGGCTCAGGAGAGTCGTTAGTGACACTGCTCCATTCAGGCACTATGTTTGTTGTTCTAGGGTGCAACTCTTTTGTTTTAGGTTTCAAAACACTGTTATAAATACTAGGCAACATAAATCTGAGGCCACCTCCTCTGTTCAACGAGGGCTTTTTAATTTTCACAATGGATCGACCTCTGTACTACAGGCTGTATCCGGGGAACACCACTCCATGTATCTACGACTTACACAAAATATACAAAGAAGAAATTCCAATACAACCCATAGTAAGCAGCACAGATTCAGTCACCTACAATGTAGCCAAACACCTGGCCACCATTTTGGCTCCATTGGTAGGCCACTCACAACACCATATTATCAACTCACAGGACTTTACCAACAAAATCAAATATAGACGCTAGACGCAGATGAGACTATTGTCTCGTTTGATGTCACACCACTCTTTACCGGCATACCTACCAATGAAGCACTTGTGGTTGCAAGGAAGAGATTACAACAGGACACTTCTTTACAGGGAAGGAACAACCTCTCCCCGGACCATATTTGCAGTTTACTGGAGATATGCTGAAACACTACTTATTTCCTGTTCAGAGGTAACTTCTACAGACAGAAACACGGCTATGCCATGGGATCACCTGTCTCCCCGATTGTGGCTAACCTGTACATGGAGGAAGTGGAGAACAGAACTCTAGACTATTTCCCAGGTGCAGTGCCCAGTCACTGGTTCAGATATGTTGATGACTTGTGGGTCAAAATCAGAGCCCAGGAAGTAGAAGCCTTCACAGGCTTTCTTAGACTGTGCAGTGGTTATTTGTGAGGACAGGACTCCAAGTAGAAGTTTATAGGAAGCCTACATACACGGAGAAATATTTTCTGTTCGATTCCCGCCACCCACTGCAGCACAAGCTGGGAGTCATCAGCACAGAGCACAAGAGGTGCCCACTACCTCAGAAGGTAAACGGAAAGAAGAACAACACACCCGTAAAGCCCTGAGAGACTGTGGATACCCCAGATGGACTTTCAACAAAATGCAAGAGGACACAGACACCAAACAGACATGAACCAGGGACAAAAGGGAAGGGTGTAGTTGCATCCCTTATTTGACTGTTTTTTTCGGAAAAACTTAAAACGATTTTCTACAAAAACAACATTCCAGTCCACTTTAAACCTGGGAAAACTCTGTGTCAAAAACTGGTCCATCCTAAAGACAAGACCACCTCGCACAAACAGAGTAATGTAGTTTGTGCAGTTTAGTTCAGTGTTGTGAAGCCCTCTTCACTATTCTGTAGTCTGAGCTGTTTTTTTTTTCACAAACAAGCTCAGAACCTATGAGTTGTTGAGCTGTTACAAACTACAAGGGCTTAAATTGTACTTCTCTCGTAAAAATGCCCAGACTTAAGTCAGAGGTCACCTTTAAGAAGTAACAAAAGGGAGTTTTTTTCTTTGCCCTAACCACCAGGTTAAAAGTTTAGTTCACAGGTGGGCAAATGACTCGAGGTTGTTAATCTTGACAGAACACGCTAAGGATTACGATCGCTTTAGGTAATAAATGTAGCTCATAACTGTGGAATCATGATGAATATTGGGGCAATAAAGTGGTTTTCTAAAGTGGCTCATTCTTTTAATAACTATCAATTTCTTTTTAGGGTAAGTTTATCCAGACAGTGCGGTATGGGGGTCACTGTTATGGTCTTACCAGAGATGCAATAGAGGATGTAGCCAGAGAAGGACTGGCCTGCTGTGTGCATATGGAGCTGGAGGTGTGTAAAAACATCTGTCTGAGGAGAAGTTTTTGGATAAACCTTTTCTATGTAATTACAGCACAGTGTGAGTCTGAATTGCAACTTAACTTTAGTCTTTGATTTTATTTCTCAGGGTGTGTTCAGTTTAAAAAACAGCCATTTTGAGCCACGATACATCCTGCTGATTCCAACCCAAGTGGACAAGTATGTTGGTCACCTGAAAAGTCGTGACCTCTATACCCCTGCACAGATTGACCATGCGGTGTCACGCCTAGAGCTCTACGCTAATACCAATAGACTTCACCCTGGATTTTTCGACAACATTATTGCCTCTGGTAAAAAAAGCCTTCTGTCTTTCAGCGTTTCACTATGACATAGAACTGCTTATTTCACTTCACATTGTAAATTCATTTGTCCTTTCATTAATGAATCATTATGAAGTGTTTTTGTACAACAGCATTTGATAAGAAATTAGCATGATATAACTAGGAAAGACATGAGTTCTGATAAAGACAGCTCATCTTTTAAGCCTCTTCCACAGCTGAAATTCTCTTTCCTTGCCCTTTGTTATGCAGTCCAAGTGTCATTGATGTAGCCTTAGATAAATGAACACACTTCAGTAAAATCCATACACTACACTTTCAATCCAATTACCACATGTATTAAAGGCACGTAGGCTCAGAATAGCAGTATTCATCATTCCCTCATGAAAGCCCTCAGACGTGTTCACTGTTTTCTTAATGAGACAAACATACAGGGAGCGGAAGACACTCATCACTTTTATGCACTGGTTGCGAGCACTTCATTACACTGAGGTCATCATCCCCATATCTTTGATTCATTACTGTTTGATGGGAGATGTGTTTGCTCTGCTCAAGACCAGATTTTTCTTTTTTGTGGCATGATGTGTTGCTTTTTCCTCTCTGCTTGCACTTGGACTAGATGACTGGGAAGAAGCTTACCGGACGCTGAGGCAGACAGTGAAAGAGTACTTGTTGTTTGAGGAACAGGGGATGGAAGAGAGCAACAACAGAGCATCCCCAGACACACAGCACACAGGTGTGTACGACTTTGTTTACTCGCTCCGCAGCAGATCCCCATTAGCAGATTAAAGGTGGTCATTTTCACCATGAGTCCACTGGGTGAAAAATGTTCCACCACTACAAACAGTTTCTCACATAAAGGCTGTTGAGTGTAGACTATGTATGTAATGCTGCCTATTTCTTCTTGATTTAGAATGGAAGGAAGATCAAAATTGTATGTCATGAAAGTCTTCTTGTTTGATATCCGTGCATCTTTCCTCAGATCTAGACCCTGAAGAGATGCCGCTGTCGGATCAGGTGATGTTGGGGTTAGGCACTATCTCACATTCAGTCCCAGTTCTCGAACCTACAGACCTGTCCTACAGACACTACTGGAGCCACATTCAAACACAACTCAGTCCTCAAAAGAGCCCTGCTGTGAGTTATGACAACCACTGATCAATGGTGGTATTGAAGTCTGTATGTGAATTTTCAATAGAAGTCGAGACTGAACTATTCTCCACCAGAATGATGCTCTATTTTTACCTTGTCCCCTTTAACTCACCCACTGCATCAACTTAAATTTATTTTTTATGTCAGGTTCTTGTTTTTCATCCCCTTCCCTTCACCTTACCACTTCTTACACGCTCTCTATGTTCTCTTCCCTTCTCTGCAGGAGCTAGTTTCCCTGAGGAGACGTGAGCAGCTAGTGAGAGAGGCCATTGTGGGGAAGAGTCCAGGGATCTACAGCCAGCTCTTTAGAAGGTGAATTATTAGTGGAAAGCACTTCACTGCTGTGCTTAATTCTAAGTGGCCACTCTTACTTTGGCCAGATTAGTTTAATTGTAGCACTTGTTCTAACTGCGTTTTGATGGTTTGGTTTGGGTTTTTTGTTTGACCTTTGGTGAAGTGGCAGGTGCAGAAATTATTTGAATTTAACAGTTTGCCAATAAGATGGGATGGACTCCTGTAGCTGAAGGTTCTCACTAATTACAATTGTACTGAATCATAAAATTTAATGGATGTACATTTGTTTGTTTTTTTGCTAGAGGGCCATGTGTTTATATGTGTGTGAAATTGCCTTTCCATATGATTTACGCCTTTGAGAAAGAATTATTGAATTTGGCTCCATTTTTTGTTTACCTCAGCTCTGTGCAGAGAGGACCATCATCCCTGCAGAATCACAACTGTAGTACGCACTTAAGTGAGGATTGCAGGTATACACACCCTCTCACAAACCTCTGTACATACTCACACTATGATGCCTTTAAGTTCCCCTCCTTTGAAGTATACAAACCTTTATTGGCCCTGCTTTTTCAAAAAATATCCAATTTTATTGCTCATTCTCTTGCAGCAAGTCATATGGGTGCAATTCTGATTGCACCACTCTCATTCATGAACAAACCCCTCATAAATTATTCTGTTATTCTTTACTGTGTATTATTTAATTTGGTTTGCACAGCTTGGCACCAAATATGGATTTAATCAGTCATTTACAGCTATGGTAAATGTGATTCATTCATTTTTCGTTTCCCCTGTACAAATTAGCCTCAATTCTTTACATTACATTTAATATACATTGTGCTCAACCCAAATTAATGTGTTCCCTTTGGGTTCATGAATCATTAGGAGAAGCCAAATTTGTTGGAAATGTACAGTTTCTGTTGAAGTCTGTGACATACAGTACACTCCCTGAGTTATTTGATTGTAGCATTACTCAGCTCTGCAGTATTTTCATAAAGAAATGCAGGCATCTGTCTACTTGTTGGCACCGCTTGTAGGATGTGCCTTAACTTGTGTCTGTCCATGGTAAAACAGGGGATGTGTGTTTCTTGGACTTTCTTTGTTTTAGGTTGTCTTCATGGCAATTTACTGTCAAGTTACTTTTACCCACAAGCCCCAACAAATGCAGGGAACATGTTTCAAATATTTCTCTGTTCATTTGTTGTCCCCCTCCTCTGTTTTTACCATAACAACCTAATTTTGACTTACCCATTTTAAGTGTAATGTTTTGTTTTTGTCGTTTTTTTTCCTTGTAGTCAATTGTCCACCTCACTAAAGTCTTTTTCAGCCCGTTGTGGTTCTTTTTCTTCACACCTTCCATCTTTCATGTGTCCTTTTGTTGTTTTGTTGTTGCAACAGCTCGGCTGAGTCCTGTGCCAGTTCTGTCCTTTCTGTGCCCAGTTCAGCTGGGGCCTTGTCTGGTTTAGTAGAGCCACTTGATATCTCTGTTCAGGGACCCACCTTGGAAACAGGAAAAGGTACAAATGCATTTGTTCTTCTATTTTTAGAGCAGACAGGTCTCTCTTGAATAGTGAGACAGATAACCACAGTTTTGTTGTACTTTTTTGTGGTAGTAGTGCTATGGACTTTACACTGGTTGTTTCTTTGAATTATATAGCTGCATCTAGTGAAACTGTACATTTACTTTAATCCAAGCGCATGTTTTCATTTCAGAAAACATGTCATCCAGCCAAACCCCTGAAGCTCCATGTTCAGGCAGTGATCAATTAGCTGCTTCTGAAAGACGACCCGGATCCAATATCAAGACCATCCTTCCTCCAATCCCTCCTGGACGCAAGACTCCTTTAGCCCCCAGCCCGGTTCTCTCCATCAGCCAGAGTCCAGCAGAACAGGACAAAGGGACGGGGTAGCTTAGCAATTGCATAGGGCCATATAGTTCAGAGTGTAAAGGCTGCCCCTATTTGAGTAACACCGTCTGTTTGAAAATATAGAGTCTGCAAATGTTTTAGTCCATCTCAAAACCACATAGTTTCTCCTCATATGACAGGCCTTAACATACAGTACATACACTGATGTGACACACACTGTCCAAACACTGTCAGCACCTGCCATGGTTGTAATCCGTTGTTCGTGCCACCACATGTCTGTCTTAGCTTTATTTTGTATATATGATAAGTGATGACATTAAATACCTGACATGAGGCTAAATGCTATAATTATAGGCATTTCCCCCCCTTCCTGTTAAATAACAGCATTTCCGGCCTTAGGTATAGTGCTCAAGTGGCCACATGAGTTCAGACAGACTCACTGACTAGGGGTATAATGATAAAGACAAGCTGTCTTTAATTTATAGAATTAGTATTGTATTAGAAAAATGTCTGTTTATTTTTCAAGTGCACAATGTGTTGAGTGTGTTATGTAAATGTAGCATTCATATTCCTGACAATGCTGTGACATTACATTACCTACTCTTCAGTGATCTCATCAAATTGGATTTTGCATTGACATCTAGAAAGTAAATTTGTATGAGCATCTTAGAGCTCTTGTCATTGGCTGATAAATGCATCATTAATCTTTATCATTTCTAATAGGAGTAGTTACTGTGAAAGTGCATTCATGTGGACATTGTTGACAGGTAGTCAAAAATAGTTTCTTAAACAAGTTAACATTTGTGCATTAAAATGTTTGTGCATTTTGCACAAGGAGGCTCATAAGAAAGTGAATTTGTAATCCATCACAGATGTGAACATTGCTTATTTAAGCTCTCAGCTTTTGAATGTATGTGACACTGATACACATTCAGTTTGCATACTGGAACTGCACTCCTACAAATTCCTAAACACTCACTCTCTCACACACACACACACACACACACACACACACACACACACACACACACACACACACACCTGGCCATCCATCACTGTCTGTCTTGCTCTCAGGCAGCAGATGTTGCAACCCTGTCATAATTCTTTGGCAGTTCCAAAGCAGACAGTGACTTTCGGGCCCCTGGGGCCTAACCTACTTACACTGCTGTTACTACAACTTATTGGACCAAGGTGGAAACTTTGTGTACATTAAAATAAAATTAAAAGTTACATCATAAAGCATCATATGTAAATATTGTATTACACATCCGTATTTCCCTTGTCCATTGTTACAGTATGTTGTTGATGGTAAATTAATTTTTTAAATTGGAGGTAGGGCAGGTTGTCCTGAAACCAGATGGTTGACGGTTCAATCCCTGCTCCCCCCAGTTCATGCTGTCCTTTTGTCCTTGGGTGTTCGTGGCACTGGGGTATGAATGTTTGTGTCCATAAAGCCAGGACCTTCAATGTGCACTGGGACGGTTTGCAGCCGACTGTGAAGTGGCTGGGATGAGAATTGGTTGACCATGGTTGTCAGCCGGAAAAGGGTGTCTTGTCCCCTTCAGGTTGGTGGAGATCTACCTCAAATGGAGGAGTTTAAGTATCTTGGGGTCATGTTCACAACTCTTGAGTGAGGAAAGGAGGGATTGGGAGATTGACAGACAGATTGGTGCAGCTTCTGCAGTGATGCACACAATGTACCTCTGTCTGGCGTGGTGAAGAAGAAGGAGCTGAGCTGCAGGAGGTCTATGTCTCTCGGCTGGCCTGGGAACGCCTCGGTATCCCCCCGGAAGAGCTGGAGGAAGTATCTGGGGAGAGGAAAGTCTGGGCATCTCTGCTTAGACTGCTGCCCTCGTGACCTTGTGACTGAATAAGCGGAAGATGCTGGATGGATGGTAAAATATCAAATTATATTGCAACATTTTTGGCTGAACGATTCATCTTTAAATATTTCAGCACATTTATAACAAGCCCAGTTTGTCAGTTGATAAAAGACCAAAATGAGGTTAGCAGTAACACAGCACATTTACTTATGCATGTTATTTTACAAGAGGAATTTCATTTTTTAAATCACAGAACATATTTTTTGTGTTAAATGAGCTATGGTTATGAGAAATTTTGAGTTTAATGACACTATCACATTGTAAAAGTTATTTCCAAAACAGCATAAAGTTTTGGCTGAACTTGCTGTCATTTTAACACTATAAAAGGATTTGGGTCTGTTGTTAAAAAACCTGTTATTTGCTGTACAAAGTGTTGATTTTAAGTCTCGGCCTGCTCAGCCTCTATTATCCCATCTCTATGTTCAGGCGGCTGGCACCCTGACCAGGTGGACACAAACTGTAATAGAGTTTTGTGAGCTGCCACAGTAATTTACAGAGCTTTCCATTACATCTAAGTTTTACAGTGACGCAAAAATGTTGCCAGGCCACAGTTACAACTAGTTTTCCTTTTAAATGTCTTGTTAAAAGTCATGGGGAGAAAGGGAGGGTTATAGGCCTGTGAATGGACTCAGAAAATAGTCAATGAAACTACAATAATATATTACAAGGGTACATAACCTACGTAAAGTACATAACCTCTGCACAATTCACAAGACACTGCACAGCCAAGCGCAAATTAATCATGATATATACACTTTTTATTACTGACAGTAGAAAACTGTTTAGACAGTGTTCATTTTAACTGTACAACCTCAGTGTTTTCCTTTAGGATGATATTACCCACAGCACAGGAATCAATGGTGCTTCATCTTGGTGCTGAAAGGCAACTAGAGGAAGCTGTTACTGTTGTAAATGATACAGGTATTTTCAACAAGTCCACTCTGGATTTATCCTTGCAACATTTCCCTCGGTGTGCCTGCGTCGAGGATGTTGGAATAGGTCAGGGAGGTAATATAATGAACACACACCTCTGCATAAACTCTGCAGCATGATGTGGCACTACTCTCAGTATCTATGGCAACTACTTTCTGCACTGCACCTCCCTATCTTTGTGTGCGTATAAGTCCTCACTGTGTTCCCTGCGGACAGATTAATTCCCTGCCAGATTCATTCCCTGTCAAGTTGCTGAAACAAAAAGTTTCTGTTTTAATTAGTTGGGTGCAGTGTCTCGCTTCATCTATCTATCTGTATAGTGTCTCTCTCCCCTCCTTCACTCTTATTTCTGCTCTCTAGTGTAATTAAAGACAGCCAGTGCGGATAATAGAACCCTAATAGTGTGTAATTGCAATAATCAATATGCAGTGCATACTAAGATGTTCACCATTCATCACTGTGCACATACAGAGAGTCACCAAGTCCCTCATATCAAATGAAGATTTGACTCTTACTCAGTCACTCGGTAGTTTATGCTATAATTGGTAATGTGTGTTTATATGGAAGAGTAATGACTCATCCAAAGACTGGAGACGACTGGGAACAAACACTGTTAATGCATTGTTAATATCTGCTTCACTTGCTGCTTGTTTCATTGCTGTAAGTCTGTCTGTCTTAGTTCATTAAAAAGCAAAACAATATGTGTGAGATGTTTGCTCAGCCTCAGACATGTACACTTTAGGCAAGGACAGTTAAGCTCATAAAAATGTTGATAAAACAATGACTAATTATTCACACTAACTGGACATTTGTGTCTGTGTTCAGTACTTTGTAAGTGATTACGTCTATGCTGACCTGTGCTGTCATGAGATAATCTGGTTGTTGCCTGTGGACACCACTTCTCAGCTATAACTAGTATAGCAACCTGTTTCATCAGGGGCAACAAAGAGAGACCAAGCCAGTGTTTCTTTCATCTCTTAGGTCAGTCTAGAAGCTGTAGTTAAATAGTCAGAAATGTGTTCCAAACACATTAATGAGCTCATAAAACACTTTTGTAAAGCCATCATTAAAAGGAAACAAACTCATGGCATAAAAATAAAGCCAAATAATAAGAAATTCCTCACAGCCATTTATGTGTTTACCTTCTCCCTCTTATGGCTGCACCGAGGCTGTGGGTCAGGTGCAGAGACATGTCAGAAGTCCAGGTGGACATGCCTAGACAAGTCCTCTTACAGGAACAATAGGGCCCCCTCCAGGGTGGGCTGACCTCAGCTGGGAGCCTGTAATGGCTGCTGGAGGGACATAGCTGCAGATGTGCTATAGCAATGGAAGAGGCAGATAAAGTGACTGTGTATAGGGTTTTATGAAGGATAAGTGGATTTCCCAGATGTGTGTTTACAATGAGTACTTGATCTGTCCTTTGAATTTTAAAAGCATTTGACCTTTGATTATACTTCTGACCTTTGCTCTGATTTGTGCTCTCCAATGGGCACCTCCATGTGTCCTGCTTTTTTCTCTTCAGTGTTCTGCTTCATCTCCGTCTCCATCTTTTTCTTATAACTTCATTTTTCTGCCTCACCTGTGAAAAGTGCCAGAGCTAGACAAGACCAGACGGCCATGTGGTAGTAATCTCCTTTTTTCTTCCCTTTGAAGCTGCTTTTCTGTTCTGCTTACAATCTGTCCCCTTTTTGGTGATGTTTTCAAGCCTTTTCTATTTCATTGTCAATCTAGCCTCTCTGTGGTTATCCTCATTATCAAACTCTCCATGGCTCATATTTTACCTCCTTCCAGTCGGTATGTTTCCTAAAAGTTGTTGCGGTGCACACCCACATGCTAAGTCTAAGTGATGCACTGAAGATTTATGTTCTTTATCCTTCTGTCTCCTGGTGAAGACTTAGACTGTGCAGCAGACAAGCCAACTTTATTACCCTTGTATATCTGTTTATACAGTAACAATTTACCAACCCCCGACTGTGTCCTATATTAAATGAAACCAATGAGGGGCATTTCAAGGCAATAATGATGGTTGAGAATAGTTAAAAGAGGCCACTACTGAGAAGCCAGTGGAGCATTACCAGCACAAAGGTCATATGATGGTTATGTGAAGTTATGTTGAGAGTCACCACTTTGTGAGTTTGTTTTTTTTATTACTATTTTAGTCTAAAGGGTTATTTCTCACATTATTAAAAACCTTTTCAGTGCACACCTTTGGACTTCTAGAAAATGTGGAGGTGACTTTTAACTTTTAACTGGTACATAACCAATCAGAACTCAGAAATTTAAATACAGCCCCAAAGAACATTCTAAATCCAGGATTTTCAATGATAAGTACTGACATTTCTGAGCAATGGGCCATGTTTGGTACACGTTTGGGACAAACATTTACCTGGACATTTAAATGTGTGGGATCTAATTAGTCAAATTAGAAATTTATATGTTTACAGTTTTTTTGTATTTCTGTTCTTATTCAACTCTGTAATGGCCACAAAATCCCAAATGTACTGCACCTAAAACAACGTTTACTCCTTTAATGAACAACATTTACCTTGCCATGTCTCTGTTGCTTGTCAGAATTATATTTCTAAAAGCTGTATGCCAAAAAAGTCAACTTATTTGTATTATGTGCATGAAGTAACAGCATTTAACAGCAGCCCCTGGCCATTTTCCATTCCATTGAGTTGTGCTGCACAGCTCCAGTGACCTGCTTTCAGCAGACACACACCAGGCTTGTCTCTGCTTGAGTGTGTTTTAATCCATGGTCACGTAATATCGTACAACACAAGAAGACACATTCCACTGTCTGTCTCAAGACAAAGAATTGAGTACAAATAAAATGTGTGATAAACCAATCAAAAGGAAGTGGAAATACTTTGTACAATGTCAAAACATAATCATAGATTAGGAATCATTTACTGCCTTTCCCTATTGTATGTTTAAAATCTCCTCCCTATAAAAAATATGTGCTAACATTGATATTTGATTGTATTAAGATTTCCCAAAACTAGGATCAACACTGCATTCCCTCAACAATATTATTTTTGTATTTGCTTTTAGTAATTTAGTCAAAATTGCTATGCACTTACCAAGGACTCAAACTCGTGCATTCCCAAGTCAAGTCAGTAACATGGCCTTCTCTGTGCTTTGTGCTCTGCAGCTGCCTGCCAAGAGAGAGAGTAATATCTGCCAAAAGAATCAAGCTCATAGGAACTGTAACTGATAAGTAATTAAATACCAAATAAACACATATATATTAATGCAGGTACCAAAAGACACTTATTTTAAAATGTATTCCGTAGTCACTTAAATTGCTTAAATATTATCTCTTAATGCTGAATAAGTGTAAATATGCCTTTATTGTGATTTGTCAGTACAATGTCAGGTCACAGTCTCCTCTAGGATCAAAGCATCAGAGTTAATTTTGTGCCTCGAGCAAGTGAAGCATCATAATATATGCACATTTGAAATTCTCTGTAGCTTCTGTTTCAACAAGTTTAGTCAAATCCTTTGTGAGCACCCAGAAATACTGCAGAGCGTTAATTCATGCAGCCTAATTCTCAAGGATTCCTATTGACTGAGGTCCGATTCCTCTGCGGCACCACATGTTTATGCTCCAGTAACTGACTCAACTAAAAATAATCTTGAAATCTTCAGGTATCGACTTGTTGTCTGACACATGACATGCCTCCTCCCTGCTGCCACTGTTCCTGTCTCTGCGGCTGCGGAAAGGGTCAGAGGGCAAGTGCGGACAGCTGCTGCCCAGTGACCTTTTCATGTATCTATCTTTGCAGCTCCCACATATCCATCCCACTGAAGGTTTCTTCTCTTTTTTTGTTAATGTGAGTGGTAGGTTTAGTGCTACTAAGTAAACTAGAGTAATTTTAAATAACTTGTCCCGAGTCAGTAGCTCCTGTGGCAATACCATTAACATAATTACTGCCTTTCATTTCAAAGAGTCTATGTAATCAAGCTTTTATGTTCCATGCTGTAATAACATGCATGACAACCTAATCTTTATAATCTTTGCTTTTATTTTCTTTTTTTTATTTGCAAGTGAGAAGCTTTTCTTGTCTAACAGAGAACACCTCACTCAGATTTTGAATAATTTTTATTTGAGTGTGTTTGTTGAATATTGGTTTGACTGTGACAACGTGTCTTCTTGAGCACAGTGAAGAGAGCAGATTTTATTCATTATTTTGATATCCTTTGTCAACTTCCGAGTGGAAATTGGATACACTCTTGTGACTAATTCTTTAAGCCCAGAGTGCTGCGTCTCAGTTATGCACTCTGGTGTGGCTTGTCCTAACAAACCAAGCCCCATGCTGCAACCGCTGTTTTCTTCTGTTGCCATGACAGCTTGTTTCTCCGCTGGAGACAGGGGGTTGTGTGGTTTATGAAATTAATTTATCATTACAAAGGTGTCTGCCAGGGGTGAGCTCTGAATGTTTCTGTGTGCATCTGTGCTTTGCTTGTTTGTGTGAATGCATGTATGTTTGCAGTCCTAAAAGGCTTGGCGCAGAGCAGACCTTTTGTAGTTGGAAGCAGCAGGCACTGTGCCCTGCTTGTACGGTTTATGCCTGTGACCAGCCTTTGGTCAGAGAGAGGCTGCCCATCGTCCTGGTGTGAAGCTCTATCCCATGTGCCAAAACCGCCGGGACTCAACAGAAACCAACACAAGCATCAAACCTGTCTGATACACACTTCACGCTGTCAATCCATCAACTGCTACAAAAGATGCACAAAGGAAGTAGTAAAGCAAATAGAGCTGCAGCATGGGAAAACAAGCTTTCATGGCTGATGTCATGCCGCACCAGCAGGTGACATGTCTGGATTTTACATTTTAATTACAAAGTGTAAGGTGGTCGTAGCTCAGCTCTGAGTTGTGATTACACTGAAAACATTTCCACATGATATTCCAGTAATAAAGCCCCCATTTACACAGGACGCAGCATAAAGAAATAATCATTTCTGAGTCGAAACTGAAAGCCCGAGCTTTATAATTAAATTGCTATATGAGAAATTGTACAATTAGCAGTGCCTTACATTCAGTGGCGACAGTAATGTTTGATTCTCATAAACGCCTGTGATGGAACCACTGGAGCAAAAAAGGAGGCAGAGAAATTAAGATTTCAGAAATGCATTAAATTTGTATTTCATCAAATTAGAACTAGTAGTTCCTTGAAAAGCAGCCACAAGGCATGAATGGCAAATGAACGGGGCTTGTCCAAAAGGAATATTAATAGGTTAAATTCACTTTTGCCTCTATTTTTTTACATCACCAGTGGCCTTTAAAAGCAATTTTCTAATGATTTTACAATGGATAGGATAAACAAAACACACATTTGCTACTGTGTATTCCCCTCACATCTTCCCTGTGCTCCCATAACATCCCAAAAGCTTAAGTAATTTATGGCTCTTTTGCCTGCTTTCTTTCACTTTTTTTCTGTTTCTTTCTTTTATCCTTTCTCTTTCCTCCCAAGGCATATGATTGTTTTCTGGTTAGCCTACAGTGAGAATTTAATCAAAGCTCACTTTGGTGTGTGTACCTCTCATGACTGGGGGGTTTAAGGCCCAGTTGGAGAGGCAGTGCAATTAGCTGAGACAAGGCTGGTTAATATTCCCCATCTGAATACTCCCAACAGGTTCACAACCCCCTTTATTTATAATCACACCTGCTACTGAACGACAGGAGGGCATATTCAGCCACCATTTAACTGACTGAGAATATATCAGACGGAAATACCTGTTACTAGTGTTTTTATAACCTCAACAAAGAGGTTTATAAGAGATCCAGGTCTGTTTACCATAAAGGAGGGAAATGTATTGACAGATGCACATGCAGCTACAGACATAGTGACAGCCCCATCTTAAGTCGTCACGATTGATGAGTGCTCTCAAACTTCTTTACCATGTGCAGAGGGTCAACAGCAGGTCAGTGAGTAGAGTTCCCCAAAAGCTGCTATAGACGTCCAACTGTGGAGGCTTATAAACATCCATATTTCTCTTAACTATTATATATTATAATGCTACACCTTTCTCTTTGCTGAGAGTCTTGACTTATTGCTTGTCAAGACTGACATCTGGCTCAATCCTAATAAACTGCCCTCTGGATTCCTGGGGCCCACCATTTTAAACGACCCACTTCCACCAAAATACTTAAAACAGCTTAAAAACAAACAGCAACTGAGAAGGGCTTGTAAATGTTGACAGATTTATATTTGTCCAACATCAAATGTCCTACTTTAAAGACACAATTGTCACAAAAACATAAGGGAGTCTATTGGTTTTGGTTGTTGTTGATTTCTTTATTTTTATTGATGTATAAGTGTATTTGAGATTGTATTGCTTTTTAATTTGGACTTATTTTGTTAGTACTAGGTTTACAAAACTGGAAATCTTGGCCAGATTGATAATAATGTGCTTTAGTCCTACTGGGAAACATTTAAACAATACAACATAATAAAAAACATTTACCTGTAGACAGCAATGCACTTCCCAAACGCCAGTGTTCACAAATCGTTCACAGCTGGACCAGGGTTGGAGGTTAGGTTTAAGGGTTAGGGTTAGCTTTTGGGGTTAGGGGTTAGGGTTGCGGTCATCAACTTCAAGAAGATAATTGATCTGACCTAGTGCATTCCGACTTTAAGAAAGGCTCTCCGGACTCTAGCTGACGACAGACTTAACGTATGTCATGGTTAGTGTGTCTGTGTTTGCACTTACAAACACATGTTCAATGTGGAACAGTAGCACAGTGCATTCCTGGCTCTAGAGTCAGAGCTCATCCTTTACCCCTCCTCCTTCTGTCTATCTACCCCTTTCTCTTTTGTGTCTATCCCTCTCTCCTTCTCACAGCCAACAGGTTGCAGCAGCTGCACCCCCACCCCTCTCCCAAAACTTTCTAGACTTTAGCCTGAGTCATTCATCCCCAACTCCACTCCAACTCAATAACCTGGCAATCACCTCAGTGGGAATTAGTTCACTTT
Organism: Neodontobutis hainanensis; assembly: GCA_024349245.1. NCBI lineage: Eukaryota > Metazoa > Chordata > Actinopteri > Gobiiformes > Odontobutidae > Neodontobutis > Neodontobutis hainanensis. The sequence goes on from JALDNG010000056.1 coordinate 3,135,597, forward strand.
TTTGCACACTTGGATAACACTTTTTGTTTTGGTGGATATTCACGGGGACCCTGAAGGCATCACTTGGATTGAAAAGATAATAACGATTCACCTAATGATGGTGAGTGAGAGTGGTTAGGCCCTTTTTGGGGCCATAGTCAAACCCCATTACCTTAACTGCACTTTGATATGGTATTTTATAGAAGAGTCTGAATAGCCCAAATGTCCTTGTTACAGCCTGGAGAGTGTCTGGAGAAAGGCCAAGGTTTTTTTTACACTGTGCAGTCACTGGAACTATGGTCCAGTTACTGCTCAACTGTGTATCAGTGCTTACCTAATAGCCTCTACTCATTGGTTATTAATAATAATAGTAATAATAGTAATAATGGATAGTACTTATGTAGCGCTTTTCAAGATACCCAAAGAAGCTATTAGTCTTGAAAACGATAATTTTATGAGCTGTGGTACTGGTTTTATTACTCAAGGTCTTTGCAGATGTCTTTTATGCATATATGTCTCTGGGAAAGGCTTTTTCTGCTGAGATAATGCGGGGACGACCCAACAAATGCATTAAACCGGGAGCATTGTAATATATTCATGAATAATAAGAACATCCCAAGCTGCATGGTTTGTTTATTAGGACATTGTGGGAAGATGAAGCCAATATGCAAAATAAATGCCCCCATGCTTGGACTTGTCTGTTTTTGGTTGGCTGCAAATGCACTGTGGTATTAAGACAATATGCTAAAGCTTGTAAACTTTATGTTAGCATGGATTCCTTTTTAAAAAAGTGTGTGAATCATCTGTAGATCAGAATCTTACAGCACCAAATAACTTCTGCTTTCACACGTTGTAGTTGGTGACAAAAGGCCATTGTGTAGGACTAACTGACATAGGATGTGTGTGACTCTGTGCAAACATGGAGATCTAAGAGAGAAAACATGAGCGCCAAGGTTATTGCTTTCCATTTTATTCGCACTGGGAAACAATAACCTAAGCCCTTGGACATAATGTTTCGTCTTTCACTGGAGACAGAAGGGTGTGAGCAGTAGATGCTGTCCTGTGAGATCATTGCTAAATGTTGAAGCATCTGAGTCAAGCAATGAGAATACGAATGTAATATAAGAACGTCTTTATGCAGTAAATCATATGTCTTTACCTGAAGCATGTCACCTCATGGAAATCAAAACCTTTGCCTTAGAATTAGTGCTAGCAGTCAACATTTCATTTAAATAATGAATTTCCCATTCATTAAATTCATGTGTCTGAGTTTGTAACTGCTCTTCAGGAAGAAAACACATGCAGAGACAGATCTTCCATCCCTATTGGTATGTGAGGGAGGAGTGTAGGATTTTGGGCTGTGTTACACCAGTTCAAACCCTGTCAGCTCTTACTTCCCTCACTACAGGCTGTAAACTGTCCAGCCTCTTGCCATTAGATGTAATAAGTCAGACGATTGCCAAAAAGATCATATATTTATGGGAATCACAAGTTTTACTTTCCCCTTTATGATCTGATGGTATTATTGCCACTATAAAGCAAAATAATACTGAGCTGATGTAAAGTATTGTTAGAAAAACGGTTTGATTTATGGAAGTGAATCTTAAAAGCAAAAAGAGACATGCCTTTTTGATCTCATGTATAACAGTTGAGTGAAGGCAGATTTCTCCCTCACTTTGATGTTATTTGCAAAAAAAGCACATACACACAGACTTCCATGCACACTCAAGCAGAGACGTGTGAGTGATGCCGAGCTAATGTAAAGCATAAGAGTGTGAACCATTTTCCTCGATTAGAGTTAAAGTATTGAGCATGTTACCCTCTGATGAAGGCTCATTCATTTCACATCAGATTGTTATTTCTACACGATTCCTCTCCAGCTGCACAATCTATTGATTTATGGAGTCACTCTTCTTAGGTGCTTCTTGATTATATCCAGTATATAAACCTACAGGTAGAACTAAGTGTCCATGACTACACTGACTCACATTACATTCAATTGATCTAAATGTAGCCTACTGTGTCGAGTCGAACAAGGACAAACTTGAAGTTCATCCTTTTTAATTCAACTTGTGGTTTTCTTAATGTGCCATGTTTTTTTCTTCTCGAGTGTTTAATGCCCCTCTTTTGACAGCAACTTCTACATTTCTGTGACAAATGGCGATGCTTTACCAGTGTGACTCCTTTATTTACCTGTCTGCCTGTCAGCTTCTCAAAAAAAAAAACTGTCAAGGATCATCCTCCCACACTTTAACATTTAAGACATCAGCGTTTAAAGCACTGGTTATGAAAACCCGCAGACTGTGTACAGCTTGTAGCAACTTTCAAAAACACATAGCAGTGTGGACCATGAATTTCTATGTATTGACGTGATTGGACGTGGTTGTACAGTTATTTTTCTGAGTTTATTTTAACTGAATCATGCTGTCTTGACCTTGGTAAACCCCTGCAGGGTTAGACATTGTAAAAACTCATGGGACGTTGTCTGGAACAGGTGCCATGGTCCAGATGTTTGGTTGATCTTTTAAAACATAGATTAATGTTCTATCGAATCTTCTTAAACCTGCCAAAAGTACTTTTGGACGTTTTGAAGATATATGACAACTCTGATCATATTTATGACACTGACATCTCTCTAACACTTCCACCTGTCGGCTACAACAAACTGTAACTCACCCAAATCTACCCTCAATCAACGGTAAATCCATTTTAGACAAATCTTTAACGAGGAGCTTCATTGTTATTGCTAGATTTGTGTAACTTGCAGATTTTTTTATAGCTACCTGTTGCACTTTATTTTAGTAATAAAGTAATAATAAGTCAGTAATATTATGGTAATAGTGGAGTAATTCTTAATTAATGTGAATATTATGGTTATTTATTAAGTGAGGTACACAGAATTAATGTTTGATATGACCATTTCAATTAAAAGCCTATAAGGCAGGATTTACAGCTAATGATTGTGACCAAAAGTAAATTGAATTGTTTATCCTGGCTCCAAAATCAAGGAGCTGCTTCTCAATCAAATTTGTTGGATTTCTACACTATATTCTTCTGACTCTGCTCTGATTCCCCGAGAGCTACACATGTGCAAACCATGAAGCATAGATACACTCACCTCTGTGTTGTTTTAAATGGCTACATGTATGAAATAAGTGGGGTTTATAACTGTGTGAAGATAAATTAATTCTCTAATTAATTTTTATTCTAGAAATCCTGCAAAGTATGACTTCCCTTCACATACCTTAACTTCCCTGCTTATTCATGTCAATAGTATTAATCTTGTAAACACTGTTTTTGTGTCCTATACTTTCAGACAGATTTAGGAAGATAACTTGAAAGGAAAAGCTGGTGATTGAAAAACAGAGAAAAAGAATATGGGCTTGTCTTCTTGGATCCTATTACTCCTGCCCCTTCTTCTACGCCATCAAAGTGTCACAGCAGACACTGAAGGTAAGTGATCACGTTCAAAACTTCACTTCACAGTTACTATCCCTTGCCTCTGTTCAAATCCAAGACATCTGCCTGATTGTCAGTGTGTGCACACATCCAGGAATTAATGGGCTTGGATACTCAGGCCAAAGTGCAAGTGCTTTATCATTAAAATCTCCACACCTGGACTGCGCTCACTTTCTCTCTGAATATGTCACGTCCGGATATTTAAACATCTGTTCGCCTCTTGTACATCGCAGCCCTTAACCTGCCAACCTGTCAAAGTCAAGCCAAGATACAGAACTGTATCCCTTGTGGTATTGGATGATAACTAAAGGTCAAGCAGTCAATCACTAGATTTAAATGATTTTTGCACCTGACATGTGCTTGGCAGAAGAAAGCTATTAGTTAAGTTGTTGGGCTGAATAGGATACATGTGACACATAACCACAGTATTACACGTATTCTATTCATTCTTCACAACAGTAAAGAGGAAATAATAACAGTTCTGTGTTGGTCGGTAATGTTCACTCCAGGCTGGGGCTCTCTACAAAGTGAGGTGTTACAAAACTTGTACAGAACTGATGCTGTAGTCAGTAATACGGTAACTAATTATCTCTGTTATGATTGTTTTTAACCTGTAACCTGTGTCGCTGCAGACCTAACTTGTTAAGTAAATTACCAGCCCACAGGCCCAATAATTGCAGGTAGGCCTTTTAGCGCCTGTATAAAAACATTTGATTTGTTTAGGTTGTAATTGTCCTAATTGCAAAAGGGTTTTCATAGTTGTTGTAAAGTTTGTATAGTTGTTTCCAGTTAAAGTATTTAACTTCTACATTTGTGTTCATGGATGGCGTGTGAAGCAGAGTAATAGGGTTACTTAAACTTGGGCTTTCCTTTGGCACTTCTGATCTTGTTTGAAATGATTGCAGCAGTTCATCATCAGCCTGTTTCTCAAACTTTTTTTCACATTGTGTAATTTCTCTGTGGCTTATTTTGCTGCTACCTCTTGTGTGCAAATCAGTGTCTAATAAAGGCGTAGGCTATATATCATAGACATCAACATAGATAACCTCCATTCTTAATCTATCAGCACGTGTTGTCTTCTTATCGTCTGCATGTGGTTTTCACCTGCCTGCCCAGACAGACAAACTTTGGGAAAACGGATCTTGTTTCCCATCTTAGTCTGTGTCTGTCTGACAAAGACCTCCCTCTGCTCTGCTTTATGTGCTTTCATAGAAGTTTGTGGAGTGGAAAATGTATCACAATAAATGGAAGAACCATATGTGCATAACATAGTTGTACACTTGGAAATTTGCCTCAGTGGTTTTACCTAACATTCAGTACGCTCTTTAATAGATCCGAGAAGGTTTTGATACTGGTAACTTATGCACTGAATATGGTTCTCATTATACTGTATATTTGTTCCCTTGGTGCGTAGCCAAAGATATATAGCAGGACATAATGTTAGGTTTCTATTGGCCAGAGAAACATGTCAACAAAAGTGAATTCTGGGAATGCCTTGGTAAAGAAAGAGAGTACAGTAGAGCTGAGTTATCACTCTAAGAACACTCAGTGGTGTCTATCTTTTATTTACTAGTCTAATAAATGCTGTTGCATGTGTCACTGTGTTATATTCCACATACAATGCCAGAATATTAACTTAGAGGGTTGCAGACACAGCTTATATCTGCTGATGTTGCAGTGTATATATTCTACATGAGTGTGCAGTCATCTGAGTTAATGCACCAACAGACATAACTGTTGTTTTTAGATCACATTAAAAAGATTCTGAATCTTTTCAATTCCACACCACATCCTTATGTTAAATGCATTTGTTTGCTTCAGCAAGGGGACTGACCCTGATTTTGGGTGTGTTTACCTTATTATTCTAAGCATTCCTCATCGCTGTACTAAAGTTTTATTGCTGGAGTGCTTAGAATATTGATAGTCTCTTTGGCTCACTTGTGTCTCATTAAAAATTCATGGGGATTTGTGCTGTGTTCTGGCTGCGTGACAGTAGGGAGTGGAGAAGAAATATAAAGATCGTGTGACTAGACTGCTATCTGGTGGACAGAGCTTAAATAAAAGGTTTTAACATTGTTTTTCTTCTCAGTCTGCAGGACAGTGGTGCAAGCGGACATAGTTTTTCTTGTGGATGAATCTTGGAGTGTCGGTCAGATCAGCTTTTCCAAAGTTAAAGACTTCATCTCGTCAGTTGTCTCCTACTTCCCTGAACATGTGGTTGGAGCTGAGGGAGTCCGCTTCGGAGTCACAGTCTTTGGAGATATACCGAGGTATACTAACACAATGAGGGTAACAAACACATGTCCTGCAAACCAGATATGAGTGCTTACTATTTTGTTGTTACAGGATGCATATTGCACTGACAGACTACAGCACACATGATGAAATCCTCAAAGCTGTTAGAGATCTCTCTTATGAGGGTGGAGCCAGGAGGATGGGTGCTGCCCTCCATTTTCTGGTGGACACTGTGTTCAGTGCAGTTATCACTCATGATGATGCCCCAAAGGTAAACAACCAGGGAGATGCTTTTCCAGAAAAGACAATTGCTCATCCAGGTTATGGTAAAGTCTAGACTTTGTAGTTTAGAAGGCACCTGCTCATAGTTTAACAGCTTGTGTTTATACAATAAAAATGAACTTTGTCAACCAAAATGATTTAACACACATGGTAAAAGGTGCTTTATGTAAAAGGCTGTTTTTATTTTTGCCTTTTTTTAACTGTATATTTTTTTAGATTACAAATCTTTTTGATACATTACATTTTTACATTTTTTGCACAGTTTTGTACTTTCTAACATTGTTTTGTACTTTATCTGTTAGCTGCTTTAACAACTACTTTCCCAGTAGTCACATTTCCTTGTTGAATGCCTCTGGTAGGCTCAGTGTGTATCTAGTGTCCATCTGAGAAAGCGCAGATTAGTCTGATATATTAAACCACACATCTAGTGAACATGCAAAAAGAAAGCAACATAATCCAAATTACACATTTTAGTCACCATTTTTATTTGTTTGATGAACTTTCAATAAACAGAGGAAATGTTCCATAACCAGCAATAATTAGTCATAGTTTTTTTTAACTATTCCAAACATTGTTGTTGTGTTAATACCAAATTATAATCCAAAACATGTTTATTTATTCAGACAGCAATTATGTTTTCTTGCATTGAGTACTGACTATTGTCACTGAAACTATCACCATCTACTACAATAATGAATATTTTTTCATGTTCAAAAAAGAGACTAATCAAAAAATATTTAAATACCTTAATTCTTAAAGCATGGGACATTAAGTTTTTAAATGTGCACTTCAAATAAATGTAGGCCTACTAACTTCGATATCCAGGAAGGGTTTTCTGTAGATGTTCTGTAAATAACCTTGCTCATCAGAATACTACACATGACTAAGCATAGACACTAATCTGTGCCTCACTGCTTTACAGATTGCAGTGTTGATCACAAATGGCCATTCGGATGACCAGGTGGATGCTGCCGCTCGAGAAGTAGCTGACAATGGCATTTCTCTGTATGCAGTAGGTGAGTGTAGAACTAGGTATTGTGAATTCCTGTAACACTCCCACTGCAGCGGCCTTTCAGATTTTATCCAAGCTCTGTCAGCTTATCTGCAGTGTTTGCAGTTAGAAATTCCTGTCCTGTACATTTGGAGTCATTGGATTCAGTGTTGGGGATTGTGTATGTGAGTGTGTTGTTTGTAGATTGCCCTTATACATGGTTTGTATCTCTGAACTCAGTATCATATATACATTTGTGTATTTAAGTGTGTGTGATCATTTCAGCTGTGTGTAAAGATTTACATTCTGATATTGCTTGTTGCATGTGCAGAACTACATTATGCACCGCCCTGCATTAACTGGCTACAAAAACTAAAATTTACATACACATTTCATTAGCCTTTCTCTCTATTTCACCTACACACTTTGCATAAGCACACATGCCCACAATTTACTTTTCTCAGCTGGGAGCGCTGCAGTAATTACTGCTCATTAGCCGATGGTGTGCTAATCACAGCCATTATTCATTGGGCGATTCAGTGTCGCCCATCTGCACCTCTGACTCCGAGGCCTGCCCTTCCCATTCATTACTCTGTAGAGAAGCTGCACTTGCAACTTGTATGCTAGTTTTAAACAAATATGTAGTAGACTTATGTGCTCAAGACATTTTATAAGAATTTAAATTAAAAAAAGATGATATATATTGATAATTATCATGCAAAATCTATAACCAATGTTAGGTCAATATCACTTTGTGCATTTGTGTAAAGATGAAATAAACATAAAGCAGAACGTACAAAATAATAGAAACTTAACACAGAAGCATGAACTGACAGTATTAGCTTCTGCTGTCATTAATATTTACTCCTATCCTGTTGCCATTCTGGTTTACTGTAGTAGAGCATCCCCTAGTGGCGCTACTGTGATGTTACAGTGGAATAAATATATTTGTTACTTACAAAGAATCATTATTTTTATTTGCACTTAAGGTGTCAGGGGAGCAGATGAAGCCGAACTGAGGAGGACTGTATCAGAGCCACACGAGGAGCACTTGTTGATAGGTGCAGATTTCTCACTGCTAGACAGCATCCTTCCCAGACTGGCTCGAAGACTGTGTTATACAGCTTCAGAACCACCACGTCCTGTTAAGGGACCCCAGCCTGGTAAATCAATCAGTTCACAAACATCCATCAACGAAACTTGTTTGCAAAGCATATACATGTTATGTACCATATATTCCAGTTGAAAAGCCTGTAGTTGGTCCCAGAGACTTGCAGATCAATGCGTTGACTCACAATTCCCTCCGACTGACTTGGAGCCCAGCCACTGGTGATGTTACTGGGTACCGGCTTTTGGTTACTTCTCTCAATTCAAATGGACAGCCCCATCTTTTTCAACAGCGACAGGTAAAGACCTAGGCAGCAGGGCTAAAATTATGTATTGTCGGCTGATTTCAACCTTCTTGTGATACATTTGACTGTTTTGATGATATGATTAGATTGCATTTGATGTGTATGGTGTACATTTCTGATCTAACAACATATTTATGTTTTTTATGTACATTGTCCATGACATCATTTGTGTTAAAAATAAAATCATTATCAACTGAATAATGAACTAAAAGTTGAGCATATTATCACAATAGTTTGATATAAGTAAACAGATGGTACCTGCTTTTGTAAATACGGTAGACACAACAAAAAAAAAACTAAATGTTTATGCATTTTTCAACTTTCTTCCAGTTATATTGCAAGAGTTTTGTGCAGTTTGAGTGACTGATTTTTTCACACATTTTTGCCTATTGATCAGATTGATCTGAAGGCAGATGTGAGCACAGTGTTGGTCACAGAGTTAACTCCGAAGACAGACTACTCACTTAGTCTCTATGCCATCTACCCCAGCCTCGTCGGAGATTCTGTGACAGTCCCTGTTCAGACAAGTGAGAATTGTGCACGATTTCTTAAATATCAAAAACTCATTTCATTAAATACTCATGTTTTACTGCATTTTTAGTAAAGTAAAAATGTCTCTTTTTAGCCCCTTTGCCTCAGGTTTCTAACTTCCGTGTTATTGAGGAGGGTCTGTTTTCTCTACGTCTGGGCTGGACACCTCCCCTAGGAAAAATTAATGGATTCAAGATCTTCATCCCAAGATGTATGGACTGCACTTTAAACACCATTGCTATTTCTTTCAATGTTGTGATGTATGGTAAAATGCCCTTTTTACCATACATTTGCTTTATTTATAAACAGAATTAGGTTTGTTTGTTTGTTTGTTTGTTTGAAGTTGTCTTAACTAATTCATTTGTTCGTGCATACGACTATTGAGCAGCCAATAGACCAGGATTGACCTATGAGCAGCTACTTCCTGGGGACACGTCTTCTCATGTGATTGACAGTCTGGAGGAGGATAAAAAGTACACTGTCAGTATTTATGCTGTGTTCCCTGAGGGGCAGAGTGAACCAGTTTCAGTTGTGGGCAAGACATGTAAGTGTATCTATGATTTATTTTGCTATTTTAATATATACAGTATGTTTATTATTGTCCACATTGCAATATCACTAAATATCCACAGAAGGGTGCTGTAGTCTCAAAATACAACAACTTCTGGGCTGAACTCATGTTTGAAATATATTTTTTTATTTCTTTATTATATTATTCTTAATCAGAAGATGTGCTACTACTAGATTTAGAGTTTATATATATATATATATATATATATATATATATATATATATATATATTTATTTATTTTATAAGGTAAAATATCCCTACATTTGTTTCATTTTATTTTATTTTATTTGAATATATTGAATAAGTTACTGTTTTTGTTGATAGTAAAGTTGGTGCCCGTTCAGCACTTTTTGGTCCAGAATGCCACCACAGACACTCTCCAGGCACGGTGGACATCGGTTAGAGGTGCAACTGGATACCGTCTCACATGGGAAGCCCCAGGTAACAAATCCAATCCTCTAATTAGATGTCCAATTAAGATACTATTTGGAAATCATTGTGAGGCTCTATATGCTTTTCAGATGGTCACATTGAGAACATAAACCTTGGGGACAACTTTAACTTTTACATGATTCAGGGCCTCCGCCCCGGTGCCGACTACAGCATCACCATCAACCCAATCTTTGGTGACACTGAGGGTCCCGTCACAGCCAACAAAGCAAAAACATGTAACTAGATGTCTTCAATATAAATATCTGTATCACTCAAATCAGGGCCCACTTCATTTCAGTATTGTCTGTTGTCTGTGTCAGTGGAGAGCAGTGCAGTCCAGACTCTAAAGGTATCTGCCGTAACAACCAGTTCTGCTGTTGTCTCATGGAATAGTGTCCCAGGAGCTACTGGATATAGACTGGCCTGGGGACCCACCCCAGGTAAGTTTTTCTTTTTCTTTTTAATATTATCTTACACATTAATACCTGTTTACACTGAATAGTAACGCAGCATATTAGAGAAGGCGCTGACTGTACATTGACAGATAAGGATTTCTGGTTGACATTTTTTAGAGTTTCTGGGTCGGGATCGTCCAAGGCAACTGGCTTTGAACGGCAGCACTACAGAGTACCAGCTCAAAAAAGTAGCACATGACACAGAGTATGTGCTGACTCTCTATGTGCTCTTTGGATCCGTTGTTGGTCCTGGCATCAGTGCTACTTTTCGAACTTGTGAGTACAAATGCTACGTGTGTTTTGTTTCCTGTGTTATTGGCGATGATGGGTAGTCTTTTACACCCATGCCGAGTTTGATATTGAATGACAAGTGATGAGTCGGTTTTAACCTCAGTCCCTGTCACTGTCACTTGTACAATTTGTCACTGAACAACAGTCTTTAGACTGAGCTGCTGGATTTTACATGTATAAAAAAGACCCTTATTCTATCTTCTATCTCCACTGATATACATAAAGATGCTAATAACAATGTTTCCTCTTCATTTGTCTCAGCCCCCCTGGGCTATGTGTCTAACTTCAAGGTTACATCTTATACAAGTACCTCCATTAATGCAGAGTGGAGTCCAATTGTAGGAGCCACTGAATACAGACTTTCTTGGAAAACAGGTAATGTGTCTTCGTCTAAAGTTTTTAAGATCATTGCTAATCAAACACACTGCTTGACTTATCAAACAATAAACTAATAGCATTAAATTCTGAAATTGCTGTCATCCTTGTAGATAATGGCAGTCCGCAGTCCCGATATCTGGACCACAGTGTTCTCTCCTATCAAATTGAAGACTTGAGTCCACAGTCCACTTATACAATTACCATTTGTGCCCTGTATGGTAATGCAGAGGGACCAGAGATCTCCTTATCACAGCTCACAGGTAAGCAATGCAAATCAAACCCTTCAGTGTCCACTGAGCCACAAAGCAACTTTGCAAATGCAACAATATGTGAACTGTGAATCTCTTTTTGTTTTTTATTTGACTAATATGCCATTTAGTTTAGTCTTTTCTATTTTAACCACAGTACTTGTCATTGTCACATGACATTTATGTGTTATTGAGACTGTCAGCAGTGATCACTTTCACAGTATTACAGCATGTTACATCATAACCATGACAATTAATAAGCTAAAAGATCACAGTTCATTGAACACAGTTTTGGTTAAGTAAAGAAGGAATAACACCTACTGTTTTTTTGTCTGTTTGTCTTAGCTGCAGTCTCTGATTCAGATCCCATTCAGGCACCCAAAGAGGTGAAGGTTGTGGACATTGGAGTCAACTTTTTTACCCTGTCCTGGAAGAAAATGTCTGGAGTATCTGGGTACAAAATCTCCTGGACCCCCTTCCTGGGTACTTAACACACATGATTATTTTTAATAAAGAATATTACTTTGTAATAGTTCACGGAAACATACATGAACTGCCAGGCTTTGGGATTTGTCACAATTAGCTCTAAAAATACAAACAGTACTATATCCAACCATATTTATTCTATCTCTCTGTGTTTTTTTCTGTGTCAGGGGGTAAAGATAGGTCCCACACAGTTTCTGGCTCCTCCACTTCATACACAATTCAGAAACTACGTGAGAGCTCTGCTTATAAGATCCAGCTGTCCTCGATTGTGGGCAACAGGGAGGGAAGCCCCGTCCTGGTCACTGCACGTACCCGTGAGTCAGTCCTACTGAGAAGAGCACAGACCATGCCTTTCATCAACTTAGATAGATTATGATTAACATAAATAATTAATATCTCATTTACTTTTTAGTGGATCTTCCAAAAGTAAATGGCTTTGCTGCCTTAAACACAACAGACAGTAGTACTGTTCTTAACTGGACACGAGTGGCAGGTGTTTCTGGATACCTTCTCTCCTGGAGGCATATCTCAGGTCAGTAAATGTGTTTCACCCAGCATAAACTGACAGTGTAAGTGGATTTCTATATTTTGAAAGTAAATTGTTTTTGTTATTTAATCCTTTCTTTTTAGTTTTAGACACTAAGACTGAGATATTGGGACCTAGTGACAGTTCTTACAAGATTGGTGATCTATTGTATGGAAGAACCTACATTTTTACTATCCGGCCATTGTATGGAGAAGTGGAGGGGCCCATTACCACTATATACCAAAGAATATGTAAGGCCTTACCTGTATGTTTAATAAAGTATTGATCTCAGTATGTCTTTCAATTTTCCAGTGTTCATGTTTAATGTCACACATTTTCTAAATTTTATTTCTACACTTCTGTCTGTATTTTTCTTTCTTACCATTTGTTGTTGGGGCAGTTACGCTCCCCTAAAGTGACCATTAGACTTTGATTGAAAAATTTTAATTAGCTTCACTATGGCTCTCTGCATCACAGTGGGAGAGGATCATCTGGTGGTAACAGTCCAGCCTGTGCCTGCCACAGTGGCCCCCCATTATCCTCACATAACGACTGCCTCACAGGCTGCTTCCATCACCAGTGCCGCCATATCTCAGACAATCACCAGGAGAAATGTGCACCCTGTTGTTGTACATCCGACTAAAACCATAACCACGAAAAAACCTACAGGCAAGAAAAAAGTGAGTGAAGCTGAAGCTGCAGTCACCTCCCAACAGCTCACCACCCACAAACTGGAGACAACCGCTTCCCCAAGACCAGGTATGAGGAGCCAGAACCCTCTCAACCTAAACAGATGGATCCTTGTTAAGTACCATGTCACCTGCAGTGCAGATTTTTATTATCTACAATATAGGTTTGTTTGTGTGAAATTGTGTTTTATGTTTGACCAGGGTGTGACCGGGCCAAAGCAGATGTAGTTTTCTTAGTGGATGAGTCCTCTAGTGTTGGCTTTAATAACTTTAATAGAATAAAGGACTTCATATTCCGAGTGGTAACTTACTTCCCTATCATTGGACCTCTGGGCACACAGGTTAGTATAACACACTATTCTGTATTTGAGTCTTTATTCTCGGTTTCTACTTATATACTTATAGCTTGAGGTTGCTCTTAATTCAATATGTGTGGCAGGACAATAACAAAAAGTAGTTAGATGTGATTTAAAATGAAAAAAAAAAAGCTTCCAACAACATAGCAAAGCACTCCTGTGAATCTTGTATACTGGCCGAAACCATTAGAAGACATAATGTGCAACTATTAAAAATGTTACTCAAATATTTACAACCAAAATGGAAGTGTTACCCTGCAAATCTTTAAAAATGTTTTTTTCATTTGTGTGTGTTATATAGAGTTATTTTCATTAACCTTTTCACAGATTGCTGTAGTTCATTACAGTGATGACCCTCGAATTGAATTCCGGCTGAGTGACTACAAGGACAGAGATTCTGTGCTCCGGGCACTCAGAGGACTGCCCTATCGAGGGGGCAACACTAAAACAGGTTAATGACGACCACAAATCATTTCTAGTGAACACTTATAAACTTACAGATAAGAGAGCACAGAGTTTTGCTGTGTGATAAAAAATATCCACATAAAACTTTGCCTCCAGGAAAAGGGATTGGCTACGTTCTGCAGGAACTGTTCCAGGAGTCTCTGGGGATGCGGCAGGATGCACCTCATGTGCTTGTTCTGATTACTGACGGCAGGGCTCAGGACAATGTGGTGCCACCTTCAAGAATTGCCCGAGCTCTAGGTCAGAGTTACCTTTATTCCCTTAAGGTTTTAGTTGTCAATCCGTACAGAGGAAATAAATGTACTTGGATGTTTACGTGTTTACCTCGATCCCTGTAGGTGTCAGTGTCCTGGCTGTTGGTGTTTTTAATGCAGATGTTGAAGAGCTGAGTAAAATTGCAGCACCCACCACTTACAGGAATATATTCTACTCTCCAACATTTGATGACTTCTCCTCAATAGAGAGAGACTTCATCAATACTATTTGCAGTGACGAACTTCTTTCTGAATACAAAATGGAGGTGGAGGTGAGGCCAAAAACATTCTACAGTTTTCGGACGTGTTGTTCAACATGTTCTAAAATGTATTTTTCAATCTATAACCATGACTTTAATTTTTAGGATGCTCAATTAGACAACCCCACAGGAGACCCAGAGGAGATGCTTAAGCCAGAGGCTCCCTGCCCCTCTCATTGTGTGAAGGTTGGTGATTCCCAAGTGGTTCAAGAATGAAACAAAAATACATTATTCATATTACATAATTGGTGATATCTAACATTTGTTTAATAGACAACTATGTTTTTGCATTTGTGTATTTCTAATCCTGAAGTGTTAACCTTGTCTCTGGTTTGTTGTCTTAGGGTCAGAAAGGAGATAAGGTGAGAGACTGAAACACAGTAGTAAATTTAGCAGTTATTTTCACAATAAAAGCTTGTTATTTTAAGGTTTCTATTTCTTTTTCCTAGGGTGATGGTTTTGGACTTGGAGGTTTGGTATGTTTTCATCTTTTGTCTGGCTTGTACACTACCTTATCAAAAAAAGTGCAAAAAAGTCTTTCTTCTTTACCTAGAAATTTAGGGCCAGTCCTGGAAAGTATGACCCTTTTACCTCCTCGAAAGGAGAGAGGGGAGAAAGGGTAATTTTTCTTGTTATTCACATTTTACCTATATTTTCATATTTTGTATTTTCCACAACATCTGAACATTGAATATATTGTTTGTCTTCGATCATGTCAGAAACATGACTGGGTGATTATATAGTTCACATCAGTCTGCTTTTATTTTTTTAAACAATATAAACATCATTTTATTTGACAGGGACTTCCTGGAACAGATGGAGTACCAGGGTTGCCAGGGCGACCAGGGAGAAGTGGACCCCCAGGTTCTGCAGGTCAAAGGGTAAATAAATTTAGAAAGTAATCCTTATACTTTCTTAGTTTATTTTTACATTTATTAACCTGAAAATATATTTTTAAGGGCCAACCAGGTACGCCAGGTGACATGGTAAGACAGATCACATTAAGTACTTGTTTTATTTATTGACTAACAGAGATGAGTATTTTAGGCTTTAACGTGTTTTAGTTAAATGGTATTTATAAAGCTTTAATGGTTGTATTCATAGTTTGTATGTTTTTTTTTGCAGGGACTTCCTGGAGCTCCTGGTCCTAAGGGCCAGAGAGGAGAAAGGGTTTGTCAATTTAATATGTGTACTGTGTATTACTTTAAATAAATGACTCATATAAAAAAAATCAAAAATAAAAAAGAATAATAAAGAAATATATAAAATATCTGCCAACAATTAGAAAAGTGAGTTATGTTTTTGTTCAGGGAGAGCCTGGTTACGTTATCGCTGGCCCAGATGCCAATTTTGTCCCTGGGCGGAAAGGAGAGCCGGGATCTTCTGTACGTTTTGAGTAGGACTAGGATTTAGGATTTTAGTAGGACCCTATCTGTAGGCAAGATAAATAATAAATAATTGTATATCGTAGGGTCCCCAGGGCCCACCTGGTGTACCAGGGGTTAATGGAGCACCAGGTTACCCTGGCCCACCAGGACCACTTGGACCACCAGGGACATCTGTCAAGGTATCATTACTCATTATTACATTCAATCATTTTTTTGATAACTGCAAACTCAGGACAGTGTTTTTTTTTGTTTTGTTTTTTTAGGGAGAAGCTGGGGAGCCGGGGGAAAAAGTAAGGATGTTTGTGTTTTTTGTTGCACTGCATAAAATCTGTTTTTAAAAACATAGTTTTAGATTTATTTTTGGACTATGATGTTTAGTTTATAAAATAGGCTTCATATTCATCTGATATGCTTTCAACATTTCTGAAAGGGTTTACGTGGGAAGCCAGGTGTGCCAGGAGACAAAGGGGAGTCTGGAAAAGATGTAAGGGCATGACACAAATAAAAATCACAGCAACATTGCTTAATGTAATTCAGCGTTTCTCCAAAATAAACAGCCCATATGTTATTTGTTAAACTAGGGTAATGCAGGTCTACCTGGTCCCATTGGCCTGGATGGTGTGCCAGGATTATCTGGACAGAAAGGAGAAAAAGTAAATATTATCTATGATAACTTAGTTAACCTATGTTTTAGCATGTAACCAGCACACTGAATAACTTTTATAAGACTACAACATAGTGTCTCATGTATTTCCACAGGGGGAAGAAGGGATTGGCATTCAGGGTATCCAGGGTCTAAGAGGAGATCCAGGGGAGAAGGTACATCATCCCTGTGACAGAATAATTGTGAAGTCATATTTTAAACTAGACTACATAAAGTCTGTAGACTAAAAGAATATCTTCTTATATTGATTCATCTAAATAACATGTATTTTATCATTTGTTGTTCAATGGTTGCTATGGTTTTTCAGGGAAGCATTGGCTTAACAGGACCAGATGGGCCAAAGGTACTTCTTTCTTTAAAAAATAAATTTTTCTTTTTTGATAAATCTTTTCTAATGTAACACTCTTTGTATTTAAGGGTGATCGCGGCGAGCCGGGCATCCAGGGCCTGATTGGACCACGGGTGTGCAGTTCAACATGTTCTCTTGTTTTAACAGAATCAAAATCAGACAGAAGTTATGATTATTATTATTGCAGAGTCGTGGATTTGTATTTTTTATTATTTTATTTTTTTCTTGCAGGGAAAGAAAGGATTTCAAGGAGATAAAGGGGACAAGGTGAGCAATTTAAGATCACCTTTTGTTATGGAAATAGAAAATAGTTTCTGTTATAGCTTTTATTGGTCTCTTAATACTTTACAGGAAACACATAATTTAGAGATATTCAGAATCACACTATGTGACATTGAGTGCATCTGTTTGTGTTCACTTACATTTACTTACATAGACGTCACATGCTCTTTAACGTCACAAATACAATCAGGTAATTATGATTGCTTTGCTTTAAAGGGAGACCAAGGAGAGATGGGGCTCATAGGACCACAAGGAAACACAGTAAGTTAATTTTACAACATGTACTAAGAACCTTTTTTTTCATAATCTTTAAAAAAAAAATGCATATTAGAAACAGATATTTTTTGTGTTTACCTTTTGTTGGCCATAACTAAAATAATTGTATTCCACAAGAAAAGATAAACACTAAATGTCATTTGTTTCATGTTTAATGTGCATTTCTTTATGTTCTATGAAATATTTGACTAATTTCTTGTCTGTTAGTAACTTGAGATCAATTGTTTACACTGTGTATCGTTTTGAGGGACTGACAGGTCCAAAGGGTTTAAAAGGAGATGACGGCCAGAGGGGAGCTCCTGGGGATCCAGCCAAGGGTGTAAGGAATTAAGAAAAGGTTTTGTTTAGAGATTAGTAAACAATAAAGGCTCATATTTCCCTCTTTCTAACAGATAATTGGGCCAACTGGGAAAAAAGGTGTCAGGGTAAGTGTTTGTGTCTGGATGTCTAAGCTGTAATAATATTCTGTACTGATACATGGTCCTTTGCTTATCAAATATTATGAATATGTAAATGCTATATTGAATAGTACTTTCAGACTGTCAGAGTTTAAAGTGTGCAAAGTCTTGTTCAGCATGCATCACAATGTCCAAATGTCTTTTTTAGGGTGACATCGGTCCTGTTGGCCCCATGGGCCCCCAAGGAGTAAAAGGTGAACAAGGAGAAAAGGGAATGAAGGTACTGAACATTTTCACATTTTGTCATAACTGGGATTTTGATAACTGCAGTTGTTACAATAGAGTCTGTAGTACATGTGACTATTTCATTTATTGTGCAGGGGAGTCCTGGTTTTGGTATTCCTGGCCAGCGGGGGCCAAAGGGAGAAAATGGTGAGAGGGTAAGCCTCTTGATGACTTGTGTTGCAAGAAACAATAGAAAACAAAACAACCGAACTTTTCACACTATAGTGTTTTTATTTTTTTAGGGAAATGTTGGTTTGTCTGGGAAACCTGGCCCAAAGGTAAGTGATGTAAAAATGTGTGTTTTGTAAAAACTCTTGCTGTATTTGTATAAGACACATTTACTTTTACAGGGGCAGAATGGCTCTAAAGGTCACAAAGGGAGTATTGGGTTACCTGGGAGTCCTGGAGATCCAGGATTAAGAGGTAAAGATGTAAGTAAATCCTGAATGCAGAAATAACTTAAAAAATAAATCTATACTCAGGTTGCTGGATATGCGTTGCTCGTTTCTTTCTTGTCATTTCTCACTCTTTGTTGCGAGTATGCAGTTCAAATAAAGGCCTCGTTGTCGCTTTAGACACTGAACATGTATTTTGTATCAATTCTGCCTTTATAATGTATTTTATAGATGTGTAGAGACTTTGGTTCTGGTGAGATACTTGCCCTGTCTCTCAAATATCTGCTAAGCCCTGTGTGAATAGGGGCTTGTTCTCACTTCTTCATGTCAAAGAACCACTGAAAAGCTTTATTTGTTTTGAGGATTTATGTAAAAATATAAATGAATGTAAAAGGAACGTTGTGTGGCTTTTAAATTAGTTCTATATAACAAATGGACAGCTTGTTCACAGGAGAGTATTGCTGATAATTTCAAAGAAAACCTGTAATATACTATACTTACTCTATACCTTTATGCCATTGCCCTTGTGTATAGGGTGCATCTGGAGATAAAGGAGATCAAGGAATGAAGGTGCAGTA
Organism: Neodontobutis hainanensis; assembly: GCA_024349245.1. Classification (NCBI taxonomy): domain Eukaryota; kingdom Metazoa; phylum Chordata; class Actinopteri; order Gobiiformes; family Odontobutidae; genus Neodontobutis; species Neodontobutis hainanensis. The sequence continues at coordinate 3,154,512 of JALDNG010000056.1, forward strand.
TTTTATGTTTTATTTGTTTATTTATTAAAGATAGGATTATTTTCATTTTTATCTAAAAATATGTTTACAGGGTGATGTAGGACCACCTGGAGAGCCTGGTGACAGAGGAATTAGGGTATTTCTTTGTAAATAATACTTTTGAGAACTATATAAAATATCATTTAAAATTAAAAAGTAATATGCATCAGCTTTTAAACCTTAAACCCAATGTTTATTCAAGACATCAGACTGAAAGTTTAAGTCTGACTTTATGAACAGGGTCCACTCGGGTTACCAGGGCGACCAGGGGATCAAGGGGAAAGAGGAGACACTGGAAAGACCGGTCTTCCTGTAAGCTCTTTATTCCTTTTTCTACTAAATGAACGTTGACTTTTGGCAGGCTGCAGTAACACTATGTTTTTTCAGGGGCCTGATGGAAACAAGGGAGACAAAGGAGAGCCCGTATGTTTGCTCATTAAATTGTTGCACGTTCTTTGTTACTTCACTCCTGGTTGACCAGTCTTCTTGTTATTGTTTGGTGCCAGTTATTGTATCTGTTATCCTCCTGTGACTGCATGATTTTGGTTTTGATATATTCAGTAATTACATTTTTGTGAGTGTCACCCTTCAGTGCTCCTTTATATTGGAGATATTGTTTTAGCAGTGCCACGTCTTAGATAATAACTGTGCTTTTCTTTTTTGTTGTTGTTTCCTTTCTTTGGCTGTTGCCACAAAGGGAAAACCTGGACCTCCGGGGCAGCAAGTAAAAAATATATATTTTACATAACTTTCTATTAGCTCATAATGTTGCAAAAAACAAATGACCCAATTTACCCACATAATACTTTGCATCAATCAAGTATATTGTACAAGAAATGGTTTCTTTTTTACTTTTTTAGATTGTTGCTGACAATAACATACTGACTAGAGTGATTAAGGTACCTTTGAAATATCAGCTTTAAACATATGGGCTGCTTTAAAAGTACATTTATACTGAAAGGCATCTGCTCTGTTCTTCTCCAGGGGGAAACAGGAGAACCAGGGGAGCCTGGTTTAAGGGGAGAAACCGGTCTGCCCGGCCCACGTGTGAGTAATCTGCTTGACATTGTTCTGTAGGTTTTATGAATCACGGCTCGACACGGATCTTAGCACTGACGCCTCACAGCAAGACCAGGGCCTTTCTGTGAGAAGTGTTTCCCCTTCCAATAAAGACATGTACAATATCCCCCGACTCCCCACCACCACCACCTGATCTCAGTGGGACTTTCCTGAAAAAATAATGGTTAAATACATAAATAAAAATAAATATGTAATTACTTTAGTCTCAGTGTGTGACAGGGTTTTTGTGTAGTTACTGTCAATACCGCTCTCTCCACAGGGTCCTGAAGGAAAACCTGGTTCACCTGGGCTGTCACAGGTACACTTATAAGAGCTGAAGAGTGATCACTACTTTTCATAAAAACAAATATACTGTATATATTTTTGCAGGGTGGGTCTGGGAGAGATGGACTTGATGGGAAAGCAGGACAAAAGGTGTCCATATATTTCTGGAATTTGCATTTTAAAAGTGCCTGTCTAAATAAAATTATTAACTGCAGGGTGAGCAAGGAGAAAAAGGGGACCCTGGTTCGGTGAGTCTGTTCTATTATTTTATATTTTTTAAGTAAATATTTAAGAAACAATAAATGCATAAAGGGTGCACGTGGCAGAGTGGTTAGCCTCACAGCAAGAAGGTTGAGAGTTCAAAATCCGGCCGACTCAAATATTCTCGCCTGACTTCGGTCTTTCCTCCACGTGTTACCGTGGGTTTTCTCCGGGTACTCCGGCTTCCGCCCACCGTCCAAAGACATCCAAGTACAGGTTAATTGCTAAAGTGTCCCTAGTGAATGAATGTGAGAGTGAATGGTTGTCTGTCACTGTCTGTCTCTAAATGTTAGCCCTGCGACTAACTGGCCACTGTCCAGGGTGAACACCGTCTCAGGCCCAAAGCTGCTGGGATAGGCTCCAGTCACCTGTGACCCCTAACGGGACAAAGCGGTAGAAAATGAATGAATGAATGAATAAATGCATAAACACCACGTTTTTAATTATGTGTGAAATTCTAAAATATTCCAGAAAGAAAAATCCCTCAAAAGATTCCTCTGATGAATTGTGGAGAGATAATTATGTTTCAGAAGCTTTTAGACAGTAGGCTGACTGTAGGCTCTGTAGAAGCTGAATGTGAGTCTGTGAGAGCATGCCAGTGTCTACATCGAGTCAGATATAATGAATGAGTGAATATACTTTCTGAATGCCTTCCTTGAATCCTGTTTATCTCGTTTTTAAATTTGTTGCAGTTATTGTGTTAATAAATGAATAAATGCATGTTAAAAATAAAAGTGTATGTCGTGTTCTGAACAGAAAGGAGAAAAAGGAGACCAAGGCAGAGTTGGGATTGCAGGAATGCCTGGTTTACCAGGAACTCCAGTGAGTATCATATCATCCTATTGCCTGTCAATAATAGATCAACTATTTAAAGATATTTCCATATTGGCATATAAAAAACAAACCCGTGAGTTTCCATCATATTTGTGAAAACTACAAAATAACACCAAGGGCTGAGTTCTTTATTTCTCGTCCTCTGCAGGGCAGGCCTGGCATTGATGGGAAGAGAGGTCTGCCAGGGAATAATGTGAGGAACATTTAGTTGTACCATTAAAGCCATGTGTTACATATTACCAGCTGAGTTCTAAATTAGATTCTAAAATTGTCTGATAAATGTTTTTTTTTTTCCTCAGGGTGAGGGAGGACAGAAAGGAGATGAAGGCAGAAAGGTCATTTGAATATGTATAAATAATCTATACTATAATAAACTGAATCTAATAGTATTTCAATAACAATAGTTTTTATCTTGTTTTAGGGAGAAAAGGGGGATTCTGGTGCAAATGTAAGGTTGGAAATAAAAGTCAGTAATTGTGAGATCCTGCTACTTCTGAGTTCCTTTTCTTTTGTACCATCTTTTAGGGAAAGGATGGTAAAAAGGGGGAACCTGGAAGCCCAGGTTTGCCTGGTAAACAAGTGCTTGTGACTGCTGATGTAAGACAAACACAACTTTCATCAGAAAAAAAACTAAGTAGAACCATGTATAGACCTGCACTGATATCATTTTGTTGCATTATTTCTCAGAATGCCACCCTTGATGATTTACGCCAAGCATTTCCAATCCCAATGGGTCCTCCAGGGGCAACTGTGAGTTTAATGGAGCATTCATCATGTTACTGCCATATTTGTACAACATAAAATAGAACATTATCATTGATATTTTTGCATAAAAAACATGTAAGTCACCATTCAGCAGTGAATGATAATTAAGTTTCCATATCTGTGAATGGTTATAGGTTCAGCATAAGCATGACGTCATGGTTTTTGAAGCATGATCAAATCTCTTGCTCCTTTGTTTTTGTGTGTCTAGGGATCTCCAGGATTGAAGGTAAGATGCATGAGGCTGACTTATATAGCAGTATTTCTAGTTAAGTAAATTTGTTTTTGTTTTTTCCAGGGTGAAAAGGGAGAAACAGGCTTCAAAGGAGAAAAGGTGAGTCACTTCTCTTTAATTACATGTTCTTAAATTGGAAAAGTACAACTAACATAAATGATTGTAGGGTGACGCTGCAACATCTGGAAAAACTATTGAAATGAAGGTGAGTGTAAATGAGAACATAGGTGTTACCTTTTTCTGTCCAGTTTTTCTTATTTGTGAAAAAGTTTTTTTTTTTTTTCAGGACATTGAAGTTATGTTTGAAGCCTATGGTATAAGGGTATGCTCAAAGTACTAAACTATTTATTTTCTCTTACCTAATGTGGTGAGACTTTGTAGAAAGGATTGGAAAATAATATAAAAGAGTCAACAACTTTGCTATGGTTTAAGAAAATTGTAAAAATCTAGTTATACTCAAGAAATATGCTGAAGAAACTGTTCTAATCTGTTAAAATCCAACTAAAACCTGTTAAAATCCATCTTAACCTTATCGGATCCAACTGGAATCTGTTTGAATCTAACTGGGACCAGTGCCGGTCCAAAAAATCCATCTACAACTTGTCCAAGTCCTACTTAAACCTGTACAAACCAATGAAAACTAGCTAAAAAAGAGGAAACGACTTTTAAAGATAACTTTTGTAAGACTCAAATGAAGATGATAAACAATAAATAATAATTATATAATTGAATAAATATGATGACAGTGAGGGTGGTGGGACTGATAATGGTAAAGGAAGGTGATCGCTGATGATACCAAAACTGGCAGAAATGGGATTACGTTTTTTTCTTTGGTTTTTAAAAATGTAAATTGTTATAGTCGCTTGTGTTTTTTTGTTGAGGGTTAGGAGGGAAAGTCAAAAATATGTCTTTTGATTTCAGCCTACACCTTATGCAAATGTAAAGCATGATGTATGATGTATGCGTGATCTTTTTCCCAGCTGCCTTTGCTGAAGGCTTTGATTGACAGGCTGCTTCAGGATGGAATAGAGGAGCTGCTTCATGTCCTTGGCAATGTAAAGAAAACAAAAGAAAACACAGACAGCCATACATCCAATGTCATCACGGAGTACACTGTATGTACCTCTTGTTTGTTAAATCTGGTCAAATATCCTCACACAATTGTAACTGGTTGCGTCTTTTACAGAGTTCACTCAAGTTTGACCTCTCCAATCAGCCGTTGTCAGAAATAGACACTATTATAGATCCGGCTTTGAAAGGACAGCTTGCAGAGCCTGTGAGCACACTTATTTAAAAGATATTGAAGGCATTTGGGATGGGGCCATTAAGCCTCTTTATTCATTTTTTCCTGTTGATTATTTGTAAAGGACCTCTTGAATGAAAGAGATGAGGGTCCTACACTATGGACTGTCTCCACTTTGAACGATCAGGAGCCCAGTGCATCTGAGGTCAAGTTAAAGGAGTCAGGCGATGGAAAAAGTGAGAACATATCAGCAATAAAAATGAACCTGACAATTGTCAACTCAACTTTTAATCATACAACAACCAAAGAGGTAAATATATTAATGCAGGGTTCAACAGAAACTATACTGAAAGCCTACATGCTTTATCAGCAGTTTAACCTATAATTTATTTATATTGTAATTCCTGTTTATTTCAGGCTCTTTTACGGTCACCAAATCCAGTTGTTGAAACTCTTGTTTTGACTCATGAAGACTTACAAAAGAAGAATTCAGGACAAAAGAAAAAGAACAGAGAGCGCGGAAAGGTAAAGCTCCACTGTGGCTGGTCAAATTAGACATTAGTCATTTTCCAGGTGTAGTAACATATTAATAGTTTTTGTTTGATTTTTAACAGCCTTGCTAATATTGCATGGTTTACTGTTCACAGTTTATTTAGATCTGAAATAGAGACGTGTTGCCCGACTGTAAGTAAATATAATACAGTATAACTAAAAAAACTGCCACAGATACTTTTAAGATAACTTGCGTTGGTGTTACAAAATCAAAGATGAAAGGCAACAATAAAATAACATGTGCAACATTAAAAGACCAAAGAAAGGCAGGAACCCAGTCTAATTAACTTTTTAAACACTATGAAATACATTTTATTGTCCCATACAGATACAAATATGTCTAAAGGATTCTTTAACTTTCACACAAACAGCTCCAAAACATTTTGGGTTTATGGTATTTATCTTGTGAACGAGTTAATTATTTCTCTCTTGACTTATCAACTATTCAGTAAATTTGTACAACAACCTCTTAAGCATGAGAAACTCTTACCTTTTCTTTCTGTTACTGTGAACCTTTTAACCAGGGCAAAGGAAATAAAGGACGTCATAAGAGGCAGAGACACCGCCTGGTAAATGTCCATAAAGTGGCTAAACAAAACCTGAAAAAACCCAACTTCACCTGACCCTTAAGTGAAATCATAAAACACAACTAACAACTGTCTAACAACGCTTTCAAATAAAACTTTTAACAATGCCTTTGCTAACATTAATTCTGTATTAAAAGTAGTGCTTCAGTTAATTCATGATAAATTGTGGTTTTAAAACATATTTTTATTAACTGTGGTGTAACGTCTGCATGCAGTGCCTCTTACTGTTATTATATGTTGTAAGACTTAATAGGTTGCTCTGTAATGGCTTGACATTATTAGCATCTGGCACAGATAATATAGATTTACGTCATTGATGATTCTTTTACATTACCATCCTGTAATTGATGTCATGTCTCTTTAAAAAGTCCGGTGAAATGGATGAGAGAGAAGAAGAGGAAGACGAAGGCGAGATTCATAATGCAGAAGAATACGGTTATGAAAATGAGGTAGGCAGCTGCTATGAATGACTAATCCATACACTGTGAGAAACCTTTTTAATGATGATGTGGGGTTGTTACAGTTTGGGAGAGTTGTCATAGAGGGGCCTTCCTTCTAACAAACCTGTCAAACTCATAAAAAGCTCATTTTGAAAAGAGGCGTCTCTGGAGATTGCAATAAATCTGTGCCCACACATACATCGTTGATTAATGACACTCCCACTACACAAATGAATTATTCAGAAATTGAAGTTTGTCATTACAACCTTACAACCTCCACATCACTCAACCAGTGTCTGCAAAACTGAGTGTTACAATTAATTATCATTTCTCCAAAGGAGCACATATTCCCAGATGATCCCTTTGTTTCTCAAGAGGGGACAGGCAACACTCAGGTAAATTCACTTTTTGCCTTGTGTTCAAATATTATGATTTATTTTTAATGTTTTTTGACAAACAACTAGAAGGCCACCACTCTTGCCTTCATCCAAAGTAATGCATTAATAATTCTGCATCTCCGCTGAACTTGAGCATAACAAAAACTCATTCTCTTTTACGAGATAGAAGGGGAGCAATGACAGCTGAGCACAGTAATGTCATGGCTGTACCTGTTCATGCATCTAAATCAATTTCACATCTACAGATGGATAACTTTATTTTTTGGGGGATAGGAAGAAGAAATGTCCACCCACAGTCCTGAAACACTGGAGTACACTAAAAGTTCAGGCACAGAACCAGATGCACAGGTGAACACTGTCTGCATTTGTCATTTACAAATAAATACACACACATTAAGATCCCTTTAAAACCAGAGCAGAGCCAGAGTCATATGGTTTGAACAGTGTAGCACACAATGTCTCTACACAGTGTTGCTCATTAACACTGACAGTGCTTTGGCAAGATACAAAGGAGTGATTGTCATTTACTTAAATTAAATTGTCACCGCTATTTTTGTCTCAAACAGGGGCAGATGCTGATGTCCACACTACCAATCACAACACAGGAACCTGATAAGGTAAAGGTCACATCCAAACGTATAACTATATATAGAATAGTAAATATAATACTTTCAACCTTAATCTTTCTTAAGTTTTTTGCATGGCTTGGAATGCAAGATTCTTTTACCGACACACAACCTGTCGACTTTCTCACTCACTCTTGACCTTCATATAAATTGACTTATTAACAAGTGAGCTTGCTGTTTCTTACTTTACAAAATTTCACCAGTGCAGAAGTGTACATGTGAATGTTATGAGAATGCCATCATAGTAGACAAGCAGCACAAAGCATGAGAGGACAGTTTATAGCTTTGAGCATGATTTTTCTGAGGCTTGTCTAATTGGGAATGACTAGATTATTCATGGAGCCTGGCTTATAAGCAAGAAATTACTAGCCAAAAGAAGATTAGTTTTTAATATTTTCTCCTCTCTCTCGTTTTTTGAAACAGGACATCTCTTAGTTCCAGAGAAACTGACTATAGAGTTGTAAGCTTTCATAAGAAAAACAGACTTGAACCAGAAGTGTGAGTAAACTGTGAAGTGTGAGGTGAGGAGCAGCTTGACCTGAAGCTAACCAACGTTTCAAGTGGGACCACAGCATTTTACACAGCGATGATTGAACACAAAGAACCAGCCAGTAGAAAACCCGAGTCTTGAGACATGTTTTGGATCCAACACTAAAAGTTAGATGCCCAGATTGTTTATTTTAATTTTATCTTCTGCTGACATCTCGGTTATTTATTAAATTAAATCATTGGTAACACATACATTTATCTCTTAAATGTAAAAAAAAAACACTCTGTGCTAAATGGTTTATTTATTATTATGATTTTTTTTGTTAAATAGTATTGATGAGCAAAATATTCAAATATTACGATTGTAACCAAATCAAACTCTTCACTGGTGAAATTTCTTTCTGTCATTACAATATCTGTTTAACTGCATGTGAAAGTAAAAGAGTTGAAATAACAATTTTAACATGTGTGTCTTTCTTTCTTGTGTCTTCATATTTAATACATTAAATTAAACAAATGCTTATTGCTGCTGATGTGGTACATTGAAAGTTTTGATGGGACTTGGCAGGTTCATCAGTCCAATAAGAGGGTGAGAAAAAGTGTCCCATGGCCTCATTCAGGGGTAAGTTGTACATAGCATTGTTTAAAGAACCACTGTAGCTAGTAATTTGTTCTTTATTCATTATATATTCATTTCATAATGCAGGCATTCATGCCAGGGGCTCCAGGGGGGAGACAACGGTTCAAAGAAGAACCAAAAGTACCGTCTTTCATATTTCAAGTATAATGTGACTTGACATTTCAGATTAAAACAAATGTACAATGTTTATTCCACTGCAGCATCTCTTCTCGGGAGCTCTAGGTTATGACAGCTGGAATGTAAGTCTGTTATGGACAAATGTAGATGATAATCAAGTATCGATCTGAAATAAGTCCATGGCACTGATTAGGTTATTTTGTGACATAAAACATATTTTTTCAGAACAAAAGGCAAGAAAACTCTAACCTCGACACGCATAAGAAGAGTGGGAAGCAAGGAGTGGAGGAAAGACAGAGAGACACTCAAGATGGAGTAGAGGAAAGATTAATGGAAGAAGAAAAAGAGGAATGGACATTAGAACCAGAGACAGGAGAAGAAACCGACACAGGCTACGACCAAGTGTTTGAGGAAGAAGAGCAGAGTGGAGACTTAGACTGGGGCACGGAGGAAGACGTGGACCGAGAACGGGATGAAGACAAGTTGGAGAAGGAACGGGAGAGGGAGAGACTGGAGATGGAAAGAGAGAGACACGAACTGGAGAAAGAGAGACAGGCCGAGCTGGAGCTGGAGAGACAGCAGGAGCGAGAGAGTACGGACCAGGAAGTGGAGCGAGACTTGGAACGGGAGAGAATGGAGTGGGAAAGAAGGAGGGAAGAGATGGAGAGGGGGAGACAAGAGGGCTATTTTGATGAAACAGAGCAGCCCTATCCTTATCCTCCAGAGTATTTTTTGTTAAAGGTATTGAACCAGATGAACATATGACTCTTCCTGGTGTCCTGCACAGCAGTAACCTGTTGTACATTCTCTGTGATAGGGACAGCCAGGTGAAAATGGGAAACCAGGACTAAAGGTGAATATAAAAACACTCCATACTAAAGAAAAAGTTAAAGCAACTGGATCTGGATTTGGTTTCCAAGGTGATGACGTTTTGTCTCTTAAGAGACTTTTTCAATTTTGAGTTCAACTGGAAAGAGAGCTGAGATTTATCTCTGGAGGGAGGGGTTTGACCTGAAACTAACTCTGATTGGTCCAGGCTGTTCTGGTCTTATAGTTGTTACCTTGAAAGAGCAGTGTGACTCCTTTCCAGGTAGTGACTATGAGACCAGAACAGCCTGGACCAGTCAGAGTTAGTTAGTGGATGGCTGAGAACCTTCACAGACTCCATACTAAATAAATCATGGCTGATCTTAAACAGGCGAAGCACGCAGAATACTATATCCAAATACAAACTCACAATTGACTTAGCAATAAGGGAGATAATATTGTTCTATTGAGCTGCAGAAGGACGTATCTGAGATTGACGTAAAACTGGAGAGAGTGTGTTTGTTTTTGGAGAGAATCATATCTGTCTATTGTTGAGATCCACTGAGTCACTGGTAACAACCCACTGATTATACTAATTAAAAACCTCATCGTCATTCTGGGATCACAAACAAAAACTGACAATCATCACACAAAATACGCCACCAGTTCATACGAATATCATCACGGCTCTCTGTGCCTACACACACTGCATGAATGACACTGGAGTTTGGGAGAGCTTCTTTCACGCCTGTCAGAAAGAGTCCTGGCTTTGATGTCCTCTCTGCTCTACATCTGTTTGACTGTTGGACAGTAGATTAAAGCCTTCATTAATAATTCCTCTTGTTAACATGCTGACAAGCCTGCTTATTCGGCTTATTCCGGTTATGTGTTTAGCTTTTTGTTTTGATTCCTGTGTTGGTTTATTTTGGCACAAAAAATACTAAGGTGCACTTTGTGTACTTCACAGGGTGAAATTGGTGAAAAGGGCCAAAAGGTAAACACAATATTCTTTCCTAATAAAATTTTGGCTATTACTATAACTTTGCTGTGTCCGTTTTGTGTTTTAGGGAGAGCCAGGCATCGGCCACAGAGGGCCCGAGGGGCAGGCAGGTCCCCCTGGGCAGAAGGTACTTTGTAACTCCCAGTTGTTTCAAGTTAAAAGAACTAGCTAATTTAATATGTGTCTATAAACCAATTAACCCACACAGCTATTCAATCACTCTCTTTTTGATTGACTTTGTTTCACAACACAGTTTTAATTTAGGAAATTTAATTGGCTTAGTGACTGTTATGAACATATTATGTGATAAAGGCAAGGACTTAATTGAATGCAATTTACTCAAAAGTAATAGAAGACCCAAATAATAACATTACATGAAACAAGTAGCTTTAATTGTGCTTCTTCCAAACCTTTCCTTTCACTTTAGTGTGCCTTGACCCTTCTCTTCTTATTTTCTCATTTGTCTTCCCTCAGGGTGAACCAGGGGAGCCAGGTCCCCCTGGTGCTCAGGGCATACAAGGTATACTAGGCAATGGAGGTATGCAGGGCTCCCCCGGTCTCAGAGGCCCCCCAGGAGACCCTGGAGAGCCAGGAAGAGAGGTATACAACCATCTGTTGTTGGCTAATCACTTTTCTATTTCATAAAATTGGATAATGCCTGGCCTTAAAGCTTCTGCTGACACACAGAACTGAAGTGTCTAGTGATTAAAGTATTGGATGTGTTAGTATACTATAACTGTGTTGATGCAGGGAGACAGAGGTAAACGAGGAAAGAATGGATCACCTGGAGCTCAAGGACCTCGAGGCCCACCAGGTCTCCAGGTAGTCAGGTTCACAGTTTTCCTAATGGTTATGTAGAAGCATTATTTTCTGAGGCATTTTTAGGCAAAGTAGTTCTAAGAAGCCATTATAATGTGAGTCTGTTTTCTTGTAGGGTTCCAATGGTGTTCCTGGAGTTAAAGGAGAAAAGGTACAAACAAATGATCTATAGTACTAACATTTGTCAAATCTGCAAATTTTATTGTCAGCAATCACATCATACTTACATTAGGTAGTAATATTATTTTTCATTCTTCAAATATTATCTTTTTAAATTTTATAATTTTATGTTTGAGTAGGGTGACAGTGTTCCTGGGGAACCCGGAGCCAGGGGTTTGGTGGGCTTCCCGGGTAGAAAGGTGATACACCAGTAACATGAATATACTACTATGAACTACTAAAATGGAGTGTAATGTATTTCTTATCTTAAATGTTGTGCTGTAAAACAAACACTTTTTAGGGAGAAAAGGGGTCACCAGGTGAAAAGGGGATCCTGGGACATTTGGTAAACAAGCCCTGAAATGATAATTCAGTCCATTTGAATGACCTTGTGACCAGATCATTTTGTCTGATTTGTTTTTTTTCAGGGTCCAAAAGGCTTACGAGGCAGCAAAGGTGAAAAGGTAACTCGCTAAAATTAAACAAGCTGACATGTACAGTAGGGCTCAAAACTGGAGGTATATTTAGACTTTCTGTCCAAATGTATCTGTAAATGTGAATAATCTACATAAACATTGACTCAGTGTTTGCGTCACTGACATGCTATAACGTCAAAAGGAGAAACACTGATATTTGAACATGGAGTCATCTCTAAGATATCCCATTCTTTTTGAAAGTTGAAAGACGCTACTCAGACGAGTCCTGTCAGTTATATTCAGCAGTCTTTCTTATTTGTGCTTGTCTTTTTCTTCTCTGCTGAAGTGTCACAACTGAAGCAGCCATGTGTGATTTATTAATCACACTCAATCAAACACCACCTGACCTTTCAACTTTAACTGAGGGGCAGACATTGAACTTAATTATTCTATAATGTAAAGGGATTCACAGAAGAAAATAGGTCTGCAGTGACAACAGCATGAGGTCTGAGATGCTAAAAAATAAATATACTTTTTAGTAATGTTAATTTCTTTCAACTTAGGGAGAGCACGGGGCAGCTGGCGTCAGAGGCGAAAGAGTAAGATGATTTCATTATTAAGTGTGAATGTTAGGATTATCCTCATTTATCAATAATATAATCTGTATCTTCAAACAGGGAAGTCTACTTCAAATGCAGGGGCCACGTGGGTTTAAAGGGTCCAAAGGGGAAGCGGTGAGTTTGACTCCTGCTGTAATGTCACGTTGTCAAAGAATTTATTTTTTTCCAATATATATATATATTTTTTTTATTACATTTTTTTTTACAAGATAAGAGAAATAAACAAACAAACAACAACAACACATGAATAGAACTTAAAAAACATGTGAACAAACAAATACAACCCAGCACAGTTAGAGGGACCAAAACAATTGTGTACAACAATCCAGGAAGCATGTTCATCCCAAACATAGACACTCAGACACTGACAGAGGAAGAGGGGGCCATCTTTTCAAGTCCACCTTTTTTAAAATAAATATATTTATATATTATCTATGAGAGGTGAAAAACTAGCCCCAAACATCCGGCCAAACAAGGAACAAACTGAATTCCAAAATAGACAACATATTACTAATTAAACATGAACCTGATTACAGTAATTATTGCTGGATGTGTTTAGGGTGAGCGAGGACTGCCTGGTTTCGATGGCGATAAAGGAGAAAAGGGAGAGGACGGTCCTCCTGGGGTCAAGGTGCAGTATCATTCTGGACCAAACGAAGAAAAAGTTAAAGCAAAAGCATCTGGACTCAGTTTCCAAGGTGAAGACGTTTTGTCTCTAATTCTATGAGATTTTATCAATTCTGAGATGAATTAAAAACTGAGTCCAGATGGTTTGGCTTTAACACTTTCTTTAAGATGATCTGGATGATTGAGAACCTCCACAGACATTTGACCAAACACTTTACAAAAAAAAGTCTAATTTTTGACACTTGTGGTTGGACTCTGAATCTTCATCTTGAAAGGGTTTGAAGGGCGATGCTGGGACCAAAGGTGGACTAGGTCGCTTTGGAGCGAGAGGGCCAGTCGGGCAGAAGGTCAGTAAAGGGTTCATCTGAATACAGTGTGTTCACATGTAGGATCCATACTACACTATTTTTGTTTTGTGTATCACATTGTCTTTTTTTTAAGGGAGATACTGGGGAGCCGGGACTTAACGGAGTAATGGTAAAGCGTAACGTAATTTGTTTTGTCAGTAATACAGTTGAACATTTGATTTAATGCACATATGGTTAAAGGGTCGCAACGGTGAAGACGGGCTGGATGGAGCCAAGGGGGACAAAGGAGACCATGGACTTCAGGGACAGAAAGGGAGTCAGGTAGTATAAAGAACTTTGAACAAATGACAAAAGCTCAGCTCATAACTTTGTTTTAAAGGTTCTAAGGTGATTGTGTTTTCCAGGGGGACGCTGGAGAACCAGGTTTACTGGGAGACATGGGGGAGAAGGGAGAGAAGGTAAAGCCTTGTGTTAATCTAACGGCTTTCTTCAGACTCTTTGTGTTGGTGGTATTAAGTGTTGCATGTATTTACAGGGATTCAGAGGGTTACCGGGGCGCACTGGGAGTCCAGGCCTAGATGGAGAAAAGGTTTGATACTTGTACAATAACTAATAACGTAATAACAGTAACATACAGTATATGAATGTCACATGGGGCTTTCTAAACAGGGAGACATGGGTTTAGCTGGAACACCTGGGATTCCTGGATTAAATGGACTTACAGGGCGCAAGGTCATTTATCAAACACCTTTACTACGTACTACTACATCTTTTCATGGAGCTAAAGTTTTGATTTAGACTTTTGACATTATCATTCTAGGGTGATAAGGGCGAAGGAGGACATAACGGTGCTGATGGAGATGTTGGAGATAAAGGTGATAAGGTCAGTGAAGTTTGGAGCCAAACTATAAACGTTGTTGAGCATTTATTGAACAGAAAATCTTTATACACTTCTGCACACAACCCATTCTCACCTCTTCACGTAGGGGGCCAGTGGCTTCTCTGGTTTCCCAGGATTTAAGGGATCAGCAGGAAATCCAGGGAGGGATGGAGACGAGGGGCCACCAGGACCGCCCGGAACCAGAGGAAACACAGGACCTAAAGTAAAGTACACTGAGATACTGTTTTACAGATATCCGAGATCAAACTATATTTTATGGGGTTGCTCCTATAGCAGTGACAATAAGAAGTAGTTTGCATCCCTAAAAAGTGAGTGACATTAATAAAGAAGTCAAACTTGAAATCTCTAGTTTCTTTTTTTATTATTATTACCATGTTCTCCCCAAACAATTACTCAGAGCATGTGCAGTAGCAGTCCAGGAAGATCTAAAGCAGGGGTGCTCACACTTTTTCAGCGTGCAAGCTACTTTTATAAAATGTCCAAGTCAAAATGATCTACCCACTACAAAAATGCAAAACATATTTTTATTTACAAATATAGAGGATTCTTTATATGTACAATGTATGTTGATGTACCTTCATAACAGTATGAGCCAATATTGCACAACACAACATAATTAACTGTGTACATTTATTGTCATGACCTGAGTTTACTCTGATGACTTGCACTGAATTGAATCAGCCAGGGATGCATAGTCCGGACAGTAGCTGCTGACAGATCAGGCAAACGCACTTCGAAAATGAAAAAAAGCTTGTTAGTTTTGTTGCACATAGTTAAGAGAAAACAAGGCCAATAGTATCTTTGTATCATTTTGTACTGTGTAAACCTTTATATGTATTGTACATATTTATATACTTGTATTTGACAGAATTTCAATCCCTTCGTCATCTCCAAACACAAAACCAATGTCCTTTAGCTTCAGGTTTTTACAGTCGATGCTGAGGGCATAATAGCTGATTGTCCTGTAGTGTAGAAAACTGAAGCTCGATGGTGGTGAGGAGGCAGAACAAAGTAGTTCAAAATGTCATCTCCCAGTTGCTGGACAGTTCCTTATTTGCAGATACTTCCAAGAGTGTTTTTTTCCCCTTCAGGTTATATTTTTTGTTATACAATATGAACACCTCTTGCTTATGAAGACCAGAACACATAAACCATGGGTATGCCAGCTCTTCCAATACACAGTTTTTTTCCCAAGACAAAAGTGGCAGTTTCAGCCAGACAGAGGAGTACCATGTGTCAATTTGAGCAACTTATGCAACTTTTTCCAGATCTCTTTTGAACGTAACAACACCAGATTTGTTATTCTGTCTGGACACTAGGAAACACACTAAATGGGTGTATATGGAGAAGACAAGCTTTGTTCATTAATTAGCAAATCTAAATCATTAGTTTGATTCCAATGATACGCCAGTTTGGCCATTTCAAAAGAAAGTTAGTATAATCTTTATACCTAAGCCTCCCTTGTCTCTAGAGGCACATACTATAGTAAATCTAATCCTAGGATTTTTCCCTTCCCACAGAAACTCTTCACAGTGTTGCACATTAACAGTGTTGTCTTATATATTTAAGACAACACACAGACTATTTTTGGTTTAAGGTTAGTAAGGCAGTTAGACACACTATATTCAACAGTATTACTTAACGCTGTACATCTAACGTTTGAGGGGTTAAGGAAAAACAACAAAGCAAAGTTACCTCTGTGTCAGCTTTAATCTAAGACTCTTATAAACAGAGAGGTCTATTTTGTCAGCAGCTATCCGGTAATATCTTCCTCAATTAGTTCCTTTCAGCTACAATTACTCGACCCTCTGTTGAAGAAATCCACAAAATGTACCTAACTAGCACAAATCTATGAGTCACACTAAAACGTAAAGGCTGATAGGCAGGGATGAGCTGTCAATCAGTCAAATGAATTATATAGCATACTAAACATGTCTTTGTTTTTTTTAAAACAGGGAGAGAGAGGACGAAGAGGCAAGTCGAGGCCATGTCAGAAGGGGGAACCTGGCACTCCGGGACTAAGAGGACAGAGCGTGAGTCAACTGCAAAAACACAGCAGCTCTAAAGCCAACACAGTTAGCTTGTCTCAATAATAACATGCATATCTATTAAGTCCTGTCTTATTTCTAAGGCCCAGGAGAAGTAGGAACCACATGTTTAATATTTTTGCTATAACTTCTTTAAGTGATTAAATGTGGACATTTTGAAATAATTTCCTTTTAGGGAAAAGTGGGGTTTGGAGGTGCAAAAGGTGACAAAGGAGAGCCAGGACTTTCGGTACATACTGCAGCTCTTATAAACTATTGGTCTTAGAATGGGTAAAAGGTTTTAACAGCTTTCAAACGTGTCTGTCCCTTTGTTGAGGCTGCCGAAGTGAAGGAGCTGGTCACACAGGAGGTGTCAGAGAAGTGTGGTAAGTGCACGTTGTTCTTCTGTGTTCTTCAGAGGCTAAATGCGGTCTATCTATATGTCTACGTGTTGTTTATTGCGGAGCTCCTGGGGCCGGAGCATGGCACCCGTGTGTGGTGTGCCATCTGTTATGTTCTCTCAGAGGAACACACAACATGGCACAAGTGTGAGTAAAGCCATTCACAAGCACGAGACAGACAGTAGTGGGACGGCTCACTAGATCGTCACCTTACTCAGGACAAAGGCATCTTTCCACTTACTACCAGCCTGTAGTCACATTAAACCTAATGTTTTTTTACTCAGCTAGTCTGGTCAGGACTTGTGTTTAATCAGGGAAATAATTAGGTATCATGGGCAAGTAACTATTTAAGACATCTATTTTAACTAAATACAAACACTACTTGCATAACTGCATCTATTGTTTCCGTCTTGTGTTCATTACAGGCCTAGAATACAAGTTTATTATAAAGACCGTGGACCCTGATGGAACAACACCAGTCAGTGGCAATAAAAACAAGCCCCGTCAAGTAGATATGTCTGTCACATCTGACTTAGATGAAAAACAGAAGGAGGAAGATGTTCAAGATGAAATGTATGAAGAGGAAGGACTACTCACGAGCGCTGCCTCTGTGACCCCTGGAGACAAGGGGCTGTCACCAAACAGCACCGGTAATAATAATACAGACAAAACTATACATCACAATAACATTACAAGAGCATTTGTGCATGCTCCAAGTCCAATGGAAAAGCTCACAGATGCCTGAGGTATTATTATGTCCATTGCCAATATATCTTGAGGACCACATATGCGTCATGGATGATGGAAGAAATGTGCAGTTAGACTGTTATAGAGGAACATTGTGTGACTATTTTGAAAGCAAATTCACTCGAGGACAGCTCTTTTTTTCATGGCTTTGTCTTGTTACACAACACAACTTTTCAGTTTAAGATGATTATTATATTCTGTAAAGTCTCAGAAATGTTAAATAGTCTGTTGCCGAATGGGTGTACCTCTTTTAATTCAATACTGTATGCTTGGCTCATTAGTGATTATACCCAGAGGTAAAAGTATGCAATGTGCTAATTAACTGTTGTTCTGGCAAAAATAATGAAATATTAAATCTGACATTGCCTCATGTCAATGTCAGCTGTTATTGTTGCTATTTGTTGTTGTTTTGGCTTGTGTATTACATACAAACTTAGTTTGACTTTGAAGATTTAAGTAATATCAAAATAGATGTCTGAGCAGTGCATTTAACATGCTTTAATCTAAATGGATCTGCAAGCCAAAATGCCTCTGGCGTTCATTAAGAGAGGTTCCTTCTTAGTCACTGACGTAGCATGTTTGACTGATGTTGTTTTTGGCTTCAGACTCCCTTCAGCAAGGGACCGTGGAGTGGAGGCACAGGATGAAAAGAAGAGTATTTGGAACAAATAATCATGGTAAGTATCCAAAATGTTTTTCCTAACATTTATTCTAACAGACTAGTTCTTGCTTGCACTATGCCTTTTCTGTCATAATTTTATATTTGTTATGAGTAATAGCATGGATTTAAATAAAGAACTGCCTCTCTAGTCTTTGTGTTCAGGTTAGATGAAAATTGTTTCACAGATACACAGTAACAAAACCCCGCCTTCTTAAGGGTTATTGAAGCAAACAATGAAGCATTTTAGTTAACAAGGTTTCAGAGAAGGCTGTGACTCAAATGACCTTCTATGGTCCATTTGAAAAGATAAAGTACTTTTAATAATGTTAACTAACGGTTGTAAACTTACACAGCAGTGGCCTTTTTTTTTTATCAAGAAATAACACACTTTACCAGCAACTCATTAAAGGTTATGGAACCAGCCAAACACCTTTTGTTTTTTCATTACAACCCAACAAAAAAAGCTTAGACTATTTTTTTTTTCACCTTGAAATTTCAGCGAGAGACCGCTGCCTGGAGCCCATGTCAGAAGGGGCCTGCTCAGATTATGTTTTGCTGTGGTACTTCCACTCAGTCTCAAGCAAATGCAGACCATTTGTATATGGAGGATGTGGTGGCAACCCAAACAGGTTCTCAACAAGACGAGAGTGCCAAATATGGTGTGGGATGGAGAGTAAAGGTAAAATATTAAACAAAAACTATATAACACTGCTTCTACACTGAGAGCATACAATATGGTCAATAAGCTTCATTTAAGTGTATACTTACTATTTATTTACTTCCACAGGCCCCGAACCATGGAGATGACACCACTTCTTACATACTCATTCTTTATAACTTTTGAAATGTTTGTTTTATTGTTTTATTTATGTATTTTGAAACTGATTTACTGATTTTTAAGTAAATAAAAAATAAATCAAAATGCCTTTTTCTTGCTACATTAATTGCAAATTAATATTTCATTTGAAACACATGACCAGTCAGTAAGTTGAGCTAATTAATACCAATTAAATTAAAAATTAATAATTATTTCTTATGTTATATCTTATTATTGTATCGCTTTCCTTTTAAATAGTCATCTTATTGTGTTTTGTCAAATCCCAATGCTGCCTGTGTGGTGTAAAAAATTACATGTTTACAGTCAATTGCCTGCCTGTCTTTTCTGCCAATGCATATGTTCATTTGGCAGGGGGTCTTATGGGTCAGGCTGCGAGCCAGATGAGGGGCCAACAGGGGCCCACAAAGGAAGCTAAAGCAGGGACTCTCCATCAGAGCAATGCAGCAGTAGCAGGGCAATCCTCCGTGGCTGTTGTTTTGGGGGCACATGCACACATACTCTGTTTTTTCTGGCAGTGTGAAAGTGCGTGACTCATTATATCACAATTCACTGACTGACTTTTTTATTTTATTTTTTTATTTTTTTATTTTATGTTTTAAACATAATGTGTTATTATTAAAGGCCTCTTGCATCTTTAGTTGTTCAAACCAGGTTTTATATAACTGAAATATGCATTAGGTTTGGGTACAGTAAAAAGTTTGCATTTGTTGAAGAAAAATGATTAGTCCTTAATAAACAGGGTTGAAGTGTCTTCCTCTTATTTGTCACGATTCTGCAATGAGAATATCCTCCCACAGGCTAAGATGCTTCATGGATGTGGAAGATATATATGTCACACTGTCATGCTGTTGTCAGTAAACCACACCTCCTGTCATAGACATGCACAAATCTTTCAAAAAGACATTTCAAATAAAGTCTGCATTAGCATAATCTGTATTAATTCAAAAAGAAGTGTGAGCTTATCACAAAAAGGAGGTGAAGGGTAATAAAAATATTCAGTTCCTTGTGTATAAGAGAAGTTTCCCAAAGGTATTGACGCAGATACACACTGCTTTAGTTCACGCCCAACTTTGAGTTTAAGTTATTGAAGGACAAGTCATGCACTTTATGACATCAGCTACTTGTCAGTTGCTGACATGCCACTGACTGAGATTGCTCCTGCTGTGAAGCTGAACAGTCAAATACAGTATATCCAGCCGTAGAGTTGCTCATTAGAGCTTGATCCAACATCCTTTGGTTTTCACACATGGTTTTGACGTGGTAATGGACTGCAGGGGGGCTCGCACTGTGCTGTGCTCTAACTTTTAATTAAATCACAGTCTTCTATTGTTATCATTTTAATAAGAGCAACAAATCAGCATGCACAAATCAATTAGAAATGAATATCTTTTAACTACTAAATCAGCCATATTTTACCTTTGGCCAGATTCTATAGATATAAACATTATATTTTGCGAGTCCAAATTACATGTTTGTTTGGGGCTGTGTGATAAGTGAGAAAACTAAAGATGATGGACGTGCTGACTGAGAGCTGTCCGAGGTTCTGAAAACAAAGGTTGCAGATTCCTGCAATACTCCAATTAAGATCCTTTACTCGAAACCAAAGTTATCCTTGGGTTTTCCCTGCCATGGTTTTGGTGTAATAACACTTAAGTGCTATACACAGAGAAAACATAAATAAAGCTAAATGTATCTGATTTATTTTGTGTTGAGGCTCATTTTTCCAAAAAGCCTAAGCACAATGACCCTTAGCCTGGAGCTTTTTGTTCTTTTGTTTCAATGGTTGTGATGTCTCGTGCCACAGGCCGAATGTCATTTACCAACTTTTTTTCCTTTACATCACCACCTCACAGCCAATAGGACATCTCACGTCGGAGCGAAATGTCATTGCGGTGACGTTGTTGCTGGCGCACAACTCCACTTTAATGGGTCCTACTAAATGAAGGCGCTGCTCAAGGAGGCAAGAGACACTCACTGCTGGTCACACAGTGCGCACAGCTCAGGACTTGTTCCTATTCCTCTGGTGGCGGTCCGTCCTGTGGTCTGCTCTAACTTGTTGGCTCTTTCCTCTAAGGACTCTTGTGGTAAGTGGTCCCATTCTTGTTCATGTTCAGCACTTGCTTTTACGCATTTACTTGTTTTGTCTACCAGTAGGCTACACCACACGGTAACCCGCTAAAAGTACTGCTTTAGGCTGCTGGTGGCACTATTACACATTTACCACTTTACCTGAAAAAAGTTAATCCTAGTCTTTTCATATTAACGTAGTTTATTTCGGAAAAGCTGAATTAAACAATCCTTAGGTGCCTAACATAAGTGCATGTGTCTGACGTTTGTCCTGGTGCAGAGGAGCCGGACCGGCATGCTGTCCTCCCTGAAGACCCTGTTGCTTCTTTCGGTCGTGTGTACGCCGACGTCCAGCCTGTGCCTGCGCCTTTACCACTCCGACCTCCTGTGTGATGGGGTTCAGGGCGACAGGGACGAGCCAGACAACACGCAACTAAATGACTGGAGCTCTCTGATGCAGTTCGGAGAGTTGCTCTCTTCTTCGTCCGCAGAGTCCAGTCGGGAAAAAAGGACTTCAAATCCCACAAACTACCGCTTCATCAGCCGGACCAAGCTCAAAGGCCAAATGCTCCGCAACAGCAGTAAGGGTGACCGCAGGAGCCGGCTGACTCTGTCTCTGGATGTACCTACCAACATCATGAACGTGCTCTTCGACGTCGCTAAGGCAAAAAACCTGCGCGCCAAAGCAGCGGAGAACGCGCGCCTGTTGGCTCATGTGGGACGCAGAAAGTGAACACCCACGGCTTCTGAATAGACAGACTCGATCTTTCCACCGTGTGTTCAGTCACTCATTGTTCATGTCCTGGGTATTTGGGAGCCCCACATTATCAGTGCCACGTCTTTTTATTATCATGAATAAAATGTTATTATCATTGTATCGTTTTTTAAGGGCACTAGATGACCTTTTTGCTGTTTTAGTAGCTTTTCCAATTGAAACAATGTCTCACATCTTTAACTTTCTGTTTTTATAGCTAATGTCTCCAGACAAAATACACTTGATTACTTGTTCTTCCATTCTGTCGTTTTATTTATTCATTCATGTGAAATTCCCTGTTATTAAGGTCATCCTAAATGGTAAAAAAGCTATCTGGAAATAAGCTGGTCTGGTTTTGAAGAACGATCTCGTATGTGATTTTGTGGTTTT
The DNA here is from genome assembly GCA_024349245.1 of Neodontobutis hainanensis. Classification (NCBI taxonomy): domain Eukaryota; kingdom Metazoa; phylum Chordata; class Actinopteri; order Gobiiformes; family Odontobutidae; genus Neodontobutis; species Neodontobutis hainanensis. The sequence goes on from JALDNG010000056.1 coordinate 3,176,600, forward strand.
ATACGTAGTTCACGTGGAAATTTATCAGTGACATTAACTCCAGACTGACATTTTAACAAGAGCCTGTGATCCTCTTGTGCACGCATGGGAATGTATGTTTTCATTGGCATCGGATATCCGTTATTTTTGTATACGCAAAATAAAGTATTTTTTCTTTAAATAAAGAACATGCAACAAATCAGGTGTCCTTATAATAATGCCCAGTCAAAGTACAGTTTGTTACCAAGCTCAGTGGTGCATGTAGGATAGGTATTGTCGAGAATATATAGATTTATCCTGTAGCCTTGTTCCCTATTTATAGGTATATCAGATGTAAATGTAAATAAACAATTTTATTTAGGTTGCTATGCTGTATTTTGTTTTTACTTATACTACTTGGCCGTCTGCTGTGAATGGAGCGACAACGGAGCGCGCGGTCAGTGTCCCACTCACACGTTAACGAGCAACGTCGCCATCTTGTGGCTATTTTGACTAATTACACAAAGACAGCAACAAGCTCCAAGTTCCACGAAGTCGAATCAAACTGTCTGGATATATTATTTGGTCGACTGGAAGTGGTAGAATGAATAAACAAGACATATATAATACGTAAAAATTACAGAGCACATCCCCGTCATTATCACGGCAGCATAATGCCAACTAAGTTTTTATAGCTTTACTCAATAATGTATGCACATTATATTATTATACATACACAGGGGTGGGTAGAGTAGCCTAAAATTGTATCAAGTAAGATTAGCATTACTTCAAAATAATTTTACTCAAGTAAGGGTAAACATATATTTGGTTACCAGACTATATTGAGTATAACTGTTTGATAATGCCTTATTTCTTTTATAAGAAATAATGCCTTATTTCTTTTTTTTTTTTTCTTTTTTTTTCAAAACATATAATTTTTTTAACCAATCCCTACAGTAGGCCTGTATGTGAGCAAAATGAGTCCAGGGCTGTAGCCTCAGTCATTTTTCATGTTTTTGTTGCGTCAGCAGGGTTGGGCCATATTGTGGGTTGGACAATTTGGGCTACCAATTAGCCTACTCTATGAAACTTTACTACACTAAAGCCAGGGGCGCAACTACCCAGTGCTAGAGGGGTATGCAGGAACAATTTTGTAGAATTTATTTTGTGTGTGCATGTAGCCTTTTCAATGGCCTACATAAAAAACTGACCAACAACAACATCAGAGAACAATAAAAGTCAGACACTGCGTGTTATATATAACACGCAGTGTCTTTATAAACGGTGGTTTATGCAGATATTGATAAAAGATGCAGACCTACTGCTGCGGACCTTCCAGTATAGGCTAATGTAGGCTTTGTTGTACAGGAAAAATGTTTTTGTAATTAAATGGAGCTTGGGCAGACGCTACTGCACTACTAATAAAAGACCTTCGCAACCGAAAAAACTATTAGATTCAAAAATCAGCGACACTACTGCCCGACACTGATGAAGAGTTTGTGTCTTAGTCTGCCCAAAACATTTGTCTCTCCAATCTTCCCTTGGACTCGTCAAAGTGTAGTAGGCCTATTAGTTCTAGACATGTTTAACTGTCATCCTGGGAAGAATAGTCTTTAAATACTAGGGATACTTAAATAAAGAAATACAGTTCATTTAAGCTATTTAATGATTCAGGTATTGTGCTAGCCTACTTGGTCACTTTTCCACATTATAAGTCTACAATGCTTTGACATTGTAAGCTAGAATGTTTTTTTCCGCCTTTACGTTATAACGTGGTACAATTATTGTTCTGCAAAAACAAATTCCGGTTATTTCTACTGAAATAATTGATAGCGTTATTGAAAATGTATTTACTACTTCATGGTTGGTAGTCAGGAAATAACAATGGTGAAAAACAATTATAAAAACGTAAATTGTATTAATTGTAAATTGTATTTATACTATCTATGGTAAAAACACATATGTATATGTGTCAACAGCGCCTTCTGTTGGCCCTGACATGTTAACCTCGGACTGACGTAAGTTCCGTTGACGTGGACCACGGAGCCGGAAGTGATTTTTCATTTTGGCTACGTGGAAGTAGCTTTCCATAGTACAGGCTGAGAGCATAATTTGCGCTCATCCGTCAGATCCATTCCAACAAAATGATTAAAAAGTTTGACAAGAAGGACGAAGAATCTGGTAAGAAAGAATAAAATGTTGCTACTTGCAAACGCCGTAATGTTTTCAACGCCATAGCTTGTCATTGAGTCCCAGATGCTAACTCAGTAAGTCTACATAGGCTAACATCAGGTCTGAATTTCCTTTTTTACTGTCAGGCTTACATAAATGGTCTTCCAGAATGTAGTTTCTCAAGTATGTAAATACTTTAGATTCAAAGTCCAGCAGTATTTGCATTTGTAGTCCTTTTCCTGCTCGTATTCTGGTAGCCTCTGCTGCTTAGCTTTTCGTTAGCATTTAAAGTTCAATAACGACATCCACCTGCAATTATTTAGGGATAGGATTATTTGTATTACTTGGTCATGTATAAGTATTTGCGCCTACCCATTTAAATATTAGTAAAATGTTTATATTTTATAATCATAATACTTTTATGGTTGCTATTTAGGAAGTGGCTCGAACCCTTTCCAGCACTTGGAGAAGAGTGCCGTATTGCAGGAGGTAGGAGCGGACACTTAATTAAACTTATTTTCTTGACTAAACAAAGAAACGGGGCTCCCACCACTGTTTAAATTTCTGACTTTGCTGTTCACAGGCACGCATTTTTAATGAGACTCCCATCAACCCAAGAAGATGTCTACATATTCTTACCAAGATTATATATCTCCTAAACCAAGTAAGATGACCTTTTTACAGCAATGTAAATTCATCACGTAGTTTCTGCTTTCTCTAACTCTATACTATTACCTTTCAGGGGGAGCATTTTGGAACCACAGAGGCAACAGAGGCTTTCTTTGCAATGACAAGGCTGTTTCAGTCTAATGATGTAAGTTTATATTTTGTCACTTAAGTTTTCTTAAATACTGAATAGCAATATCAATGAAATTTGCATATCTCTCAGCAAACCCTGAGGAGAATGTGCTACCTGACCATTAAAGAGATGGCCAACATCTCTGAAGATGTTATCATTGTCACCAGCAGGTTTGTCCTACATTTTGTTTTTCTGCACGTTATTGATCTGGGGTGTGAAAACAAATCATTCTGAAAAACGATAGCCACATTTGCTCAACAGATATAGTTATACTAAGGCAGATGTGACTTATACATTACAAAGAAATGGGTTTTGTGTATATACATGCCATTCTTTTTTTATTTATTTATTTATTTTTTAATTTGCCTGTTTTTTGTGTTTCAGCTTGACTAAAGACATGACAGGAAAAGAAGATGTGTACCGCGGACCTGCCATCAGAGCCCTCTGTAGGATTACAGATGTGAGTTTTGATTGTTTTTTCTTTTGATTTTTAGCTCTTTACATTTTGCAGTATTATAATGCTTTCAATAAAATACACTCTTTCATTCAAAATCATTGTATTAAGTCCCCAATTGTCTACTCTGTCTTCTACAGACCACCATGCTGCAAGCTATTGAGAGATACATGAAACAGGCCATTGTTGATAAGGTGCCCTCTGTGTCCAGTTCTGCTCTGGTCTCATCCTTGGTAAGACATGTTTATATTTTCATGTGTATAAAGTTGTGCTCGTAACTGTATAACTGGCAGAATTTCTGATTTTATTTGTTTCATTTGGCCATTTTTCAGAGATTAGGAATGATAACTTAAAAACTTTTTTTTTTCACTTGTCAGTGGTTGGGTTAAGCTATTTATTGTCAAACAACTATGTTTACTCTTTTTAAATCATAATGATACAGAAACTACCCAAATGGCCCTGATTGAAAGTTTACATACCCCAGTTCTTAATACTATTTATTGCCACCTTTAAAATCAATGACAACTTGAAGTCTTTTGTGGTAGTTGTGGATAAGGCTCTTTATTTTCTCAGACGGTAAAGCTGCCCATTCGTCTTGACAAAAAGCCTCCAGTTCCTGTAAATTCTTGGGCTGTCTTGTATGAACTGCACGTTTGAGATCTTCTCAGAGCGGCTCAATGATACTGAGGTCAGGAGACTGAGATGACCAGTCCAGAACCTTGATGTTATGCTGCTGTAGCCAATGATATATTTTTATATCCCTTTTCTGTTTTATACAGTTCAATTACATTTCCCACAGATCCTTTTACAATTCTTTTGCCTTTCTCATGACTCAGAAAACAGAAATGTCAGAGCAGCACTGGATAAAAGATGCAAGAAACTCACTGACCTTTTATATACACACACTGGTTAAATGCAAACAGATCACAGGTGAGGATGGTTACCTTTAGTAGCCATTCAAACTTGTTCGTGTCAACTTGTGTGTGTATATTATCAGGCCAAAATCACCAGGGTATGTAAACCTTTGATCAGGGTCAATTAGGTAGTTTCTATTGTCATTATGATTTAAAAAAATAAATAAATTAATAAAGTAAACACACTTGTTTGACAATAAATGGCTTTACTCAACCACTAACTGAGTGAAAAACTGATGTGTTATCATTCAAATTCTTTGAAAAATTGCGAGACAAAATCACAAACTACTGCCAGTATTTACTAGGGTATGTAAATTTAGGAGCACAACTGTATCTGCAAAATTCAAAAATATTTATAAAATACTTCAATTATTAGGATAAATAATAGTGTGTGTATTTCAGCACATGGTGAAAATGAGCTATGATGTGGTGAAGCGCTGGGTTAATGAAGCTCAGGAGGCTGCCTCAAGTGACAACATCATGGTCCAGGTAGGTAGAACCAGTTCCTCTTTCTTTGTCAATTTATTCTGATTAGAACAGATGTTTGTTCTAAAAATGTTGTCTTTTCTTTCAGTACCATGCTCTGGGCCTCTTGTATCACCTTAGGAAGAACGATCGTCTTGCAGTGACCAAGATGCTGAACAAGTTCACAAAATCTGGCCTGAAGTCTCCATTTGCTTATTGCATGCTCATTCGTATTGCCAGCAAACTGCTCGATGAGACAGAGGGAGGGTGAGTAAAGTGTCAATAATTATACAATAGGAACGGAACAAACCTTTCTCTTTAGATTGTGTGGTAGATGTAGTATGTTATAGTAATGTGAGTTTTCTCTTTGTTTTAATAGTCATGACAGTCCCTTGTTTGACTTTATTGAGAGTTGTCTGAGGAACAAGAATGAGATGGTGGTATATGAGGCTGCCTCTGCCATAGTCCATATGCCCAACTGTACAGCCAGGGAGTTGGCTCCTGCTGTCTCTGGTTAGTTTTATATCTTTAATTTCACATTTGAATTTTTAAATACTGCTTGGACAACTTTATGTAATGAGTCTATATTTTTTCTCTTTAGTTTTGCAACTTTTCTGCAGTTCTCCCAAAGCAGCCTTAAGATATGCAGCTGTCAGGACCCTAAATAAGGTACATCTGCTGTCTGTTTTTTATTTACATGCCTACATGTTGTTGTTTAAAATGTAATACTTGTAAATAAGTAGTACTAGGTTATTTGTCTTCTTTAAGGTTTTTTTTAAATAATGATTTTCCCATGTTTTCTAGGTGGCCATGAAGCATCCATCAGCTGTGACTGCATGTAACCTGGACCTGGAGAACCTGATCACAGACTCTAACCGGAGCATTGCCACTCTTGCCATCACCACTCTGCTGAAGACCGGCAGCGAGAGCAGCGTGGATCGCCTCATGAAACAGATCTCTTCATTTGTTTCTGAGATCTCGGATGAGTTCAAAGTTAGTTGATCTTGCAATTCTGTGACTTTTCCAAACTCAATGTGATTGTGTCTGAAAGGTTAAGGTTAATAACTATTGTTCATGTAACAAGGAAAATATGTACAACATTATTTGATCTGAACATAATTTTTCATCATTTAAAAAAAAAATGAAGATATAAAAATTTTGTTCCTGTCATAATCTCTAAAAAAAAAAATATTTATTGTCTTAAATTTGTAATACTTTGTGTTCCAGGTGGTTGTGGTGCAAGCCATCAGTGCCCTTTGTCAAAAATACCCCAGGAAGCACAGCGTCATGATGAATTTTCTTTCCAACATGCTCAGAGATGATGTAAGGGGATTGCTCTCATATTACCTTTGCTATATCCAGTTATGCAAATAAATCTCCTGTATTGACAACGCTTTTTTGCAGGGGGGCTTTGAGTACAAGCGAGCCATTGTGGACTGCATCATCAGCATCATTGAAGAGAACCCTGAGAGCAAAGAGACGGGTCTAGCCCACTTGTGTGAGTTCATTGAAGACTGTGAACACACTGTGTTGGCCACAAAAATCCTGCACTTACTGGGTAAAGAGGGTCCACGCACACCCCAGCCCTCCAAATACATCCGCTTTATCTTCAATCGTGTTGTGCTGGAAAGCGAAGCTGTACGAGCAGGTGAGTCAGTGTGACTTCATTTGTTCTCGTTTGCTTTGACAACTGAACAGAAATGACTAAATGGTTTTCTTTTCCCCTGACAGCTGCGGTCAGTGCTCTGGCTAAATTTGGAGCTCAGAATGATGATTTGCTTCCAAGTGTCCTGGTTCTTATGCAAAGGTATCAGCATCATATTACAGAAAATGACATATTGACTTTCCTACTTTTTCTAACTAGTCTAATTGGCATTGCACCATCACCAATAAATGATGTGTAGTAGTTTATTCTGAGCATATGTCTGTATTTTGAGGTGTATGATGGACAGTGATGATGAGGTGCGTGACAGAGCGACCTTCTACATGAATGTGTTGCAGCAGAAACAAAAGGCACTGAACGCTGCCTACATCTTTAATGGTAAGACTCGGAGACATGGAAAACATTATGACACTGAACTCGTAGAACTCATCATGACTGATCCTCTCAGGTTTGTCTGTGTCCATCCCTGGCTTGGAGAAGTCCCTCCATCAGTACACTCTGGAGCCATCAGAGAAACCATTCGACATGAAGAGCGTCCCTCTGGCCACCACTCCCATTACAGAACAGAAAACAGGTACAATGAAAGTGATGACCCCCTTTTCCCTCTAAGTAGGAGAAAATATCACCAGTAGTAGAACATAATGTACTCTTTATTTTTAATGTTTGTGTCATGTATTTCAGAAATTGCCCCTGTTTCCACCAGCAAGCTGCCAGAGAAGCTTGCACCATCACGTCAAGACATTTATCAGGGTGGGACGGACTGTGCTACGTCCACTTCAAAATATATAAAATATAGCCACACATCTCAATTAGACAATGCTAATAATTTCTTGTTCTCTCCTCTGACAGAACAACTGGCTGCCGTTCCAGAGTTTCAGGGTCTCGGCCCACTCTTCAAATCCTCTGATCCGGTGCAGCTCACCGAGGCAGAGACTGAATATGTGGTGCGCTGTATCAAACACACATTCGCTAGACATATGGTCTTCCAGTTTGACTGTACAAACACTCTAAATGACCAGCTCTTGCAGAAGGTACCTCAGAAATGTTATTTATTTTATACATCAGATTTGTTTTTGAGAGATCTGTAGTTCAGGAACAGATCTAATGTGAATATTACTGGTGCTCAGGTAGTTGTACAGATGGAGCCATCAGAGTCTTATGAGGTGATACACTACATCCCAGCCACCAGCCTTCCCTACAGTCAGCCTGGGTCCTGCTACACCCTAGTACGCCTCCCAGACGACGACCCCACAGCTGGTATGATCACTGCCAATGCTGAGTGTAATAATGCAATAATAGCAGCCATTCTGTTCATGATTGGGACTCAATATGTTGGTGTAATGGGTATAGTTCAAATAGCAATGCATGTTTAGATGTAAGATTTATTAAGATGCAGCATGCAACTGTCCCCTTGTTTCTACAGTGTCTTGTACATTCAGCTGCACTATGAAGTATCTGGTGAGAGACTGTGACCCTAACACGGGGGAACCAGATGACGATGGTTATGACGATGAATATGTGGTATGTTAAACTGCTCTATTTATTTTTTGATTGATTGCCTCAATATGCTGAAGGACTTTTTTTTAAGCCCCTTGAAATGAACTGGTTGAAAATTGAAAAGTAACTTGAATTAATGTATTCTGTTGTGTTTAGCTGGAGGACATCGAGGTGACAGTAGCCGACCACATTCAGAAGGTTTTAAAACCAAACTTTGGAGCAGCTTGGGACGAAGTGGGGGATGAGTTTGAAAAGGAAGAGACGTTTGCACTTGCATCTGTCCGAACGCTAGATGGCAAGCCGTTTTCACAAAAATGCTTTTAAAGATGTTTGACTCATCTCCATAGATATTACACAGTTATCTTTGGAAATGGTCTATTTAAATTTTCTTAGATTTTTTTGCAGCCAGAGAGCTATGGGACTCATTTGTCTTGTATTTACAGAGGCGGTTGGTAACATCATAAGTTTCCTGGGAATGCAACCATGTGAACGTTCAGACAAAGTCCCGGAGAACAAAAACTCGCATGTCCTCTTCCTCGCTGGTGGGTGCCAGTGTGGGAGACCACAACTGTCTGTATTTGGAACAATATTATCTGTGTGCTACAGTCTGGGCTAATTTGAGAACTCTTCTCTCCTTTTCTCGAGTGTAACCGTTTCATACTGTGAATGTTCACATCAATGACTCAGTGTTGCCTTTTGTTCTCCCAGGTGTGTTTCGTGGAGGTCATGATGCGCTGGTTCGTGCACGTTTGGCCCTGGCGGATGGCGTCACCATGCAGGTTACAGTGAGAAGTGTTGAAGAGACGGTTGTTGATGTCATCTTGGCCTCTGTGGGCTAAATTATATTTGTCTCCCTATGTGCCAGTGTAACCACAACACTTTTATGCCCAATGTTCATGCTTAGTTGTCTTCACAAGTCTAAAATGCTATTGTGGCTATATTGAAACCATCTTGTATGTTTTATCTCTTCTTTTTACATGCTGCTCCTTGTCTCTTACAAAAAGAATATACCTATGATCAATCTCCAATAAATAAATTCTTTGAAAGTATTAGGGTGTTTTAATTTTTACAAAACTATTTTAATAAAAAAAAAATCTGTAAGGACATGTAGGGAAATGTAAAAATTATATTAAAATTCATTCATAATGCAGTTACATTACAGACAGTGGACAGAGGAGAAAATCAAAGTTGTTACAGCTGTTAATGCAAAATTGATAACTTTGGTTAACTTCTCTGTATTTTGTAAAGTGATTAGAATGAGTGAATAAAATTAAAATATGCATTGAGAAAACCAGTGGGGTCCTCAAGCTGAGGGTAGTGGCTGATGTGTTCATCCAGTACGGTGATGGTAGACCTATGGACCAGCTGCCTGCAGGAACAACACACCACTGCTCATTGTCTAGACTAGAAACCATTTAAAATAAGTGGTTGATCAATGACACAGTGATCATTTATTTTTGTAATCAGTCTATTCACATTGATCAGAGACACTGAAAATCTAATGAGACAGATCAGTGTCTGAAAGTCTTTACTCTAAGCCTTACTCTAGAAAAGAAGGCATGGCCACTTACTGGTAAAGACGGATAAACTCGGGGTGAGGGTTGACTGGGTCCAAGGGTCCATAGATCATGTGCACTGAAAGATAAGGTTGAGGAAAATGTGATCAGGTGGGACAGAATGGACACTGATGAGACAGCTATACTGATAATTTGTCGTTCATATTTTTACTTTTTTTTTGATGTTTTGCTTTAACACAGGTAGTTAGACACTTCACAAATTGTATATAAGTCTCTCTTAGATTCATATAATTCCTGAAGGATTTGGTAGAACAACATCTAATAAACAACACAACAGCCTACAAAATAAACACTTTGAAAAACTTTGAAGGTAACTTTAAGAGTGGCTGACTTATTTCTTATCATGTTCTCACCCCCACTCTACATCACAGATGGACAAGGAGCTTTCTGCAGGCTAAGGAGCTTAGCATCTGTGACTGTCTGGCTGAAGGGGCTGGTTAATACACCTTGAGGATATGTGCAGCCTACACACTCTTTTGTTCTTTACATGTCCGATGATCGTATGTGATTTAACTCACAAGGGATGAAGGTTGTGGTGAGCGCTCCCACCCATCGCTCTCTGTGCTTTAGTCTCTGGTTGATGTACTGTAAAATACTGAGGAGGAAGGGTGATGAGATAAAAGGACGTATCATGATAATAAATCTGACAATACTTCAGTACAAACACACACCTGTCTAAAACTAAGTTGCCATCATTGTAGCGTAAACTTGTCCACATGTCCCAGTACTCAGCCTCTGTGGGCTGCGTGTATGGACCGAACACTTCCCTTATTCTATAAAGCAAGACAATAATAAAATAAGAATATGATAATTTAAAATCACACTAAATAAAAAATTGTGCTTACCCCTTTTGAAAGATCATAAAGTTTGTGAGGCGGGTCAGAATATAAGAAAGTATAGTGTAGTCTTTAAGAAGCTTTAGTTAAAAAAGACAAAAGTAAGTTAAAACTGTTTCAGGAGTAAAAAAAACAACAAAAAAATAAAACATGTGAATTAAAGGGTGGTTAGTCATTAACTAAGTCTGTAACTCACTTTCTGCAGCAAACGTGGATGATGTGTCTCTGGGAATAATCCTAACAAAGAATGATCCAGCAAGACATAAGGTATACAAAGTCAGAAAATAAAATGTAGACAAATCCAACAAAAACAAGCCAACGTACCTCCATTAGAAAGACACAAACTGTTGAAATTGAGATGTCCCGTTCGATTCTGGTCACTCCTGGTTTGAAAAAATAAACACAAAAGAAAGTGACAGTTAGCAGACAGTTTATTGGCTTTACATTTGACTTTTCTTTTATACACTTTGACACCACACACCTGTACAGTAGCTCCAGCGCTACAGTGTCTCCGTAGTCATGAGAAATGAGATTGAGCCGCTGGTGGCTCAGACCCAGATGGGCTACCAAGGCCTCCACCACACTGGCCTGCTCGAAGATGGAGTACTTGCGGGGGCGCTGAGGGGCGATCGCAAAAAGTGCTGTTAAAAATGAGCTTTGAGACGACTTTAAAAAGGTTGTCCACCTCGACTAAAACTTATGGTCCTCTAACTCTGTCTCCTTCACCAAACGCAAATCCTTTCAATGAATTTGGACGTGGACAAAGACTGGACACTGGTCTTAACCTGGTCTTGCCCTTAACCTTGTTCTCTTTTTCTTGTCTTGGTTTCAGTCATGACATGGTTTTGACTACAACACTAAAGTGAAGTATTACTGTGGTTTTAAATGGTAAAAAAGTTTAACTCACTGGTTTGTCACTGAATCCAAAACCCAAAAAGTCCAGAGCAATGACTCTGTGGAACCGCTGAGTGAGGGGCTCCCAGATCTGTCGATACATGCACACGCACACGCACACACACGCACGCACACACACACACACACACACACACACACACACACACACACACACACGCACACACACACACACACACACATAATAAAACTGTAAGGCCATTGTGCTCATTTATTGTGCCATTTAGTTCATTATAGAGTTATGCTATGCCATGTTTTCTCCAAACACATCTCCATGGCAACAGCAAGTCTTATTAGCCTAGGCTACTGAGTCAGGATATCGTGACTCACTAAATGTGTATTTTAAATGTAGGTTGTTGAACAAATGTAGGGTCAAAATAGCAACTGAATCAACACTGATCATTTAAATAGGCTACACCTTTTTGAAACAGACCACACCTTGTTCCAGTCGTAGCTGGACGTGGGAAAACCATGGAGTAGGATGACCACATCTGAACTTCCGAGAGCCCCGAAGGAATCTGGAAAACACTGATAAAAATAAAAGCTGAGGACAAAGTGATAACATGACAGTCAGGCATAGACTGTTAGTGACCTCGGTAGAAGATCTTCTGTCCCCTGAAGTGGAAGAGCTCCCCTGCCCCATGCCACTTGGCCAGGGCAGGTGAGAGCTGAGGGGGCGGGATGTGCAGGTACACGGCCACCAGCGGGATGCACAGCAAGCCCACATGAATCCACCACTCCCTCATGTTCAGCTCAGCGGTGGGGGAGTTGCATTCTTGGTTCTGCCATGAGGAGAAGAAAAATATTCAGCACGTTGCAGAGGAACTGAAACAAATAAAGTATATCAAACACACGGCGCACAGGACCAGAGCAAAAAGACTATAACACCGAGCTCCTAGCACTATTGCACTTGCGCGTTAAGCCTCTGTAAGCTAGCTGCCAACACGCTAGGACACTATACTTACAGAAGTACTGGTACCTATCATAAGGCAGACCTTCGCCCCCTGTCACTCATCCATAATGTAAAAATTCCTGCACAGCGGAAAGGAACTACAGACCTATACAGACCCAGAAAGGATTAACAGGACGTCTTACTCTGCTCTACTTCCGGGTTCCCAAAGCTTAAGCGTTTCAGTTAGAGCCTGCCACTTTTATGTTTAATAATACCGTTTTATAGTCTACTGGTAAAGCCTTTTAAGAGTATTGTGTTTTTATATCTTAATGTTATTGGTCGCCATTATAATATGGTTGAATTAGCTACAAGGGGCTGTAGAGTAGTTGGTGGTCATGATTGTCGTCCACCGAAGTCTGAGTCATTTTAACAATACACGATCTTGAGATGTCTGATGAAGAAGCCTATTGCCCTCTTGTGGCGTGGCTGTGTCTGTGTCTGTGTCCTGTATCATTTGATGAATGGTATAACTTTAAAAATTAATAATAAAAAAAGAGATAATAGCATATTGTTTGCTTTGACACTTCTTCCTTAAAATACCCACGAAAATGAGACTATGTATGTGCATAAAAAGATGTAAATGACTTACCACTGTGGCTTTAATCTTGTTCTGTAACATTTCTTGAACAGTGCAGTGGATAAAAACAGGTTACATTGTTTATTTCTTTTTTTTATTATCTTGCACCTATATTCAAGTCAGTGGCAATAGCATTTGGTAGCAATGGTAGCAAGTCATAGTTTGACAACTTTATTTAGTTACTCAAGCCATTGTCATGGGGATTAATTTCCTCAACAAGATAGCAAGTCTCCAAACTACAACCTAGTCTGAAGGGCTTCAAAGAAAGAGTTCAATTATTAATTGAGTTGGACCATCAGCTAGCAATAATGGACCATCTAGCAAATTAAAATGAACTAGAAAAAGACTGCGAGGTTTAAAACATTTCTGAGGAAAAAAGTGACTTTACAAAGCATTGTTTAAGTCTACTCTGTTGAAGATTAGCAAAACATAATCAAGTAACACCAGTCATGTTGAGGCCTGTCTGTGTGGAGTTTGCATGTTCTCCCCGTGCTCCGGCTTCCCTCACCAAACCTGAAAAACATGCACATATATACTAAAAAATACTGACTGATAATCTGGAGCGGACCCTCCTGACGAGTTACAGCAGCGACACAGAAATGGATGAGAACTAATTTCCCTACGAAGATAAATAAACTGTAACTTTATTATCCCATTTGCCAACCACACACATTTTTGACTTTAATAGGAAAACGTAAACTGGATAATAAAGTTCCAAATAAATAGGATTTTATTTTTGTATTTATATAGCACTTTTCCACCTAGTAGGCACTCAAAGCACTTTTCTTTTCTTGGCATTCTTTCAATTACACATCGACTATTTTTGTATATCGTCTGTTTCTTCAGTCTGAAAAATAAATAAAAACTAACTGCTGTTAGGCTAAATACAATTTTTTATTTTTAAAAACCATACACATTACTCGACAAGTTTCAAATGTAAATCCAATCACAATATCAATTTAAAATGCTCAAGATAAACAGACATGAAGTATTTTTATTTCCAAATGTTAAAAGATAAAAAAATAATAATCCATAAAACAGATGGAAAAACATTCATTCCCATTACAGGAAGAAGCTACAGAACAAACTCCTCAAATGTATTTTGCATGTCTTTTCTAGTTCTCACTTTGTGTGTGTGCATTCCTAGCCGTGTCTATAACGTCATCTGTAAAACAAGTATGTCATGACATTTCCACTTCTCCGTTCCCTGTCCATGTCCCGTCAAGTGGAGGTGAGCAGCAGGCTGCAGGGCCAGTCAGCAGCCTGCTGCCCAGGCGTCCCGTGTAGCTAACAAGCACCGTACTGAACAATGAATTAAGTGTGGCGAGACACAAAATAAAAGAGGCCAGTTCTCTTTCACAACGGTTGCACCCTGAGATGAAGTTTCTAGAACAATAAATATTTTAGTTGCCAAAACCCTTCCCTGTAGAACATGATTGGTGTCAAATCATCCAAAATCTGTTTAAGTCTGATGAAAGGTATCATTATTGTCATAAAAATACAAAGGTCCATTTTCTTTAAGGTTTGTATCAAAATGCTTTCCCTCAAAAGGACACCAGGAAATAAAGTACCCTGTGCAGAAGGGGTACCAGTGTATGCCTAGGCTTTATTCTTGAAGAAAAATGCACATATCCAATTCTTAAGCGTTTCCAGTACATCAGGTGTCAAAAATATCTTACAAACAAATCAAATGCAGCAACATTTATTCATGATCAGAGAAGTCTCATGGACAGGGCAGAAGAAAAAGGCCTACTCTCACTTTGTCGATTTTTAAAACCAGAACTCAGAGGAGCCAAACTACATTGACCTAAAGCATAGATATTTTAGATCAACTAAAATACGAAAATAATTTATTCTTTAGAGCAAGACAATGTTTACTTATCTAAAAATGTTTAAATTTAAAAAGGTATTGTTCTTCAATCTTTTTAAATTCAACACTTTCTAAATTTGCCTGAGTAAACAAATGTAATGTCATGCATTGGCAGGGCTAAGAATCTGCTGGGAACAAAATTCACAAATTGTACCAATCAAAATAAAGTACAAACCCGGGTCCATGTTTAGCAAGCATCCACAAAAAATTGCCCACAGAACTCAGCAAGAGGCTGTCTGGTTGGGCTATGAGATATTTGTCAAGAGAATGTGTGTAAAATCATTATGGTGCACCGTTTCAAATAGTAATGTAGCCAAGGCACATTTATGTTTAGTGTATATAAAGGTTTTATTAAAAATAAATAAATAGGCGCACTGGCTCTAAGGAGCTCAAAATACAGCGCTGGACTCAAGTTTTGTAAGTCGATAAAAAGCTGGTGACCTGAAGCTTGTGAAGGTCATTTCTGAGCTTTAATGAATTTTGGCAAAACTATTTTATCTCATTGTGCATAACTATATCCAACATACACTTTCTACTACTGTTTCAGCTTTAGTTTAAATCCTTAAATTCTGGAAAAAACAAAACAAAACAAAACAAAACAAAAAAAAACTGTACTTCCTGTTGTCAGGAGGTTTCATAAGGCCCTCACGTCCCATTTTGAGGTAAGACTATTCACTACTGAGCCAAACTGAAGGACAAATTCTGAGATGCTTGCTAAATACAGGCCCAGTGCTCTACACGTCCCTTTAATGAGTGAACCTTTCAACATGTGGAAATCCTTGAACACAAGGTAACGAATGAAAAAACAATCATCCAGAACTGCAGAAGGTTTTGTGCACATGAAAACTATTGAAGAATGGAAGAAGTAAATATTTATAGCAAGTTAGTGGACAGAGGTCCTAATTGTGTTTATTGTCCTGTCTCCTGTGAGAACAGCTCACCCGCTGGACCTCTTTTTTATACAAGCCTTAGTGTTTATCGGTTTGGCTAGAAGGTTCTATATTTATCTACAAATATATAACAAATAAAACTTGCAGGCAAAAATAGTTTAGTTTCAATAGAAACACCCTTTTTCCTGAAAATACAGCAGTATCTGAAATAATCTTCTCATTCATTAATTCTGTCTCATTTATCTGCATCATACATCAGGAAGCTCTTTTGCCTACAAACAGAAAAAAAGTATCTACAAACTTTGTAAACAGACCTGCTTTTCCAAAAACATAAATAACTAAAAATATTAACAGCCAATGAACAGAAATGAGTTTTTGAATGAGCAAGGGCCAGAGATATAAATATACACCATTCAGATAAAAGAAGCTAAAGGTTCGTTCAGTATTCTTACAGACGATCTTCAAGCCAGGAGGAAGCCCTCCCATACATAATTAAAATAATAACAATAATAATAATAATAATAATAAAAACAGGTCACTTTCAGTCCGAGTTTGAAGTCACCCCTTGTTGAACTGAGCAAAACCAAAAGAGAGGGGTAGAGCTGGAGTCCTTGTGTGCAGCGGGGGATTAAAAAGAACAACAAAAAAAGAAGACCAAAGCATCCACACCAAGCCATACATTCCTCTGAATGTTTGCTGCTCTTGTAGTCCAGCCCAGGCTGTGCTCAATGAGACCTGGGCTGTCTCGCTGACCTGTCTCTGTCTGACCTGAGCTTGTGCCATCGTCAGAGAGGAGGGTCAGATCAGAGGGACGTCTCCAGGCTGTGAAGGGGGCTGCTGGGGGCCGAGGGGGTCGCTGACTTGGTGCCCTCTGGGAGGAGATGGTTGCTGCTCTCCACAGCATTATTGTTCTGGTTGGGGGAGAGGGACAGAGGTGTGGTGGGGGCTGCAGTGATGGGCGAGGGAGTGGGCGAAGGTGGTGTTGGTGTGGTGTTGCGTGGGCTGGCCGAGTTGCGCTTGGTTGGAGCGTCATCCTCGGCATCGGTGTCGTCTATGAGAGGGATGTGGGGCTCCGAGTCCTCTATCCGGAATTCCGGGTGGGTCATGAAGTTGTGGATGGATGTTCGCGACTCAGGCTTCTCCAGCCCCTCATAAAGGGAGATGGAGCTGCGGAATGCATTCACCACCCGAATCTGGAAGCAGGGACAATAGGATAGAGACAGTTACTCACATGTACAATGACATCTCAACTCTTGGACAACATGGCGGGTAAAACCGAGGACATGAATTTATTAGGTGAGGTGCATTTTAGGAAATAAGTAACAAATAAAACCATCCGTGAGGGGCATCTCTAGGAGATACGTGCAGTTATGACTTGTAATTCCACTGGACTGTGTAAGTTAGCCTTACCCGGCTTCCACTGCAGCACATTAGCAATGTGTTAGTGACACTTGAGACAAAACCTCCAGGAACAGCAAACTAAGTCATTTTATAATGGTTTTAGTAGACTGTCTCTGTGTCACTTAAATCACCTTCTACATATTTTTTTATTTTAATTAGAGAACACTCACTGATGCTAACAAAGCCTTTTTAAAACACCCTCACCTCTTGCAGAGAATTAAATTAATCACACATTTACATGTCCCTATGTGCTGTGACAGACTGCACAGATCCAGAGTAGACCAAGGTGTTGTAAGAGGTCCTTTATGAAAGTTTAAATTTTGTTTGTAGAAAGAATCAAAACCAAATAAAGTTGTTGTGGTATTAAACAAAATTATGATACTTGCTCAATTGCAAAAATGAAATTGATAGGAATGATGTTCTTGAGGACAAGAACACATCCAGAGTAAATTATTTTAACAGTATTTACTGTTGTACATGCTCAAACAAGAGTGAGAGACAGAGAAAGGGACAGAAAGAGACAGAGAGAGAATAGAAGAGGTGATCAGTTGTAGCTAATGTTTGTGGAGTAAAAACAAAAAGCTGCGGCAGCCAAGCATGTCTACAAGCGGGTATACAGGTCAAGAACAGCACAAGAGAGAAAACCCACAAACGAGACTTAAGACTTTGAACCCATGCAGAGCGCAGCACTACCTTTGTGTTCAATGGCAGTAAACCTTTGAGTATAGCCCATGACACTTTTCACAGAATCTAAAGGAGAATATGGTGAATCAGTGGGTTTCATTCGTTTTGGGTTATTTTGTTTGAGGACACATTCGTCACAGACAAGTATTCACGTTTAATCAGAAAAGAGGCAACTCTTCTTGAGAAAACCTAAAAAAGGAGAAGTAGAGTTTAATGGGGAAGCACAGGATCAGCAATCAACCAAGTCAGGACTCATCACCTGTGCATTAGATAAAAGAAAGTGTCTGCAGCATTAGTACCGGTTAAAATGTGTCATTCTGCACGACTCTCAGAGAGTCTCGCATGTTTACATTCATGTGTGCAGTCATTTATTCCATTAGGCTTTTGAAACATCTGTTAAACATTTAAACCCCAGGATTGGTCACACGGTGTGCCTTGTAGGATCTGAAAGAAAGGAGTGATTGTCAACAGGCACTGTAGTCCATGTAAGGGCACCAGCAACGTGAAGAAAGGAAAACAGCACCATGATCTGATCTCAGGCTCCACACTAAATGCATGTCTGGCATGATGCAAAAGAGGTCAGGAGACGTGTGCAACCCCATATCCAAACACAAAAGTAAACTGTGTCTTATCAAACAAACAGATCATTTCCACTATCCTCCAGGCAGTTACCAAATATATTTCTAAACCACAATTCTTTTTAAACTTAACACAGTTTTCTACAGATTTAAAAACAATGGCTAAAGAAGAAAATGGCATTATTTTACCACTGACTGACTGACATCCACTGACACTTTTCACAGTCCATGTGATTGTTTGTCTATGTTTTTAGGTTGTGACCATGGGCATATACTCAAAACATTTACCCAGCTAGGGACTAGTGAGCTGTGACAAAGACCCATGAGTGCTACAAGGCACAGAGCAGACAGACCTGGTCACTGTCAATCCAGAATACAGTTTTTATCAGATAAATACAAAAACACATCACCCCCAACCCAAGATAACATTACAA
The DNA here is from genome assembly GCA_024349245.1 of Neodontobutis hainanensis. NCBI lineage: Eukaryota > Metazoa > Chordata > Actinopteri > Gobiiformes > Odontobutidae > Neodontobutis > Neodontobutis hainanensis. The sequence continues at coordinate 3,195,233 of JALDNG010000056.1, forward strand.
CATTTTAGTTTAGGACTAAAGCAGAAGCAGAACAAAAAACACGATGACACAGAGAGAACACCTTGACGCTTGAAGCGACCTGGTTACAAGATACATATATATAGATAGATATATATATATATATAGATATATATACACAGCAGTGTTATTGAAGCAATATGAAGATGTGGCATTGTTTTTGGTGTCATATTGGAAGAAAAACAGGAGGGACATTAGGAGAAGCATGAGAGAGTAATAGTGTCAACGTTAGGTGAGAAAAGAGCAGAGGAAGAAGATGTTAGAAGAACAGAAGAGATAAATGTCTCATGCACTAGAGGAGAACACGCACTCACACCCCACAGTGGCAGAAGCGGTGTTGGCGGCAGTAGTGGTAGTAGAAGAAAAGGCTACATGTGTAGGGCTAGAAACATTGGTTACATCGTGCTGTTGTTGGCTGGAGTTGGAGGCCTGCCGCCTTAGAGCCCCCTGAAAGGAAGTTCCACTCTGGAACGCACTCACTACATCCATCTGCAAAGAATCAGACAGCGTGACAGGAGAAAAGCCCAGAGGAAATAAAACACAACACAGCCAGAGGAGAGAGAAAAATAAAAAAAGCACCAGTAACCAGAAAAAAAATGTCACTTGGAAATTGGATTTAGGTGTTCTAGTTAAAGGAGAAAAAGGAAATGTTCTGTTTGAAGGCACTGATTCGAAGGAGCGCTTTCTCCAATATCTGTCCTCACTTTCCCTCTTTTTTCAAAATGCTTCATACCTCCAGCTATAGCCATGCCAACAGTCTCTGAACATTGCTTGCTCTTCATCAGTACCTTCAAACCAATTATGTTTTAGTAGATTGAGATCAAGTTTGAAGAAGGCATAGAAACCGCTTTAGCTCAGAAGCAGAACAAATAAAAATAGATGAAGTCCTTTTCTTTTTAGGGCACAAGTCATTTTAAGAGTGCAGAGAGACAGAAAAAAACATGGATTTTAAGCTGGAAGAGCAATAGAGAGTTAAAGGGTTTATGGCTTTTGATTCCCTTTGTGTCAGGTGCAGGTGTTTTACTGGACATTACCTGAGTCTGGATGCGATTAAGACCTCTGAACCAAAGAATCTGGCCTCTGCGAAGCTCCCGCTCAGCATGGTCGATCTCCTCCATGTCTTCCAGTTCCTCAAGCTCCTCATCTGGGATCTCCTCCTTCTGGGTGCCATGGCCCGCTGTTTTCAAGAACTTTAATCTACTGGTGGGTATTGTAGAGATTACCTGGAACACATCAGAGTGCCCATGAGGAACAACAGATATCATAAAACGACATTTCAATACAATAGGATAACTTCCATCTTTAGCTACATGACAGCAGTCAGTGACCCTTTAAATGAGCTGCCTCCCAGGACACACACCCACGTCATGCCGTTTCCATCCAGATCATTTCACAATGCTATCACAACTTGTCAAGGAACAATTACTGAAATGTAACTTTAAGCTACTCATCATGTTCTAGTACAGATTTCAAGGATTAAGAGTGGCTAGTCACCAAGGACATCTGCTAATGTCGGCAACAGCGGTGTAAAATTTCAGCCCATCATCATCTCTTATTGTCAGCATCTACACCCTCACACTGTGATCTATGACACACTAAAACCATACACAAGAATTATAAACATGACTACAGCATCGTCACAATCTCAGCCCAGTCAGGAGTATTTATTTATGAAACATACTGTTCCTTGTTACTATTTCAGTCCCATTGTGCCAGGTCTAACACAAGGGGGCAGTGTTCTACCACATCGATGTAGAGAGTGTCAAGGTGGCCCATCATACCTGTCCCCACAAAAGGGAGCCGAAGCCGAGAAAAGTGCACCATAGCCACTGGTCTATAGTCAGAGCTACACAGCTGAAGGGCTTTCCTCCAAACTGCACAATGACAATCTATGGGAGCAGCACAAGAGAGATGGAATTTAATTGCATGATTTAATTACCACACAACAGAAAAATCTGCAAAAATCCTATTCTCAAGCAGTCACAGTATTTTACCTGGATAATGAAAGTGCCAAAGACAATACTACAGAAGATAAGGTTATTGAAGATGCCTTCAAAGACATTTCTTTCACCATGGATCTTGCGAGCATTGAGTTCATTGAAAAGCTGCATCAATACAAAAGTGTTGAACACAATAGTGTAGTGTTCAGAAGGTGGTGCATGGAGAGGTGCATTCCTTCCACTGTCAATGTCAAAAATTTTCTCTCCTGCAGAGAAAAAATAAAAATTACCAAAGAAATCAAAAGCACAGAATCAAAGGTGTAGCTGAAGATAATGGTCTGTTCTTACCAGCAAAAAGCAGTGTAAAAATAATGATAAGCTGGTAAACCCCATGGCCCAGGATGTTCTTCATCATGGTACGAGATATGAGAGGCTTGTTGCGACCATATGGCTTCCTCAGCAGCAGTGACTCTGTGGGGGGCTCTGTGGCCAGTGCCAGGGAGGCAAAGGTGTCCATGATCAAGTTTACCCATAACATCTGCACTGCTTTCAGAGGAGAGTCCTGGAGGGGAGAGGCAACAAATAGCTTTAGAAAATGTGACAATGACAAAAAAACTTCACAATCACAGAATCAAATATCTGACAGACAAATATAGTACATTTCTTATCTGCAACTTTATATATTTATTAAAATGAAGATGGGCATTATTTACAATTTGTCACTTACAATCTAACAGGACCTATATTGCTGTATTTCACCAGAAACCCAGACCATTACAAGTGACAATGTGTGAAGTCACAGTTGGCACTGACCTGTGTGATGCAGGCTCCTGTGAATGCTACAATGACAGCCACTACATTGACAGTAAGCTGAAATTGAAGAAATTTTGAGATGCTGTCATAGACATTGCGTCCCCACATGACAGCTCTGACAATGCTGGAAAAGTTGTCGTCAGTCAGTATGATGTCAGAGGCTTCTTTGGCTACATCTGTGCCAGCAATACCCTGAAAAAAATGAAAAGCGAAGGTAATGAGTTACAGATAACTCTCTCCTGACATCATCAGTGGCCTGAGACTCACCATGGCAAAGCCAACATCAGCTTTCTTTAAGGCTGGACCATCATTTGTACCATCTCCTGTTACTGCTACCACTTGTCTCTGTTCTGCCACTGTGCTGTCAATGATGCCTTCAAAATACAATTATTTCATATTAATGCCTTTGTCTTTTGTGTAAGGTAATATTAAATAAAAAGGACATACCTTTAACTAAAGTGTGTTTATCTGTTGGAGAAGACCGAGCCAGTACTCGTAACTTAGGCCAAATCTTATCAATGCGTTCCTGTTCAATCTAGAAATTAAAAACAAAAGCCTAATAGAATACAAACTACTTTTTAATGTTTTTTTTATGCATTGTTTCAGTTTAAAAGCCCCACCTCTCCCTTTTCATTGCGAATCCTGCGATTGAACTCTTTGCCTTCAATACAAAGGAAGTCCTCTCCAGGCAGCAGGATGCCACACTTGGTGGCAATGGCTCGAGCTGTGTTAATGTTGTCCCCTGTCACCATTCGCACTGTAATGCCTGCACGCTGACATTTCTTTATTGCATCTGGTACCTGAAAGAAAGGGCAAATACAAAAAAATGATGCCAGGTTTTGTGCAGCTAACTACTGGTGATGCAGAGAATGCTCTCAGAAGCTAAGTATATCACTACAAAACGACTAATGTCAGAAGTGAACAGGAAAGAAAGCTGCTCGGTTTTTGTTAAACATTGGACACTAACCTCAGGTCTTACTGGGTCTTCAATGCCCACTACACAAATGCAGGTCAGCCCACTGAGTATATCATTTTCACTATCCCAGTCAGGCTCGCCTTCTGAGCCAGGAAAGTCTCTGTATGCAAGGCAGATGGTTCTCAGGCCCTCTGAGGCCATGGGCTCGATCACCTTCTTAACCATGTCATCACGATCACGGGGACGAAACATCTTTGGCTCACCATTTGCTGTTAGGATTTTATAACATCTGAAAAAAAGACAAAGATAGAGAACTGTATTTAGTAGAGAACAGAAGACTAAAAACGTGGATGGTGGGCTGCAGCAGTTAAAAGTAACACTAAGCCCCCTGTGGGTTAAAAAAAAAAAAAAGAAGAAGCCTGCTTGGTTAAGAGGCTTACTTGTTACCAGCTCATTTTCTCAGAGGCTGTTTTTAAGTCGCAAAGTAAGGGGCTTGGGTGGGATGCACTTGAACGTCTTAATTACTTAAGTCATTACATATATTATTCACATCAAAGATTAACCAGTTGAAGAAAAACTAAGGTAATTACCTACACACATTATAAAATTCATATATGCATATATAAACATTTCAATAGAAATTATTTCCTACTTTTTAAGAAGAATTTCAGAGGCTCCTTTGCTGAACATGCGGTAGCTTCCATCAGCCATCTTCAACACAGTACTCATAGACTTGCGCACAGAGTTGAAGGTATATACTTTGTAAAGTTTCTCTTCAGGGATTTCATTGCGGATAATCTGGTAATCACGCTTCAGATCATTAGAAAAGCCAAGCAAGGCACATTCGGTCTTGTTTCCCACCTGCCGTGGCAGGCCTCCTTCTTTTTCAGGAGGCTAGAGATAAAACAAAGGACAAAGCCAGTTATCCATGTGCCCATACAGAGCCACATTCATGATAAATATTATGCAAGTATTATATACTGCTTACCAAGATTTTGGTGGTGTAGGCGCAGTTTACTGCAATGCCCAGGATTAAAATATCTAACATGGAAGAAGGGATGTTCTCTGGTTCAGGGACCTTTTTGAAGTGTTTTTCAGCAAGGAAGGCTTGAACCACTGTCATTCGGTTCATAGTCAGCGTACCAGTTTTGTCTGAGCAGATTGCAGTAGCATTGCCCATAGTCTCACAAGCATCCAAATGTCGAACCAAGTTGTTGTCCTTCATCATTTTCTGCACAAATAATACAAATGATGACCATGAAAAATCAAAATAATCAATCATCTAGATGAGACATCCACAGATGTTTGTTTTACTTTAATAGAAAATACTAACTACAAAAATGCTTTTAAAAGACTCTCTTTATGATTGGATAAAACCCTCTACTGGTTTAACACCTCATTATTTAGTCACCTTGAATCCATGTCTTAACAGGCTACCTAATGCTTTTAATAGGTTTAAGTATAAGCTGGTCAACAGAAGCACAGGTCAATAGACTTAAGGACTTTACCTTAACCGAGTATGCCAAGGAGATTGTTACAGCAAGTGGTAAGCCTTCTGGTACAGCAACCACCAAAACAGTCACACCAATAATAAAGAATTTCACGAAAAACTGAATGTAGACAGGTGTACAGTCTTTAACCCAGGGTAAGTTCTGTATCCAAAAGGTGTCCACAACAAATAGCACCACCAGGATAATGACAGTGATTGCTGACATCACCAACCCTGGTTAAATGAGAACATAGAGACAAAAGAATAATAAATGCACTGTACTGCAAGATAATTAATCATACAAATGTATTTACATAGAGTCTGAAGTACAATCTATTGTAACTATCAAGTGTTTCAATGCAACTCACCTGCTTTTCCAATCTGTACAGCTAGTTTGGTCAGTTTGCCCTGAAGGACAGATTTCTCTTTCTTTGACATGTTGGATTTCTTTTTTTCCTCTGCATCAGCTCCTTCATCACAGTTCAAAGGCTGCATTTCCATCGCTGCGCCATCATGTGCTTTTGCTACAACAAGGAAAGAGGAAAAGGCTGTTGAATCCTGTGGCTAGCCTGGCACAGTCAAGCAAGTATAGATTAGTATATATTATAATTTTCTATTTACATATAAGATTTTGCATAATATCTTTCATGTATCTGCTCATACATCCATTTTATTAGATTTTTAGTGATAGACTTAAAAATTAAACTCCCATCTCAAGATATTAATAAATACGGTGATTGTCTTGTACAAAGGAAATATATATCTCCTCCAGCATTCTTAAAAGGGCCATCCTTAAAAGTCATCAATACAAAAAGTAGACCTCGAACAACGGTTGTTTATATACTTGATTGTCCTCCGACATTTTTGCGTTTGAGTAGATGGTTTTGTTGTATGTAGAAGTTGTGGGGCAATAACACTGGGCTACTGCAGCTGCTGTAGACTGGCTTGTTCTGCACTTACACGGCCTGTGTAATCTCAGTCTAAAGGATTACTGTTGATTCCTGGCAGGCACAGGGAATATGTGCACTAGGGACTTGCGCCAGGGTTGTGGTCACAGACCCAAACACTACTGATGATAAAAACCCAGGAGGACTACATGGCTGGCTAGTAGGCTGGGATGTGACTAAAACAGTGTCATTATTATTATTTTGTTTCAAAACTACTATGCTGTCAGAATTAAAGTTGGACAGTGAATAGTTGGATCAATCAATAAAAATCAAATTGTGGGTGCCTTAGGGACTGTCGCAGCGAGAGGGGGTGGGAAAGCAGATGTTCTGTGCCTAGAATTGTTGCATGGCTTTAATCTCCTCATCACTAATCGCTATAACTGGATTCTGTAGCACCTGCTGCTCAAAGAGCAATGTGCCAGGAAAGGATGAGAAAAGAGGGGAGAGAGACATAGGTAAAGGTAGTACACGACGAGAACAGCCAGTACTAAGCACACTGACATAGGGTTAAGTAAAAACATGTTATGCTTCATTACTTCATGAAATCACTGCAGCCAATTATCTGAATGAGGCTTTACCCTGTATCTAGTGTCATTAGGTCAGGAGGAATCCACTGATCAAAAATGGAAATGAGACAATAGCACATAATGCTATCTGATAACTTTAAACTTAAAACTTTAAACTTAAACTTAATGTGGTAGAGAAAGAATTATGTGCTTTTTGGAAGTAGACCAGGCTCCCAAACTTACCTTTTTTACGATTCTCCACAGATCCATCCTGCTTTTTGTCTGTGGATAAAAATACAACATATATATTACATCATAATACCGTTTTTACTAACACGCTCATGGCCTGTACAGTCACAAAATGGACTTAAAAAATGTATCTCTAAGATGTGTCTTTTAATGACTTTTAAAAGCCATTTCAATAAAAAAAAGAACAAAGGCACTTATGGCTATTGTATTGTTGTATAACAACACTTTTGGTTGTTAACAAAAAGAGTGACAGAATTTTTGTAGTGGACTAACTTTTCTTCTGTTTTTTCTTTTCTTCTTTTTCTTTCTTCTTTTCCTCATCCTCATCATCCTCATCCTCACTAGCTCCAAGTAAAGTGAAGATAATTCCCGTTTGTGAGTTGACACCCACAGCGGTTACCAACACTTTCGCTGAGCCTTCCATTACATGGGTGCCTTTTAAAAGAGAAAGACAACTTAGTAAATGATTTACAAAAAGCAATACAACCAAATCTTTGTTTTATTCTCTGTGGGTATCCATGGGTAAAAGCAAATTCCAATAATTGCTACAAACAATGTGTTATTAAAGATGATTAAATGTGTGCTACAGATTCCCTTAACTGCACTTTAGAGTGTACAACAGGGAAAAAGCCTTAAATAAAGAAATTATATTATAGATTGCTTTACTTTCCAAGCTTAAATAAAAACAGTTACTCATGCAAATATCTTACAAGCCTTTGAATCAAAAGGCAATTATCAGTTTCTGAATTAATGTTATTGTGATATGCTGCAAAAGCCACTCTCCTTAGCTTTCAATTTCCAAGTCTCTGTCTGTCTTTTTTTAAATAGAGGAAAGTAGTTCAAAACTACAAGAAAAGGAGACATGAGGAGATATGCAAGAAATGCCCTTTGTTTGTTCAGTTAATTTGTTTCTTCTATTTTTACAGACAGCTTTGTGTGTTCACACACAGACAAACCCATACCTATGTGTGTGTATACATAGCAGTAGAGGCCTTGCTAACCCCTCATGATCTAAAACTGAATAATATTTTGATATTCTATTCACAAGTAATCCAAACTGTTCCTGACACTGCATACTGAGGGTAAGGCGACCCTCCATGAAGACCAACCTCTAGTAGCAAATCTCTTTAAACATGTCAACATTTTCAAACTCAAATTAGGTTTGGTTAGCAAGCTGACATTTGTACTATGACAAATCACCTTATTGTTTAAACCAAAGTGGTTCTGTAAACCCTTAAACAGAATCTGTGCGTTACCTGATAACAGCATTGGATCTTTTTCTAGTGTCTTTTTGACATGGTCCGACTCTCCTGTAAGTGAGCTCTCATCGATCTTCAGATCGTTGCCTTGGATAAGGACTCCGTCAGCAGGCAAAAGGTCACCTGAACAACACACAAAACACATGTTCAATTTGAAAAATGAAATAAAATTTAAAAAAAAAGAACTGTCAAGTGTCATTTAAAAAAATTGAATAAGAAAGATTAGATTTACATTTATTTAAAGAAGCATGCTTTTCACCAAAATGCTTGTCTTACCATATTTTATTTGTGCAATGTCTCCAACCACAATCTCAGCCACAGGAATTTGAATAACTTGTCCTCCACGGACAACTGTAAATTTCTGTTCCTGTTCAATGCGGTTTTGGAGGCCTCTAAACTGTTTCTCTTTACTCCAATCATTGAATGCTGTCACTAGCACAACACAGACAACAGACAGAAGAATAGCAGCTCCTTCAATCCAGCCTGCTTCCGATTCATTTTCATCCTCTGCACCACCAGCAGCTTTCCCACAGTCTGCAAAGGGAAGAAATTACGACAGGCACCTTTCATTTTAACTGAAATGAAAACTTTTCAAAATATGAATGATTTTATGGTTTTACACATTCATTGTACCATTTGTCAATATAGCAATAATTAAATCAAATAAATGAATGAAAATTGCAATAAAGTGTTACTTACGATCTCTTTCGGCTTCAGGAGGTCTATAAAAAGAAAGGCCTAGTGAAATTACGGCTGCTATTTCTAGGATAATCAGTGTGACATCCTGTAGAGCCTCCCACACTAATTGTAAGAAAGTTTTAGGTTTTTTGGGCGGTATAAAATTATGCCCAAACACTGTTTGCCTCTTCTCAATGTCTGTAGGCAGTCCACTTAAACCTGCAGAAGAAGAGACAAGAAGATTTATCTCAACAAAGTCTTATCAAATCCATTTATTTTAATTATTTCTATAATGAACACAAAGAATATCTCAAGATTTAACAATGTCTGGAAGGAAAGTTATCCCTCTTCTGTTCTTGCATCTTTGTCATCTGTCTCTTTGAACACATTTACACACGCACGCACACGCACACAAAAGTGTGTTTACTTCTTAAGCTGCAGTATTTCACATATTAATTCCAAGTAGTCCAATTACTTTATGCATTAATTGTACAATATAATGCCATTGAATGGAGTGATATATCTAACCATATTACTAATACACATACCAAGGCTGTGTAATGACCGTGTTTGGACACTACACGGCTGCTTTTTCTGTCGCCATTGGTCATGTGACTCTAGCGTACATGTAATAAAAAGGAATTATGCTGATAATGGACCTCTGTAATAAATCAAAAGACTAGTGATATTAATACTATAAAGTAATATTATATTAATGACCAAAACTAACTGGATTATAGCAACTTTTTTATGCATCAAGAAGGAAGCTCTCAAAAGGTCTGTCTGTATGTAAGGTAAACTAGTTAACTTTAGTAATTTTACATTGTAATGGTTTATTGGTAACAATTTACTACAGATTACATTTCCACAAAAAATAAAAATAAAAAAAATCTAACTTTTGCATGTAGCTTGTTGCATTCAAGCCTATTGTGCTTAGTTTAAAGACATGTCACGATTACGCTGCTCTCCTCCGCCAATTCACAAATCATTATGGTCTATATGACCGTCTAGTGACCACCGCGGCTCATTGCATTGTGGGAAACTTTGAGTCCACTACATATCAGTCACTAGACATTCAGAGACCACTACAAACTGGCGTAATCGCTATATAGTGTTTAGTATGTTGAGTTACACGTCGTATAAACATTATGAAGAAAGTAAAAAGTGGTCAAGCACTCCCTGTACGATACTACTGTCCTGTTATCGAGTCATCTCTTTGACACATTACATGACTGGTTGGCCATGTGCACACAGAGCATTCTGCAGTCACACAGCCGCATGCCTCCACATTCAGATATTCAAAAGGGCCTTCGCACATTTGATGATGCATGACAGTTTTTCAGTTCTATTCATGCCGACTAACAGTGTGTGGGCGACTGTGCAGACTGGCTGAATTTGTGTGTGTCAGAGAGGAGGTGGAGCAGAATCTGGGACCAGGGTAGAGTGACTGTGTGAAACTGCTAATGACAAGCAGATGGATGGATGTGTGTGTGTGTGTGTGTGTGTGTGTGTGTGTGTGTGTGTGTGTGTGTCAAGGGTGAGAGTGCAAGTGACTGAAACAGATAAAGAGCGGAGCTGATGGCTGAAGGGAAGCCGTGTTAGGAATAGTATTGTGTTAGTAGAGAAAAGGATCAGAAGGGTTGCTGTGTGGACAGTCTGTTAGGGAAAGACACACGTGAACAAAAATCATAACACTGCATTTTCATAATGAGCCTAGGCTAAAATTAAAAGGTAAAAAAAATTGTTTGTCTTAGAACTGTCAAACTACTTCAAATTGCTTTAATTACTCAAGAACTTGTCCCTCTATTAAGCAAAACACTTTAAATGTTAATGCCATCTCTTTTTTTGCTCAAAGAACAAGACATTAAACACTATTAAAATGAACTAATTAAAAACAATGGCACAAACTTGATTTTGTTCAAGGCAAGTAAACAGCAAGTGCTAAAATGTTTAGTTCTGTGGGCTACATTTGTCTAAATATTGTTTAGACAAAGACAAATGAGGTAGTTATTATGAAGGATGGGTTCACCCCCCCCGCAAAAGGACACCAATATTACATTTAAATTACAACTTCACGACTAAATTATAGTAAATTACAAAGTACAATAAATACCAAAATGGAAGAAAGAAACAGAAGCTTGTATTGGCCTTTCATTAGAGATTCATTCTGAATTTCAGCTATAAATAGTGGATGCTTCTTTGAAGATGAGCAAATTTAGAAAAAAAAAAAAAAAAAAACAGCCCTGTACCTGTATTACAAACAACATATATAATCTATTTAAAAATGTTTTATCTTCTTGATGTCTAGCAGCTAAGTAGTCACTATAAAATCTCAATAATCCTCTATGACTCGTTACATGGTTAAATGACATTACAAGCTAATGCACTTTTTTCTATTTTTATTTTTTTTCATAAAATGGAGCTGAGAAGAATGATGATGACTCACCAGCACCATTAAAAGGTTAGGGATTTATCCTGAATAGTTGCCTGTTGCTGCTCCCTGGCTGTCTCTTAGCGGCTATTTAAATTTTATTCTATGCCTCTAATAAATCACACAGCTAACAGGTCTCTCACTGTTCTTTGTGTCTACGGGCCAAATGGCAGTGCAGAGTACCCGGCCTTTTTGGAGTCTCTGGGAGGGGTGCTGGAAAGTGCTCCAACCGGGTACTCCATTGTTCCAGTTGGGGACGTCAACGCTCACATGGGCAGCGACAGTGACACATGGAGGGGCGTGATTGGGAGGAACGGCCCCCCGGATCTGAACCCGAGCGGTCTTCTGTTATTGGAATTCTGTGCTAGTAACAGTTTGTCCATAACGAACACCATGTTCAAGCATAAGGGTGTCCACCAGTGCACTTGGCACCAGGACACCCTAGGCCGGGGATCGATGATCGACCTTGTAGGGCTGTCTTGGTTGACACGCCTCTGCAACATCGTGTGGTGGTTGGGGACAGTACCTCTGGACTGGCAGACCGGGGTGGTGGTCCCTCTTTTCAAGAAGGGGGACCGGAGGGTGTGTTCCAATTACAGAGGGATCACACTCCTCAGCCTCCCCGAGAAAGTCTATGCCAGGGTACTAGAGAGGAGAATGCGGCCGATAGTTGAACCTCAGATTCAGGAGGAACAATGCAGTTTTCGTCCCGGTCGTGGAACACTGGACCAGCTCTATACCCTCTCTAGGGTGCTGAAGGGTTTATGGGTGTTTGCCCAACCAGTTCACATGTGTTTTGTGGATCTGGAGAAGGCATTCGACTGTGTCCCTCCTGGTGCCCTGTGGGGGGTGCTCTGGGAGTAAGGGGTCCGGGGCCCTTTGCTAAGGACTGTCCAGTCCCTGTACGACCGGAGCAGAAGCTTGGTTCGCATTGCCGGCAGTAAGTCAGACCTGTTCCCAGTGCATGTTGGGCTGCCCTTTGTCACTGGTCCTGTTCATTATCTTTATGGACAGGATTTCTAGGCGCAGCCAGGGGTCGGAGGGAGTCTGGTTTGGGGACCACAGGATCTCGTCTATGCTTTTTTGCAGATGATGTGGTCCTGTTGGCTCCATCAAGCCAGGACCTTCAATGTGCACTGGGACGGTTTGCTGCCGAGTGTGAAGCGGTTGGGATGAGGATCAGCACCTCCAAGTCTGAGACCATGGTTCTCAGTCGGAAAAGGGTTAGATGATGGAGTGGCTCGAGCATCTGTTTCGGATGCCTCCTGGACGCCTCCCTAGGGAGTTGTTTCGAGCATGTGCCACCGGGAGGAGACCTCGGGGAAGACCTAGGACACGCTGGAGGGACTATGTCTCTCGGCTGGCCTGGGAACGCTTCGGTATCCCCCCGGAAGAGCTGGAGGAAGTGTCTGGGGAGCGGGAAGTCTGGGCGTCTCTGCTTAGACTGCTGCTCCCGCGACCCGGCCCCGGATAAGCGGTAGAAGATGGATGGATGGATGGACAAAACAACAAAGGGATGGCAACACTGTGCATTCACTAGATGGTCAAGTTGAGTACTCTACTGTACGCTTTGTTATAGTGTTGTCAAATATGCAGGAGTGCCATCTGAAACTATTTCAGATTTGAGTCAGATGAGCACGGAAACTTTAAGGACAAGTTGATGTGCAAGCGTTTCTACAAAGTGGCGCTAACAAAAGGAGCCTCACATCTGGAGTTTCGTTTTCACTTTCACTGATTTCAATGATGTTTGCACAGGTGTTTACAGTCTGTGTACACCAGGGGTGCTCAACCAGTCGATCGCGATCGACTGGTCGATCGCAGGCTGCTTTCCAGTCGATCGCGAAAGTAAATTGCACTCCGTTTTGCCCTTTCTCTCTCTTCACCGTCCCATGTCTCAAGACTTATAAATATTAACTTTTATAGACATGGTATTTCGTGAGTAAAGAAGAACTGTACTGTGTATTTTAACTGTACTGTGTATTTTAAAAACAGTTCTTTATTAACCCTTACAAGATCATACGTTCAGCTCTGCGTTGCGCTGTGTGTGCCGGCTGCCTGCGGGAGGAGGAGGGGGGAAGCTATGAGCTGCGAGGATTTGCGTGACAGTCCAGTGGCTCTTTATGAATGTTTTTTATTGTTGTTATAGTTGTTAAAAATCTGTAAAATCCACTGACAGACATAAAGGGTGACCAATAGCTTTGTTTTATGAAAAATGGTAATTAAATAAAATAAATAAATAAATTAATTAATTAATTAATGTATGTTTTTAAACTATTAACTCATTAACTAATTACTTATAAGTGACTTATTATACTACTCATACTATTTCATATAAATATATGGCAGAAATAGTGAGAGTAATATGCTTGTACGCCCAACTGAATTAGCCAGGGTTTTAGCTAGGCACGTTACGTTATTATTAGGGACTCGCTTTTAGTGGAGACATTGAAAGAGCTGCGACTTCAGCAACGCAAAACACAGCTATGGCAGAATCCAAAAAAACGAAAACATATCATTTTCATTCAGACTGGGAAGAGGATTATTTTTTGTTTATTCAAATTAAGTCCATCTGTTTAATTTGCAATGCAAGCTTGGCCTTGCCGAAGAAGGGCAATTTGGAGCGGCATTTCAAGACCGTGCACAAAAGTTACGATGCAGATTTCGGCTAAATCAGCTCAACGCACCGAAAAGTCCGGGAGTTGAAGGGGCAGTTAACAGCACAGCAGTCCATTTTTACAAAGCCAAACACCAAGGGTAAGGCTGCAACTATAGCATCTTATCGCGTCAGTCACGTTCTTGCAAAACACCAAAAGTCTTTCAAGGACGGCGAAGTTGTGAAAGAAGCGTTTGTAGAGGCTGCAGACGCACTATTTGGTGACTTTAAGAATAAAAGTGATATCATAGCTGCCATTAAGGACGTGCAATTATCCCGTGGCACTGTTACGGCGATGTGAGGAATGGCAGAGGATGTCGAGGAGCAGTTAAGGAAGGATATTGAACTGTGTGAATGTTTTCTCTTCAATTCGATGAGTCGACTGATGTTATGGATGTGGCACAACTATGTGTTTTCATTAGAATGGTTTTTGGAGACATGAGTGCAAAGGAAGAGCTGCTCACCATTTTGCCATTGAAAGGACATACTAAAGGCGAAGATATTTTTCAAGCTTTCATGGAATGTGTCAACAAGACCCAATTGCCCCTCTTCAAACTCATCTCTATCACAACGGATGGCGCTCCAGCAATGGTGGGCGTACTAACGAGTTCATTGCGTTGTGCAAACAGAGTGAATATTTTCGGACTTCCTTAATTACCACTGTTTAATCCACCAGCAGGCATTGTGTGGTAAGATTTTAAATATGAAAGAAGTAATGGATGTTGCGATGAAGATTGTGTGTTCCGTCGGGCCAGGAGTCTACAGAGAAGATTATTCCGTGTTCATTTGGAGGAGACCGGTGCAGAACACACAGACCTGTTGCTGCACACGGATGTTAGATGGCTGAGTAGAGGTAAATTTTTGGCGAGATTCTCAGAGTTGTTGCCTGAAATCAAAGATTTTCTGAAGCTTTCAAAACATGCAGAATATGCCCAGCTAGAGGACTACCAGTGGCTACTGGATCTAGCGTTCTGACCGATCTCACTGACCTGCTGAATGATTTTAATTTAGAGCTGCAGGGTAAAAACAAACATGTAATCAACATGATCAGTTCAGTGAACACATTTAAAAGCAAGCTACAACTGCTTTCAAGTAGGCTGCAACACCATGACCTGCGGAACTTTCCTCACATGCAGGCAGAACTTCAGAGTCAGAGCAAAGACTCTGAGCAGCTTGACAGTGCACGTTATGAGGAGCAAGTCCACAGGATCTTGCAAGAATTTGAGAGGCGCTTTACAGACTTTGCATCCATCGAGCCTGTTGCCAGCTATCTGTGTTTTCCATTTGGCCCAAATATTGATGTGGATTGTATTTCCTCCAAAATTAAATTACTGTTCCACTTAGATAACTCTGCTGTTGAGAATGAGATTCTCACACTGCAAAATGACATTGAGATCAAATCCAGGGCAACAACTGGCATGAATGGAGAGTTCTGGAACTTACTGCCTGAACAGAAGTATCACAACCTCAGAATATGCGCTTTCAACTTGACAGCCCTTTTCGGATCAACCTACTTGTGTGAGTGTGCTTTCTCTCACATGAAAATCATCAAGTCAAAGTACAGATCTACAATAACTGATGACCACCTTGTGGCTTGCTTAAGACTTGCAACCAGCTCCTACTGCCCTGACTATGAGAAACTAGCTGCCTCCTCCCAGTGCCAGAGGTCCCATTAAGGTAGAGAAATAACTTTATTGTCACTATTCTATTTACAACTAAACAGTAGGGATATATTTTTTGTTTGTTTTGTGCATATTAAATATGTAGATACGCAACTGGCTTTCTGGGTAGATCTCGACACAATGACAAATTTAAAAGTAGATCTTTGTTCACAAAAGGTTGGGCACCCCTGGTGTACACTTATCAATTAACCTGAATAAAGATTGATATTAAAACCTATCATTTAAGTTATTTACCAACATTAACAAGGAACAGTGCATTTCAATAATATGCATTAATCTATAATAACATAACAGTTAATAAGCAAAACTGTTCATATTAGCTCTTGTCAAATAAAAAAATAAAAGATAAAGTTTTGGATTTTAATTAGTAAATGTATTATAAATAAATTATTGTTGAAATTAGCTTCAAACTAAGTTAAATAAAGGCTTAAAGAAGTATTTTAATGTTGAGTCATGTTAACTCAAGTATTAAAACATTTTTGTATTGTTACAATTTATTTAGATCCTAAGATTAGTTATAGTTAATTTCAAATATTTGATCTAAAAAATAAAAAGCTGAGAAGACCCAACCTGCAATAAAAGCTAAACCCTCTCAGTCTATACTATCAGTTCTATTTGAACAATAAAAAAGTATGATGCAAACTCAAATTATGCTAAGAACAGTTTATGTTTTTGTTTATGTGAAAAAACCCTATTGTCCCATTTTTTACGCGTTATAAAAACACACAGCATCAGTGTTTTGGCAGTTTTTTTTTCTTCAAGATATTGAAATTGTATCAATATATATTTATTTTTAGGTATTTTATCAAAAGTTTAAAATTAAAATATTGTGACAACACTACTTTGTTATTTGATTTGAGAAACACAACATAAACAAATCAAAGGTATTTAAACATTAACTATTAAAAAACATTCACCTTGAAAAGTCAAACACATTTAAAAGATGCATAAAAGACAATCTTCATGATTATTCACAAGAAGTAATTCCTTTTAATTTTGATAAAAAATATAACACTAGTTGTATTTGTGCAGTAGTTTTAATCAAAAGGTTCTTTCACATTCAGTGACGTTCAGTGATTTTCAGGGGATGGTGCATAAAGCCCACTCAAGACATAAATGGAACTTTGATTGGAGAAAACAATGTTGCATTAATAAACTGCCTTAACTATTCATAACAGAGCACAAAACATGTCAAATCTGCCTCAAACGTCATTGGTCAGCCAATTTTAAAACAGATGTGAATGCCACAGAAATGTCTCGTGTGTCCCTGTAGGATAAACTAGACGAGTAGAATAGTTTAAGAGTAGTGGTAATGGTTTAGTTTCAATATACATTTCTAATGTACGGGTCTTGCAAATCTTTAGGTACTTTAATTTAAAACCACAAGTTTATAACTCCACTGGTCTATTACTAAGAAATAAATACTATTAATTAAACTTCAGTGAGTGGTTATTTTCAAAGTTGACGATACAAACAAAATTTCACTAAACTGCTCCAAAAGGATGCAGGGTTGCACTACGAAGCAAGACTGTTTACTCTAAATTCAGACATGAGGACTATTTATCACTCTTCACTGAATGTGGGTGTGGTGTGCTGATGTGGCGAGTTGTCCACTTGTGAAATCTTCTTGGCCCAATGAAATCAATAGGCGGAAACCTAAATATTTATCTACACTAAAACAGCAATCGTCACGGAAAAACTGCCCAAGAGGTAAACAAGCACACTAACAATCATCTTTGCATATTTGCAGTCACATTTTAGAGTCGAGAATATGTACATTTACAGAAAAAGGCTGTGACAAACTGTGCTTTAAGTATTTGAACTATGTAAATAATGCCAAGAATTCAACTGAAACCAATAATTATGTAAAACTTAAATAAATGCTACAAGTACTGAGTTGTACTTGAGTCATTTGATGTAGTATCAAAATGTATTGAGTTTGATTATTTAGTGGTTAAATTTGATATAAGATGGGTTCAAATATGCTGCCGGAAAGTCAAGATACAAAAGAATGCAACTATGAAAAGCATCCGTACTTGTGTAATAAACCTGCCTTGCCAAGTGCCAAAAAATGCTGTTAATAGTTTAATGGCTAAAGACAAAATATACAAAATGAGAAAATGTATAAAGTGGCACAAATGATTTCCGTCCGTCTATTAAACATCACGTGTTTAAAACAGAAAGAGCAAGGAAATGTGGTGGATTAGCTACGGATTGGCCTAAGAGATTTGGGAAATGGCCAACCAACTAATTAAAATTCATTTTCAATTGTCAAGCCTTGGTAATCTTAAATGATAGCTGGATTTCCCAAAAGGTGGAAAATAAGCTGATTACTATTGTAACTTAGCGGCTGTTTTCCAAAGGGCAACAAAACTGACTCAGTCCACTTCCAATTCCATTAATTCTTAACTTACAAAACTTTCATTAAAAGCTCAAGAAAATATGAGGTAGTGGGGGTATCATTTGTGCATTTGTGTTACAATTTGGCTTTCTTGAATGAGGATTTTATACTGAAAATAAATGATACTGCTGTCAGGTGGTAGCTAATACAAAGTGCACTTTTGCAGAGGAGCCTATGCCATGTTGACATTTTACTGAACTTTACAACTAAACCTGATGTAACAGTGTTTGAGTGCATGCACTAAACAAACTCGAACAAGTCACACAAAATAATGTCACGCGCCACAATACGACAGGTCAACATTAACGTCAAGGAGCATGTCTGAATATCTCAAAAATCCCAAAAGCCAAATTTCTATTTAGCATCTTCTCTTTAGTTTACAGTTGTAACAAATACTGACTACTGTAAGGCACAAATTGTACAACTGACAGGTCAATTGTTAAATAGCATGGTCATGAGACATGTCAGAGAGATGGATGCAATGTGCTGCTGAATACAGCAGTGCGTTTTGTTTGGTGAGGCTGTGCAATATTTTTTGTGAAAACGGTGTGTGTGAAAACTGCATACAGAGGACGCTTGCTACACTGACTATGTGGTGCCGTTTTAATCTGGGATCAAACTGAAAATCCCCTCCCATAAGAGTTCAGTCAAGGTCATGCTAGCGATTAGGCTGTCTATAGTCAGACTGAGACAGAGAGTGCAGAAAAAGTAAAAAAATAAGTGTTGTCAACCACCGCTGCCCCAGAGAAAACTTACATGGCCCACTTACTCATAATTTTCCTAAAATGCTTAGTTGTAGGTTTATGGTAAAGAGGTCGTTAAACAACACTGGAGCTCCTGAGCAGATGATCTTACTTATTCCCAGACATGTTTAAGTCATTACTAGGAAGCCTAATAGCCTCCTGTTTTGTGCGTTACATGCGGGACATTGACCTGCCTACAGCTTGGTGCTGTGCCCAGCTTGACAGCTGCTCTGTCTGAAGTCTACACAGAGACACACGTCCAGAGACACGCACAGAGGTGAAAAGAGAGAAAGGGAGGGTGTGAGGGACACATCCACAGAAATAGAGCAGGACTGGCCCAGGTCAGAGCCAGCCTGCCTGGCCACCTGTCTAGCCTATGAGTTTTTCAAGGAAGTGATGTCAAGATATGCACAATTTGGATGACATATTGAATGACTACTGCTAAGCTCTGTGTGCACCACAAAAGAGTACACCAACCATGTAGGCTAATTGCACGGACAGAAAAATATCCTGCATTTAAACTTATAGCAGTCATTATGTCAGTGTAGTGCAAGTGTTACTCTACCATCTATTGGTGATGTTTTTAACCGGTTGCAGAGTCCTTGAACATCTCCGTATGTTTCCTCAATTTTACCGATGGCCTCTGGCCCTCTCAGTTCCATTAAGGCGCGCAGTTCTTTAAGTGAACAGCCAAACTCCCCATCATGGTTGGCCTCCACTAAGGAGTTTTTCACCCCACTGTACGAGTTGTTCGCCATGTTGCTGTTTCCACACTATTGCAAAGTGCCGTTTACAGTGGGGGGAAAAAGGTGCGGTCCTCGCTTAATTCCTCAAGAGTGGGAACCCAGTTGTAGTTTCCATAAACAGCTGACAGGCCCCTCAGAGACAGCTGGACTCATGTGGCAGGTAGCGGGGAAAGAATAGTACAAAAAAAGCCATTTCCCGCAGAGATCTGTGCTCCCTAGTCTGTCATGGTGACCAAGGATCTCCCACAAAGCCAGTGATCACCATGCGTGCAGATCTGCAAGAGAAGAGCAAAAACACACATGTAAAAACCACATCAAGTGTTATTATATTGTCAGACAGATTCATTTATGTCAGTGATGATAAATGCTTCTGTGGAGCATCTGCCACAGCTCAAAACTTGAGTAAACAGAAAACAAGTAATAACATTTTATACATTTGATGTATATTTATTACATTAAATTAGTAAAGAGAATGAAACCAGGAATAAAACTGAACACAAATTAGTACACTGTGAAATAAAATAGCTAGGAGATTATAATCTGCAAGCAATAAGTTTGTTGCTTATTAAGTTCAAAATGTTCAGTGACACTATGTAACTTTTAGCTACTAGGGGCGCAGATTGCTCTACATACTGACTGTATTGTGCGTTTGAGAGAAAACTATCCAAAAGCAAGTTTGAAAGAAAAAATAAACAAAAAAAAAAACATGACTTTTGAAACGTCAGGGTCATTTTAGTGAATTTTGTAGTTTAATAAAACTGTCCAGGGAACTATTTCTGCTCCCTGTGTTCACTTGCTACTAAACCTGCCAAGTCAGGAGAGGTCTGCGCATCCCAGTGGCATGGAATTATATATAATTTATATCAGAGTTTTCTGTCCAGGTGAGAGTACTGTGTCAGAAAAACAGGTATGACTCTACCAATTGCATGTCTAGGAATCCTTAAATCAATACGAGAATGTATATTTTGTAATTTAAAATTATGCAATGCTACTAGCTAAAAGTTATGCATTGTTACTTTAAATAAAATGTTGTACACAGTTGCTCGTGAGAATGTGCATGTGTACAGAGTACAAAATATAGTTTTCCAGGTTCACATAAAAAAAAAAAAAAAATGCAATATAATGTCTTACAGTACGCAGGTATGGGGATTTATGGGTATATATTGTATTGTGGCATGTGTATTGTGATATGTATCGTATCGCCAGGTACTTATAATGCACGCCCCTATCTCACCAGAGAAGCAAAAAAAATGCAGACCATTTCACATTTCTGCTTTTCTTATCCAATACTTTCTCTTAGACACTACATTACACCAACAAACAGTATCAGCAAAAATAGCAACATATTCCCCAGTGCAGACTGGTGGGGGACCATAGTAAGCTGTGTCCAGCTGACTGATTACCTCATGAAAAGCCTATTGTTAAATCTAATTAAGTCTATCTGTGGAATCAGGGAGCTCCATGGCGCTCTACACAGAAGAGTCCATTCTAATAAGAGTCTGCTGTCCATTCAGGTTTAATCATCACAGAGAGATTCATTCATGCTTATCAGTCGAGAGGCCTTTGTCTTACTGCAGCTCTCAAAACAAATTAAATAGCAATACATTTAAAGATTAATGGCAGACAACCAAATTATAACTTAAATCTCAAGTCAATTTCAAAAGCAATCCCGTTTGTGTTCACAAATGACAACTGGAATGTGATAGTCTTTTGAGGTTTGTATGTCTGATTTAGCTCTGAAAATATTGCTAAAAGAATTTCTGTTAGGAACCATTTCAGATTTGCACAATTTCTGTGACCTGGTGGATGTAGGACAAGTCAACATTCACATCTCTTCAAAAAGAGTGTTATCAGTAGCACAACATTAGAGTGATATTTTGATTTAGCAGTGTTAATTGTTCACAAGAACATTAAAGTGACAAATGTGAGGAATTGACTTTTAAGCCGTTAGTTTTCTCAAAATCAAGAAAAGTCAACATTATGGTTGGTCAATTATGTCAAAATGACTTAAATACACAAAACAACCAAATAATCTTTTGTTTTTTTCTACACTGACTAACATTTGTTACGGCTGTATGTGAAATAACACATTTCATCTTGATGTCCTTGTCCTTTAGTCCCGATTGTTCGAGGCTGCACTACTCACACCTATCCCCACAAGCAGCAATAGCGCTAAGTAAAAAGAAGTGCCAACATTTGTTGAGCTGCGACAGTTTCGGGTTGCGGAGCATGGTCACATGTCACAACAGTGGAAAATCATTGTGATTGGATCTCCAAGTCAACAGCTGGCATGGTATGGTTGACTGACAAAAGCTTCGGTTAACCCTTCGCACACCTTCACAGCAAAATCTCAACAATATAATGATTATGTGATGGTTTTACCCTAGAGCCTACATACATCTCAAGATAAATTTTGTTAAAAGCCAGGCACTGGATGGACTGACGTAGCAAAGACAACAGAAACAAGTGTCTCCGAAATATACTTGTGTTTTTGTTACCACGTGAAGGAAACCCTTTGGCAGTTTGAACACCTCTACGTGCCAACAACTAGATGCAAGTCAAGGATAGCAGTTCTAGGGATCCCTCTGCAGTGGAGCTGCCTAATGCAAGGGGTGGTATTTTTAGCTTCTCCCAGACTGTCCCCTCCCCCATTGCTGGCCATGCTGAACTGGGTCAGGCCTTGTAAATGTGGAGGGTACAAAGTAGACACCCAGCCATCCTTGTGCGGCATGGCTTGTAGCTAAAAGTGCTACTTCACCTCACAGATGGGAAGCTCTACACAGCTATCTGACAGGCGGCCAGCTCATAGGAACACACCGCCAGAGGTGTCGCCGTCAACACACCTTCTGTCAGTAGCTCTCTGTCTTACTCCACTCATAGACGGACATGTTAAATTACGCAAGAGGAGATCAACAGTATTACTTCATGATCAACTAAGTTGTATCTGTGCTGCTCAGAGTGTGAATGTGAAAACAAAAAACAAACAAAAATCAGATTGTGCTGTTATTAATATTATTGTAGTAGCAGTAGAGGAGATGTTAATAGTTTTAAATTGGAGCCAGCATCTATTATTTCTTTAAAGTATTAGCTTATTTAAGACATAGTGAGAAAGAAGTAAAAATTCTATGAAGAGACAAAAGCATTAATGTTCAAAAACTGAAACTTAAGTTAAATTTCCAAAAGCTGGACAAGAGCTTATATCAAGTCCAGTTAATCCATAATGTTGCATTTTTATCAATCAACCTTTGTGACACAGGGCCCTAATCAACTGCTGCAAACCAATTCATCTTCATATTCTTCTAGTGATGTCAAAGAAAATACTGCAAGGTCATCTGGTCACATTTTCAATACATTTGATAAAGGAAAAATATGTGGCTAATTAACATGCGTTTGCATTATTAGGGTCGTAATAATACAATACTCCCGATGCTATTAAAATCAAGGTTTTAAATTGCTATAAATATTAAGGTCAAAAGACTGAAAAATGTTTGAGGATGAAGCATTTCTCATTGAGCCACTTTGATGATGAGAAGCTCAAGGTCCTTTGTTGTGCACTTCAGAGCAGCTCTAGGGCATAAGGTCTTGTTGCTACACATTCTGACTTTGCTAGCCCTACAATTTCTATTTGACACTAATTGGTGTGAGACCTAAAGTAAATTTCCAAAAATAGCTGCAGTATAAATTGAAAATTTAGCAAAATGTATTTTCAGCAAAATAAATAATACAGTGGGTATTATTCATTTGTGGTTAAAGCCATTGTAACTAGTTTCACTCTCTAATCCACAATAAACTCATGTCAGAGCGGCCCGCAGACATCTTGCACATGATGTACAAGGATGATGAGCACTGGTGAAGCAGGCTTTTTGTGTCACATAAGTACTGTCACAATTGCACAACTATATTTAGTTTATTTTATTATTTATTCTTATGGATGGTTAGCAAATGTTCACATACTGAGTGCACTCATAATTTAGCCTAGAGTGAAGACTGTGCCTTTCTGAAGCTTTACAGCTGAAATGACATTAAGTGCAGATAACGTTACATCATCTTTATGCCAGCAAAACAATTACCTACATAATGTTTATTTGTGCCAAAATTTACTTCTATAGAAAAATAGTAGTGACTATAAAAATATACATAAAAATCTATAAATGTTCTCTGTATTAATTCCTAAAAGACCTGCAACTGGCTTGTTTTAATCTACATAATTGGCTAAGACATTTAGTTTTACAAGTGTTTATTGTATGAACTGTATTCATTGCTGTCCAGCTACATTGTTAAAGCCAGTGTTCCCTAATAGCAAATTAGCTTTAATTACACCTCATCAGCGAATTAGCCCCTTTGCTCTGACAGTGTACACGTGAATGAATAAGTAGATATGAATGAGTCAGTTTCCACGTAACCTAAA
The DNA here is from genome assembly GCA_024349245.1 of Neodontobutis hainanensis. Taxonomy (NCBI): domain Eukaryota; kingdom Metazoa; phylum Chordata; class Actinopteri; order Gobiiformes; family Odontobutidae; genus Neodontobutis; species Neodontobutis hainanensis. The sequence goes on from JALDNG010000056.1 coordinate 3,219,112, forward strand.
ACCTCAGCTTGGAATAACCTTGGCCTTGCTGTCCACACAAAGTGAGATAAGCAAAACTTCATCAGTAAATAGAACCATAAAAGCATTCTTAGTGCAAACCATACAACCTTTAGTGTACTTAAGTGAAAAACTCCTCCCTTAAATGTCACTTTCAATTAAAAAGTATTTTTCTTTAAATTGATTTATTATTATAGTTGATTGACTTAAGTGCAAAGTGAATAGGTAAAACTGTCATTTATTTGTACTATAATATCAGGTTAAGATAATAACAGAGCATTACAATTAGAGGACTAGACACAATAAATAGCTCTTAAGGAGGATTCATCTATGACAAGCTAAAGCCAGATCTGACAAACAAATACTGCTTAGACGTTTTATTGCTCTACTTCATAGTCACTCTTTGACAGCTAAAACTCCTGTGCAAAGGGGGAGACAAACAGCCACCCTTAAAAAAGTAAGCTGTATCGTGAAAACAGTTGAACTCACAAACAGTCCACAGCACACATGACACGGACACAGGACAAAAGCCTGCAATTGTTGATCTAATGCCATAAAACATTAGCCTGGCTCCGCCCTCCTACGTACTTCCGCTCAATTTCATTTCGCTTTAGTACTTAGTCTGGGATCGCTGTATATTCTTAGGTTTCTAGAAATCAATTTTTTGTAGGACCAATCAGCGAACAGAGGGAGTGACTTGTTGTTTCCAGTCGGTTTCGGCGCATGACATACGTCACGACCACACGTTAGCGATTGGTTATGGCAGATCCTGTGACTCTGGGCAGATCCAATAGTTTTAAACTTCAACAGAGTTCCCGCATTCAAGGAAGTAAACGCTTGTCAATGGAGCGAGGCCAGACTCTCTGTACAAATGAAATGTACGAGAGTCTGGTAGAACCAGGCTAATAAAACATGGCTTCACAACACAACCCATGCCACATTACCGACTTGTACAACTGCTGGAGCTACATTAACATTTGAAATGCAGCAGCCCTACAATTAGCAAGACAATGTCCAAAGTGTGGCATAGAAAGGAATATAAAAGTATATTTTAGTCATTCCTGAGTGACAGCAACAGTCTGAGTTCAAAGGCCTCAAACACAGATTGTGTTACTGATGGTTCAGGGAATGATTAATCAAACGCAGAGATTTCTATATCAACCACATTTAAAAAAATAAATAAATAAATTACAGCTACAGCTGTGAAATATTTATTTTACTAATTGTACAAGTACAGTATTTGAATTTGGCCTTTACATTTGGTTTGTTTTGACTTTTATTTTGCAAATGTATTATTACAAATATGTCCACAAGCAACATCACATTGCTATACTGTATACAGCAATGCAAAAAGTCAGTACGCAAACGTTGAAAGACACTGCTGGCACTGCAGCACAAGCTGGGTGCTTTTTAATTGGATGAGGAGTGATCCCTTCAGCCTGACACCCAAGGTGTTCAGTGACTGCACTCCACATCAACCTGGAAACTTGCAGGTCGCCAGTGTTAGCGAGTGCGTCTCAATATTACAATTTATACAAGGTCAAGCGTATAATGTTAACGTACCTACAGCCTGTAATCAACTTGTGGTACGTAAAAAAGCTTTGGAAATGCGAGACAGATGACCATTACTACATTCTTTCCAATTTGTGTTGCTTATCCGTGGGCAAGCGCTGTGCCGTTTAGCATTGTACCTTCAAAGGGAGACAGTCATCTTGCAGCAACATTTGAGGTCGGTAGGTATGCTTTTAGATAAGATAGAGGCAGTTGGACCAGTAGCCTTACACTTTGGGGTTTAGGCAATGCATCCCAGAAAACAAAAGTAGTCATTAAAGCTATAGATGGGAGTTAGGTTTTACATTTAAAAACAGCAGTCATTGTAGAAAAACGGCAAACGATAAAGATGCGCCATTAGACAATTTATTATTTAACAGTACAAAAATACTATAACAATACAGACCCTGCAGATGGTTGAAAAGCGCTCGGCCAGTCATTTTCGTCGCTGAGTAAAAGTGACAGTGGGCTGACAAAATGAATTGCATGCGTAATTCGCAATTGAGACCTGTTCAAGTGAGAAAAAACGGTGCAGCCAGACAAATATGCAAAGGATCCCGTTAGTCGCCGGTGCGTAAAAGCCGGACATTGTGCTTGTGTTTGCATTGTATTTTACTCAATATAGACAGGTCCTAAATGCTTTCAAAGCTTTGTGTGTTAGAATGAAATACACGTTCAATACATGACGCTGTGGATACCCCACAGGCCTTGCTGCATAACCAACCACAGAGTTAGAAACATGTATTTAATACAAATCCATCCGCACGATTCGGCGTTAAACGCGCACGACGCTAGCCAACTAGCTCCCCGTGTTAGCTTCTGCAAATAGGAATGAGAGGAACCGCACAAAAAGCTATTCCCAACAAATTGACATGTCGTAAAACTTAGCCCAGAGACAAACCATATTCCTAATAAAACCAAACTCAAGAGTAAAAACCTGCCTGCATCCTGACTGCTTAGCTACAGTGTTTGGAAAACGAGATGACCAATGGCAGTATCTATCCATTCTATAGCGTTAGCTAACGTTAGCCTGAGGTACAGCTAACGAGACCCAAGGCAGATACTCACCAGTGGCTGGCCCTCGTTGTTCACTGCAAATTCGCATAAACACTTGACTGGCTTCTGGGTCGCATGCAGTCCCCAAAACCCAGGACGCTGTCCTTAAATTGAGACATTTAATTGGCTTAGACAGAAGAATATGGTAAAATATACTTACTCCGTTCAGTGAAGAGCACCCCTGATCCCTCTCCCTGTGTTAACTCCCCCTCAGTCTCACCAAAGACTAGACTCTCTCCCAGATCTGAAGTGAGACCCCGCCCACTGCACTGTCACAACCACAACCAAAGACTCCCTGTCAAGATAATCTACTTCACCAACCAACCGAATGGAGACCTATGCCCAGCACACCGGAAGTCAGATGACTGCACAGGGCGTAGTACCCTTATGCAGTGGCATCAAAACGACACAGTTAATAACAGTAATGCAAATAAAATAAATAATAAAAATGCAAGTGAAAACCAAAGCCTGTGACATAAAACGTCTTGGTTACATATAAAAAAAAATCTGCATTCTTTTTCTTGTTACCAATTATCTGTATTCAAATAATTATTTGCATAATATGTCATTACAATTTGGGACGCTAGTGGCACGCCCATTCAAACTGGGCCTTTTTTAAAATAATTAATGAAGGCGTTACAGGAAGTGAGATGAAGAGAACTATTCTGATTCCCTAAGTGCGTTTCTATCACAACACCGCCGGGGACATGTGATGCACGTCAAAAAGAGGATGGGTACGGAGCACTTGTGTGGATTCCTATTGGTTTAACCAGCATATCAGTCGCCTATGGAAACGGTTACGTCATGATCTCCCTGTACTCCCTTTTTGATCCCGCGTCGCTTTATAATACCAGGCTTATTCAAAGGTTCTCACTATCCTGTGATGTAGTCTGCAAAATGTACGCACTGAAGTTTGTCTGCCGCATCGTGTCTGCGGTCTGAGCTCCACCTAAACCACAATAAGGTATCTTCCCCTTAATGCCTAATCAAACCTGACGTCATTCTTTCCATGACGTTGCGCCGTTTTTCTTTTTATCTCAATTCAATGGCGTATTCATTGCCATTCTCCCATTTACCAATATGGAGTTGCACAACATTATCAAAGTAGCCCTTACAAAGCCAACTCATTTTCTTTCATGACTTCTCAAGTTTAAAAAAAGGAAACTTGTTTATTCTTATTCTGAACTAGTAACTATGGTGGTAGTGTAACTTGTTGAGGTCAAACTGATTTTAAAGTGGGAAAGTTTTAATTCAAAACAGAGTCTGATTTGCTTTACTGAAAATGAGGAAGAAAAGAAACAGGAAACTGATTTTTGTGAGTTGTCTTGTGTAACTGCTATGTCATGTGAAACAAAAAATTACAGTGGCAGCAAGCATTTACAAGGATTCAACATGGTTTTCAAGCATTTTATTAAAGAAGGATCATTTAACATGCTGTCTAGCTGAAGCTTCTGTCAGAAGGTGGATTCTGTAGTAACAAAGTTTTAGCCAAGCTCTCATCTGAGGGCCTTGAACTCTGCAGCACTGAAGCAGTTGCACAAACTATTTTTATTTCTACCATTTTCCAAATTACTCTTAGTGCTTTTGGTTCTGATTGGCTAACTTACAATGCACATTTATTTGTCTGTACATAGGAGTGACAGATAATAATAGCATGGACAAGGATGTTTGAAAGTGTTACATCAGTAAATGTAATTAATGTTAGAAAATATAGTGTGCACTATATGAATTGTATTTTAGCATCAAAAGAACTGTATAGTGTTTGGAATTTTTGTTTAAAGGTTATTTATTTTATGCAATATGCTGGAGCACTCAGTTCTGCTGCATTTAAAAGCCCTAACATTTAGTGAATTGGAAATCATCAATCATTTTTCTCACAGTTGTCTCACTGCTGACTTGGAGGACATTTGCCATATGCTCTGGAGCATCATGTGAACTACAGTAAATGTCAAGTGTCATTAGCCTTTTGCATGCTAATGTGTTGCTCATGTTGTCTGGGTAAGCATTAATGATGAAGTAGGGTAAAACTTTCCCAAAAGAGGATCTTTAATCTGGCGAAAACTGGGTGGTTATTAAAATAAGTTTAAGCACATTAACTTTTATAACGGAAGTATTAGTCTCCAAAGTAAGTCTAAAGTTTGTCACCTTTAAGAAGATAGCTGTGGTTTGTGTCTGCATTTATCCCAGCATAGATCTTTAATTATTGGTAGAGCTATACATACCACAAGATAAGACAAATAATTGCAGGTTAGGTCTAAAAGGGTCTAGAAGCAACAATGGATGACTGCGTCTGCTCTGAAAGAGGGACTTACGTGCAGACTGTGCATCTTATCACATATCGCTGTAAACAGATAAAGTCATTTTTACAAGTACCAATTTCAGCAATAATTATAAAGTAAACACAAGTGTGATGGAACTGCCTCAGGAGATCATGTGGCTCCTTTCGACAAGGCAAGTGGAAAATACTTTATGGTGGAGTGTCTTTATTGGTTGACTACTTGCCCAAGAGCCACTATCTATGAGGACATGTATGATTATTGCTTCCTCTGGTCAACTGATCTTTCTACACCACATTGTGTTATATACGGACGTTGGATTTTCCACTGGCTCAGCATATTGGCAGTTACACATTGAAGGGGAGGTTGGAGTGGCTTCCTACTCTGAAGAGGAAGAGGAAAACTGTGTTGCAATAGAAAAGACTGTTTGTGCTTTAAGTGTGAAAGAATTTTCCAGTTATAAATTATTACATTTGCTTGTCAAAATTTTCCAGGTTATGAGACATTTTAGTTACCATAGCACCAAAAGGCTGAAATAATTACAACTTTTAATAATAGAACAGTGACGTATCAATTAGCTGATTTTAGGGATGTCTCGCAAATATTCTAATAACACATCATTAACACTCCTCAATTACTGTAATCACATTTTTCCTGAAATCCACAAAGTCTAAACATTGATTTATGTCTGCTGCATGAGTCCCCAATTACATGCTTAATATGCACACTGCTGACGAGCAAAACAACCACCACGGACACACAAATTACTACTATGGAGCAGGTAGTTTTCTATGAGCTTTAAGATGGAGGATCTGAAGAAATGCTGTGAAGTCCAACACAAAGACCCCTTGTGAGATGGGAAGCTTAGGGAGAGGTGGTTGTAAGGAGGGGTCTCTACCTTTACTGAGCTGCTCATGTTTGTGTTTCCAACTGCCGCTGGAATTTACAGCAGGCACCGGTGAAGGCAGTCAAAGAGAGGTGAATGCCCTCCAGGATACAGGCCAGAGTTGTTGGGGAAAAGGGGAGAGCTAGAAAAAAATAGAGAAAAGGGGAGAGAAAAATCAAGAGCAACAACAAAAAAAAAGGAAATTAAATAAATGCAAAAACTCAAGGGGACAAGGTGTGTGAACTGGAATCAGTGAAGCAAAACCCAAACTGTGTGTACAGAATATGTATGTGAGTCTTGGGTGGGAGACAGTGGGCTTACTCAGTCCTGAGCTAAGATTATCTGTCCAAGTTTCCACTCACAAACAATAATTCTCCTCAAGTGCTCAGTGCAGCAACCCACCCAAACCAGTGAGAGGGTGTTTAAATGGATAAAGCTGAGTATGGCTATGGTATGTCCAAACCATACAAACGTGTGTGACGAGCCATAGAAGGGTGTTGGAGGTTGTGCCATTGCCTTGTAGAAAATGATTTCCATGGTCTGTTTTCTGTCCATATCTTCTGTATTTACACTTGGCTTAGCTCACCATAAAAAATGTGTATTTCATACAAACCAATGAACATTTACATGAAAAATAAAGTGGAGCAATTCCCATCAAGGCCAAGAAACCATCCAAGATTCTGTATTTGGAAACTAAAGTGCATGTAAATTCCGAGTACAAAAATAATGTTAAAGATAGCACAGTCAACTTATTTTAAGGTTTTAAGGTAACAGTTTAAGTAATATAAAAAAATCAAAGCTAAGGTAATAAAAGGTCCAGAGCTGCATGGCATAAACTGGGCACAGTCGGGGCACTGAGGAGCAGATCCAATGGGAACTTGGTGCCCTTTACACCCCTTTTCATCCCTTTCACATGAGGGCTTTTCCCTTGGGAGTAAAACAAGGCACAGGGCAGAAGAGAGAGGAGAGTTATAAAGAAGGACCTATAGTTCTTGGTATTTATGGACACACTCAAGATGTACACAGATTAATGTATTACACAGGAGTAGATTAAGTAATGAGCTAGAAAATGTGTTCAAATGAGTATCAGTTGTGGAGACATACGATAACTGACAAGGAAATCATATTAACACAATCAGAGTAGATCCCAATTTCCACTTTCAAAATGTATCAGCTGTAAAAGCCTGATAGTAAACCATAGTATTTGGTTAAGTACTAGTTGCAAACCTAGTCCGTTTTCTGGTCAGTATTCTGTTCTAACTTTAATTGAACCTGACTGAATGCCTTTTATTTCCCTGCACAATCCCAAACCAATATTCCATGTTGTTCCTCAGGAGATTTGTGGGTAAAGCCTTGTTACCAAGCAGTGACCAACCCTGTGATTATATGCCATATCCCCATAATCATTAGCACTGACACACCCCTTACCCAGATTCAGAGAATGAGAGTGTAAGTGAAAGGCAGAGAGAGCCAGATCAAACATGATCCCACCATAGCACATAGATATGTCAAATATGCCTGCATGGGTTTACGCAGATGCTTAGTGGTTAATGTAATGACTTGTATTGGTATGAGTAAATTTCAAAGTATATACCGCTGGATTCTGTATACCAACCCTGTGTCCGCTCAAGAAAATATGTGGGACAGGGAAATTGCCAGTTTTATGCATTTTTTATTCTGATTTAAAAGCACAAATAAAGCTACTTAAAACAAATCACACAACAATAATGTTATCATTGTAAAAGACTATATTACCCAGGGGTAGAGTGGAGATACCATTTATAAATCCACCCTCTAACAAAGACGTTCAAGGTTGTAATAAACTGACCACTGCCTGTGTGAGTGTGTAGGAGCATCAGCTGCTCAACTTAAATGTAAACAGATGTGTGACATTCAATGGTTTCATCTTAAGGTTTAAGACAGTACTACTTAAGAGCAAGAAGAATGTTGCTTATTCTGAAGAAATCACCCTAACGGACTGAGTTATTTTAAATTAAAGAGACCATTGTGTCCCTAGTATTAAATTATTGTTAGCACACTTAAGAGGGCTAATCTCAATTGTTGTGGACAATAATGTATGCATGTTGTTGGTTTCACCTGATCATCCACTGCAAAAGTACAAAATAATTTACCAGTTTCCACTTAAAGTTATTAATTACAAGGTGTCAGGTGTAAAGACGTGACTCACATTAACACTTCTACGTCCAAACACCCTCTGGGTGTTCTGTCACAGAAATTATCTACAGTTCGGTTTACCAAATGCTGTCCTCTCTTGTCTTTCGGTTCCCTCCTAAAGTCACAACCTTTTGCTGCTGGCCAGTGGTTAATGGAAACTTTCAGTGTGTCATGTGAAGGACAAAGCAGTTTTCCAGTGCAGTTTGCAGAAAAAACCCCACCCTTGGTGTGGTGCAAGATTGTCAGAGGTTTTACAGTGGGCTCCCTTTTTGACCTCGAGGAGAGAAAGTATAGGAGTGTTTATGTGCGCTGGGAGGAGGTGAGTGAGGTGACATTGTGATGTAACAGCTACACCTCATTTTACCAATTACCTCATTTAAAATGACAACCTAGCCCCATGGGATTGAGGGGGGTTGACTAATATATGGATGGGAATCAACTTTCTTGCTGTGAGGCAGGAGTGCTAACCACGCTGCCACAGTGCTGCCAGTAATAATGCTGTGGCAGAAGATTGGACCACACACTCACATTTAGCATGGAAATACGAGTGAAAAATAAGAATAATAGGAGGTGTTATATTTTAAAATGTTAATGATTCACTAAGTCTTCTGTTTTTATAAACCCTTTTGATGTATGTTATCCTGGCAGACTACAAAGTGGACTGATTTGTACTCTGTACTTTGGCTTTTTTTTGTAGAAATTATGCGGATTCTGTAACAGTTGCACAATGTCTAAGCTGGAGTCAGCAGTTCGATAGACTTGTAGAAAATAGACCTTAGCCTCTAAAAAAAAACACTTCAAGCATCTAGCCTAGTTAAGGGCTACCCTACTTTTAGCTCCAATAGCCCAGTTACTAAAACACCCAGAAGAGTCACTCTCTCCATGAGAACTGCAAATAAGTAATGGCAACTGTGAGCAAACACTGAAACTACCCTCATCCTAAAATAACGAGGAAAGAATCGGCAGAGTTGTCAAAAAGAGCCAGAACCAGGAAGGAATGTTTTACATAAATATTTCAAGCACCTATTTGACAGTTTAATCCTTAGTGACTCACTAGGTATATCTTGCTCAAGGACAACTAGACAGGACACAATGCCCTTAATGAACACTGAGTGCTGTTGTACAGGCAAATGTTAAATATTTTAAATTATGAGATGCCATTATTTAACAAGAACTTTCCCATAATGTGACAATGTTACTTTTCTGTGGCTATAAAATTAACCAGTTGAAGTTAGTTTAGACAATTTAATGGCAGGCAACATTATTTTCTAAAAATCTTTTTTAATGTGGTCTATGTTTCTTTTTAATGACCCCACATTTATTAAGTGTTCAAGACTCAAGGTCTGCCTAGCAATCATTATCTAAAACTGTTGATGTGCTCCAGGCTGGAACAAAACCTAGGTTCGTTCCAGTTTATTTCCCAATGTCAAACAAGTTCCTCTGGACTGTCAAATGCAGGGAAGCAGTGACTAAAAACATTCCCCAGAGCAGAAGCATCGAGGAACTCCTTAAAGGGAAATAAGGACAGAGGAGTCATGAGTGAGACAGTGGTAGAGGCTGCAAGTCATCATTAGCGTTATCTGGAACCTAATGTTGGATGTGCAGCGAGCGGGCACAGTGCCACTTTTAGTAGATGCCAATTGCTATCATTATGGATAGTTACATTCCTCAAGGTGCAAACTCTGCAAGAGTAAGTGGAAATTAAACTGACTGACTCAAGGGACCAAGTGTGATAAAAATATGCTAACTTGTTTTAAAGTTTAGTCAGCATATATATTTATATCTTGTCAAAATTACATGTGAACTTTTATTCTTTTATTGTGCCCCCTGCTGAATTTCTGTCTTTTCAACACTTTTTTTTCTGTCACTGTCTCATTGTCTCCATCTCTGTCCATGTTTCTTTTTAGGTCACAGTCCAGTAAGACGATAAAGACACTGGGGGGTGTTGGACGTTTCTGGCTGGGCGGCGGCAGTATCTGTGGTGTTACGAGTGGAAAGGGAGAGCATTGGGAGCGTTGGTTGGGGCCGTGTGGCATTGTACCTGCTCATTCATAATGAATGAGCGGCAGCAATAATGGATGAGGCTGGTGAGTAACCTGAGGATGCAGTGGGACATGGAGACTTCGGCCTCAGCCTCCTTTTCCTCTTACTCCTCCATCGTATTTTCCTGTTGTCAGCCAGTGAGCTTTTCTCAGAACACATGGAACATGGGGCTCCACCACAGACAACCACACTGAAAACAAACACGGGACACTCCAAAAAAACATATGTTACAGCAACAATCAAATAAGATGCCATTTTATTTGGCGACATATTTGTAAGGAACTTGTTATTAATAACTGTGGGGGCAACAAATAACAAATATGAGCATATTAATGTAAAATTGCAATATGTTATGAGTTCCTCAGTAATGTAAATATTGTTGTAACTGGGGGTCAGTGGCTCAATGGTAGAGCGGTCGTCCTATAAAAGGTTGGCGGTTCGATTTCCGCTTTACTCACAGTTCATACTTGTTTTCATAGTTGTTTTGTCCTTGGGCAAGACACCTAACCCTCCTTGCCTCCACTGGTGTTCCAGCTGTAACACTGGTGAAAGGAAGCTTAATGTAAGTTCCTTTGGATAAAACCATCTGCTATATGTAATCTACAATCTAAAAGCTAAGGGCATATTAACTGTTAATGATGAGATCTTTGAGTCAGCTGGCCCCCACAAAGGGAGAACTGTACCCAAACAGCTGCCACGGCCCACACCAGCTCTATAGTTTATAGCAGTCATTGGAAATTCAATACCAAAGGGCCTATCCCACCTTACAGTAGCAATCAATGACTAGCACTTTTGACAGGCAACACTGCTGTCAACTGCTGAGTACAGGGTCACAGATGGGAAACAGGGATGGCACCGTGTGTGTGCGTGTGTGTGTGGGAGGAAGGACAGTGGGGGTGGGGGGCAATGAACTAGTGAAGCTCATCAGCACTCACACAAACAATGGCAGGCTTAGTCACACACCTGATGGACTGTGAGAGAGAGTGTGCGGGCAAGTTGGGGTGACTGACTCAGCGCTGCAGTCAGAGTGGGATTCCAAAAGAACAGATTCGACTTGATTCTCTTCATGTCTCGTCACCCAAACCTCGGGGAATGGTGTGCTCCATTTATCTAATTAAAGCTCCTTGACTTCTGAGAGGTTGCAGATTGATTTCTGCAGTGACACAGAAGCAGAACTAGTGGGCCCAGAGCTGACAAACCTTTAGGTGTGAAAGTATAAAAGGATTTCCAACGTACTTTGTGTGATTACATAGCAAAACTTTCGGCTGTATAGGCTCAAACCACTACAAAATCAATAATTCATCATCAGCATACCGCTGTGTGACCATGTGAGTCAGTTCGAATAGATGGCAGTCCAGAATGAGTGAGTGTTAAATTAGAGATGTGGCAGCAGTCAACAAATGCATTTACTGCAACTAAAATAAACGTCAAACGATGGCAAAGTTGTTCACAAAACGTTATTATCAAATAAATTATTATTAATTAACTATTATCTAGGTGAGTGTCACACTGCAGACTTGTGGTTATGAACTCTAGTGAAAGCAAAATGTCAGCATTTATTATCTGCTGTTACCTGTATGTGAAACAGCCTTTACCCTGCAGTCACAGTACCTGACAGGACTGTTCTTGTATTCCTAATATAGTGTGGCGTCCACTTTGCTCTTCAAACATGCATGAATGGCCAAATATGGCTGCACATGCAATGTTCTAAGAAGTCAAAGAAAAGGTCAACAAACAATATAAATATAAATCCGTACTAGGGCCAGCTGTGTACTGTCCAACCACATGCTTTCCTTCTTCAACTCCATCAGTGATTTTTATCTTCTCAGCAATAAATAGCACTGGTCAGTTCTACGGCTGCGGTACAATAATGCAAGGTAATGAAAACAGATTGCACATTCAGTGTCATCCTGTCAGCAGCATGAGTCATCTGAGTCGCTCTTTTCATACACATCATCATTACTTTGGGAAATACTTTTATTGCAAATACAAACTGAAGTAAAATGTGTAGGTTGCACAACATACTACAACCAGTTGTATAAAATGTGATGTTTGATCATTTTATGTTTTTTGTTTACAGTCAAATGAGGTTGTAATTTGAGAAAACACAAAATAGGAACATGGCTGCATCAGTCATTGTTGTCAGTATTTTATTACCAAATGTATTTTAATCTAAAGGACTGATTAAAAAGAATATATATGTATTTCTTAACAAATATTTGCCTGCATTAGTATTTATTTAATCTCACCTTACAAAACTGACAACAAAAATAAAATTCAAGATAAATTATTTACTACTAGGAGGGTGCAAAAATCATTATTCGATCTTGAGCAGAAGAGATATTTGACATCTTGGTCTGATTAAACGAAGATGAAAAATCCTCCCATCAATTGAAATGGGCATGACAACAGCAAGAACCCCCTGAGTGGGATATTGACAGTGATTGATGAGTCATTGTAGACAGAATCTATTGAGGACACCCTTGGGAGCAGAAGATTTATATTGTGGGTAGACAAGGTTCAGACATGTGATACAAATAACAGTTACATACATAGATAAATTAACAGTTTTTTTTTTTAAAGTCCTCTAAATGTAAATGAAATTCTTGGTAAATAATTGATTAGGCTATGCTGTTTTATATGTGCGTATTGGAAATAAAATACACAGGGGTCCACTGTAGTTTTTCTCTACAGGTCATTTCATGTCAGTAGAAAGGGACAGCTTAACATCCCTGAGCTTAACTGCTCCTAGTACAGCCACCTCAGCACAGAGAGAACAGCCTCCCATCCCCCATGCATGGGATTTTACTCAGAAGCATCTACTATAATACAAATACTGAAAATGTGCAAAAAGTCATTGTAATAACCGATTCAAATTAATTTAAACCATCTGCAAATTAAAATGTTTAAATCTTGCACACACACAGAGATACTGGACTGCTGTGAAAAAAGCAGTATTTAAAAAATATAAAATGACAATTACAACAATTAGTTCATAATTCCTTGTAAAAATATTTCATCTAGTGCAAGTTTCTTGTTTCACTATAATCCTGTATGTTCCAACAAATGAGTGAAACAGACTGCCTGTGAATTCTTGTTATCAATGTCACAAGTTTTCTGAGCAAAGCACTCTCAGACTTAAACACAGTGAAATTCTGTGGCACAAGACACTGCAGTTTCTGATCCAGACACATCATTACATTGTAACCATATCCCTCAGTTACTTTTCAGTATTCAATGTCCTGATGTGCTGTGGCTGCATCTGGTAATCCACAGTGATGTGATTGGAGAACATCTCAATATAGTGACCTATTTTCAAGTAAGTTAGCAGGGCTGCCATGCCAGCATGGCTTAGCTGATCATACAAATCGGTAACTGGTCTTTTATATGTTCAAAATGTAACTTTTGCTGTGTACATGACTATTTATAAGTGAATAGAGGGACAGTAAAACATGTGCGTGCTATGTATGCTTTGGAAGTGTGCATTGTCACTGCATGAGTTTGCGTCTGTGTGAAGATGAAAAAACAAAGAAAGCTTATGGCTCTAAGGACCAAAGTAGCTTGTCATTTTATTGTATGCAGCGGTGCCATGGTAACAGAGGAAGCCGGATGTCTGTAGCGAGGATGTGACCCCTGAGAGAGAATCAAAGGTATAGCATCACTCACATACACAGTGCTACAGTCTGGGTAAAACTCAGTCAGACACGTGTGCTCCTACTTCTAATCAGAGGAATGAATGAATCTAGACTCAAATTTTGATACATGTAACACACAGTTCTTAGTGATTAAAACTGGAAGGTGTCTTGATGCACTAACACTGAAAAGCAACAGCAGTGTATGCTGTGTCTTTACTGGGACACAGATGTAACAAGATAGGGGGCAGTTGTACATACCCTTGAGCACAAAACACTTTATAAATAACTAAGAGACACATGCCTGTGGCTCATTAACATTATCATTCCAGTTCACAAATATGTACACACAGGCTTACACATGCACACACACATAAATAGAGGACATCCAAGATATTAATATCCGTCAGCATGTGAACTACTCAGGAGCTGTTACTGCAAGTAAAACTTAACATCTTACACTCTTAACGTAAACTTTTAACAAAGGGATGGTTTTGTTGATTGCTGTGTTTACCAAATCATTTCCAACTGTGCCACTTTATAAACGAAAAAGACTGATGGATTTTAGTTGGATTTATTTCTGCAATTAGAATTTATCCAGAGTTAATAATAAACCTGGTAAAAGTGTCATTATATTTTCTATATTTTGTAAGCATGGATCTTCAACAAAAGCAACAAAGCTAAAAAAATACTATTTTTGAATTTAATGCAGCAACTCAGTGTTTTGAAAAACAACTTAATATTTTCATTTGCTGCAGCAGTATGAGGCCAAAGCCACCAATAAGTGGAAGGTGAAGAGTGAACGAGAAAAGAAAAATGGGGAAGGTGTACACTGAGTGAGAGTGTTGAAATGAAGGTGAAAGTACAGGGGAGGTAATAACCCAGGTGGACATGTGGGCCACTATTTCAACAGATACAAGTTGTCCAACTGAGCAGGCTGTCTCAACATGTGAAAGACACAATCAGTTTTTGTGTGAGTTTGATTATGCCTGGAGGATGTGTGGAGTCTAGTGTGTGCGTTTGATCATCAGTAATAGTTTACAGGTTGTGAACAAGGAAATACATCAAACAAAACGCAGCTTATTCATACACTGATTGAATTGATAAAAATGTTGTGAATACTGGATGAGGCACACAGTTTTTATTATATCCATATAATATATAATATATAATAATACAGCTGGATTTTTATAATAATAGAGGATAGTGTTATAGTATTATTGTATATTCTTAGTGTTAGTGTTTTTCTTACCAAGACCTACCACAACTTACACTTTTAATGTTTTAGTGTTAATATGATCATATGACTTTGGTGCTTACAGTGGAAGCCTGTAATGAGTAGCTACAATGCATTTTCTTTATACAAATGTTTCACTTCTACCATCACACTGTATCAGAGTGTACAGTAGGCGTGAGGGGGTCTCGCCTGAGCTGACCCCTGTTTAGAGATAACATCATTACATTGTGGAGCTGCTACCTTCAACAGCCAGCCTGCCGTTTCCAAGGCAATGGACACTTTCATTCCACTGTGGCCACATTACAAAAGTGCAGTGTGTATGCACATGCAATTTCTAGGTGTTGTACTTTGTTATACCTCATTCAGAACATGAGGTCACTTAAGGTACGACACTAAGAGAATAAAAAGTCAATACATTTTAGGCATATTATGTAACATACATATTTTAATGCAAGTACATTAGTGAGTCAGGCTTTCTAATAGAGGATAGAAAACTGCATTAATATAATATGTCGATAAAGTGCTGCAGCAAAAAAGACAAAGCAGTGTATGTTATGGCAGTAGCATTTTGGCTGTTGGAGTACAGTAAACATGTAATACGCCTCAGTGAATACCCCACATTTCCCCTGTGTGGACTCTTCTCAGCTGCTGATACAGGATTTTAGGGATGACACCCAGCCTTTTCATTAAAAAGAAAACAAATATTTTAATCAGGTCTCAAATGAGTGTGAAACACTAGCCACAGGGATGAGTGTATAGAGGTGAAAGCTGCTGTGAGGTCTCTGGGTAATGAGAAACCCACCCCCAGTAATGACCACTAAAATATTGAGAATTTACAATACAATAGACTTGCTTTGGAATGTTTATAATGTTTCTGATGGATTTAACAGACAAGAGGTGAGTTGTGGGTGTGCACTAAGTGTGTGTAGGTGTGTGTGTTTGTGTATGTGTGTGTGGGGGTGGGGGGTGTCTTTGTTTTTAAAGCTGTTTGGATGTTATTGATCTGTAATTATCTGAGGGTATATTGCAAGAAATTACCAATGCAGCTCTGTGAGACAGAACAGTGCACACTAGGAAAAATGCTAATCACCTAAATGGTATTTAAATGAGGTAAATAGATTAAATACAGTTTTTTGGCCACTGGAACTTTACAATTATATTGTTTAAACATGAACATCCATGTTGTGAAGAGATTTATAAATGTGAATGTTTAAGTAACTATCACTTGGTGTCAGTTTGATACTGGTGGCATTAGCAAATGAGGGGTTTGAAATAATAGTGGAAGCAGAAAGGGCTAGCCATTTCCTCAACACAAAAATAAACATAAAGCTGTCTGTAAGAACAAGACCCATGTGTGCAAAGGAGCATGACAAGCTTGACAGGACTAACAGGTGGGGGGCTATGTTAGAAATGTAAGCTCAACGCTGGGAGCTGACAGGTGCCTCTAAAAAAACCAAATGGCTTCTACAGTAAGAGCCTTCATTCCAGGACAACAGCACAAATTCAATACATACTATGTTCTGATACATACACTAGATTCTCGACTGCCAAAAACTACTGACGTGGAGGATGCAAATTCAAAACTAGGGCTCATGCTTGTCCCTGGAAATACAGTATGTTCTTATTTGTGTATGGTATCTGCAAACAATAAGGGTGCAACAACAAGTGTGTTGAGTTCTTCTTTTACACACATGTGTTTTTAGACACCAATAATGTATGTACGTGTACTGTCCTCTTGGTCTCAGTTCTGTCTCCATGTTCTGTACATCCTCTCTGCTGTAAATAAAAATGTGATGATTGGTGTGCAAACAAGCACACAGCCGGTAGGAAAAAGACACATAGGCAGTGTTGGGCTAAAGCCAGGCATGCTGGGATTGATGAGTCTCTGGGTAAACAGATGTCCTTCCACAGTAACCGTGGCAGTGAATATACTGCTTAGTGAGAAAGAAATGTGAGGAAAAAAAGTGAGAAAAGAAGAGAGGAAGTGATAAAAAATACACATGGGACTATGTGATGACATAACTTCACCCCAGTACAAAGTTACCAAAAATGAACCTCTTAATTCTCTATACATTGCAAATCTACATTGTGATGATATATTCACAATGTTATTTTATTTATTTTTAGGTAATAGAACTTTCACCAAATACAGTTATTTTTTTTTTTGTTTTTTTTATATAGCGCTTTTCCAACTAGTAGGCACTCAAAGCGCTTTACCAGTGTTACAGCTGACCACTGGAGGCAAGGTGGGTTAAGTGTCTTGCCCAAAGACACAATGACAGTATGTGGGGGAGAGCGGGATGTTATGATGTTTTGGGATGTTTTGAGCGGAGAACGATCTGCCCATCCGTCGGTCGAAGGGCGGCCGCTCTACCCACTGAGCTACTGCCGCCCACTTGTGATTTCAATGGGGCCAAAGGTTAGAGAACACTGAGGAGATAAAAGATTCAATGAAATGTGATGTCATTATAGACATAGAATGATGGGTTCAATAATGTTTTTGCAGATTTGACTGTTTTCTAGAATACTTAACCTGATTTAGGCTGAAAACCTTCACCTCAGCACAATGAAGCTGTGACAAGATTTACTTAAGTAGTGAAAAGGAGATAAGGCATACTGCAGTAGATTTTAGATTGAATTTTAGTGGCAGATCTGTGAAGATTGAGCCTGTGGCTGAATGTCCTGTGGGCCTCCCACACAGCCAGAAGCCAACTAAGTGTGTAGGAGTGAGACAGACTGATTGAAATTCTCTTCAAAGCGCTGCTTTGGCCTCACTGACATGCACACGGTAGACTTCATCTGATTACTTAAAGGTAAAAAAAGCAGTCTTTGCTCTTGCAATGCTATTTTACTAACTCGCAGTATGTATAGTATCTGGAGTGAGACCGTGCAGAAGAACATAAAACAATGAGATGAACACAATAACACAATTAAATAAAATAAGAAATGTACCTGACTTATTAGTAACTTCTGAGTCTATGTCCTCCTATACTCCAAACTATACTGTGCTGCTTGTCTGATGTTTGAAACCAGTGACTTGTTCACTTGCAACCACAATACTATTTTAGGGAATTTGGAAATGAGAAAATCAGTTATTTTTTGTTTCTTGAACTGACATTACATTTGATGTTTATCTCCTATCAAGCATTTCTCTTTCTTACTGGCAAGTATTTTTATAATTAGCAGTTTTTTTTACTCACGTGCCTATAATTTTCATTCATTAGAGAGCCACTGTGACAGTTTATCTTATTATAGGCCTTTTCCTATGGAAAAGCCTGTCTTACTTTGATGTTCTTGCATGGTTATTTATTTATCACGCTTTTAACAATTTCTACTTTATGGCTTTATAGTTTCATCTTTTATCACTTTGATAAAAAGATGAAGCTGCAACTAATATTGTCTGCAAAAGAATATTAAAAAGTAGCTTGTTCCTTTCTGTGCTACTTTGTTGTTATATTTGACTCATGATGTAAGAGTCTACAGACAACAATAATGACATTTCTTTAATCCTACAGAACAGATTGTGTTAATTATATGTGTCATTTAGCAGTAGTTAACTTATTCACACAGCGACTAGATAAAATGCCCATTCTCTTCTATGTTCCCTATTTTTACTAGCTGACAATAATTGATCTCCATCCTCAGTTTATTTTTTACTGCCAAATACAGAACATAAACACCTTTTATTGGTCTACAGAGTTCATAGAGGGCTGCATATAAAAGTATGGTCTTGATTAAAGCACAGTGTGTGAATGTGAGAGACAAAAAGAAGCTGGTTCTAACACAGGGTTTACTTCCTCTCCACAGGCTTTCTGCTTCCTGTTGTGTTGCCATGGTACTGGATACAAAACAGGACAAGATACTCTTCTCCAGGAAGCCATAAATAATTGATTGGCAAGTGGCCTAATCAGTCCTGAGGCCACCTGGCTATTCCACAGCTAATTCCACAGCTGGCTATAAATAACACATTACGCTAATTATATGAGCATACACTAGCCTCCAAGCATAAAAACACTCAAGCATGACTACAGTGTTGTTATGGTAGCAGTCAAGTTGTAAAGAGTCCAACAGTAGCAGCTAGTTAATGCAGTTCTGCCTGAAGATGATGTACAAGTGGAGGTGTTCTTACTTGCGTCTTATGCCTTCTTCATTGCCTTGGACTGAGGAATCCCTGCAGCTTACAACTTACAGCGCTCATTCACCCTTATTCCTGACGAGGACAGTAAATATGATTCTCCGTGGCACTGACCAATAAAAAGTCACTAACCATGAAAGGCATCTCCAGCTGTGACTTTGACATATCTCAATAGCACTCTTATTTTGATGGAGCCTGGCCAGACAGCCAAAAGTGGCAAGACATTTCTAAGGATGGCAAAGAAGGAGAAGCACTTAAGAGACCTGGGAGAGGTCTTTTTTCTTTGGGCGAAGCAATAATGACCTTACTGTCTCTGTCTACACAGTCCGTCTATTTCAATCACATCCACACTTCCTGCTAATAACAGGAAGTGCTGATAATGCACAATGAAGAGTCGAAGCCTGCACAGTGAAAGCTGTATGTGGGAAACTCTACTAAGTGCACATGATTTTTGACAGACAGGGAGTAAACAATGTGCTGAAGTAACGTTATGTTTCTTTAAACATGTCAAGTGAGTGAACCAAGGACAGACCTACAAACAAGCACACACAAGCTTTTAGTGCATTTATTTCCTTGGGCCAAAGTGGTTCTTCTCAGACAAAAATTAAGGACTGTATTATAACCTGCAACCACTTATGTATTCCTTTGCACAGAATAAGAACTTTGTCTTCTCTTTTCTTTTCATACGTCTCTGTATTCCTGTTCATTATAAACACAAAGTTCAAAACAGATTTAGTGAAACATCTTGAAGCCCAATTTGTTGAATCTCAATGAAAGGGTTATGTTGCTCAGAGGTTTGTTGGGCATATTATGCATTTCCATTTGGCTGTAAAACACAAATGGATTAATTGAGGACGATCAAGTGACAATAACCTATTATAGTTACTTAGTGAGCAACAGAACAACTAGCTATCAAATACAAACCCAATACAGTATATTGATGGAACAGTGAAATGTTTAAAGATGCATTACCCAAAAGCTCATTTTCCTCATTTTGTCATTTATTTTTTCAATTATTACAATATGCTAAGATTTAACTTAAATGCAAAAATTAAAAGGCAATGACAATATGAAATTGCAAAAACAAACATCCTACTGCATTGTAAACCTATTACCTGGGACAACCCAAGAATGAAACATAAAATGGAGTAGCATAGACAAAATTAGGTTTGTATAAATTATAACTAAATGTCATGTTAAAGTGACCATAATTCATTTTACTGCTAGTGTGGCAAAAATTGCTTTCATCTGAAACATGTAAATTATCTTTCTAGAGTAAGTACTAGATCCCATCATTTGAATGCAACAGAAAAGAAAATGAGCAGGTTGTTGTTGGTGGCCTGAATTTGTGAGACATCCATCATAAGGTTGTTTTTTTTTTTGCTCACCTTTTTGTCAGTTATAAATGATCCCCCAGGTGTATTGGACAGATGAATAAATCAGGTTGACATATAATAGAACTACTTCTATTATAAGAGCTCTACTACAGCTAAAAATGTACAGTGTACAAATAATTATGCAATTGCGCTTGCAGCCTTACTTTATGACAAGGCCTAGGGGTAAACACACCCCTCATAAACATTATACTACCCAAGCGTGCCAGTGGAGTTCAGTAATGGGAATTCATCGCAACAGCCATCTCCAACAAAAGGATTTGAATGATCAGTCAGACCTCATAAAAGTCTCTTTGTTAAGGGTTAAAATAATAGCTGTTCAAGCAGAAATTGTACAAAAAAGCTCAGGGTTAGAAGAGCTGTAGAGGTGAGGTAAAAAAAAAAAACGCATAAAGGGAGGGTGAAATGGCTAAAGTTATTTCCTTTTCCTGAGGTCACTGCCAAATATGGTCATGATGCTTGAAATAAGCAATCACCTCTTTAGCAGGGAATGTGCCATCAGCCGTTAGGGTAGAAGCGCCATGAAACATACTGTGTTTCCAGTCCAAGGGAGTTATTTTAGCCAATGGCAAAATTCAGGCCAAATTACCAATCGTGCTCTGCAGTTCCCCACATGAGTCTGACCATTTCTCCATCTGGCGTTATTGCTCGCTTCCCATGGTGCACGCCAGCACAGAAGAAGAGGAGAAAAGTGCCTTCCAGGCAAAGTGAAGGCAGAGAATGATCTGCTGAGAACAATTTTAAGCACAATGCTATACAGTGGCTACAAATTGTGCACATTTACACTTTCTCTATAGTGACAGTTGTTTTCCTTTAGGACTCACAGCAGGCTGTGTGTGTGGTTGTGACGTAACATAAGCCCTTGCTTTGCCCAGATTCTGCACAGCTGGGCTTCTGAGTATTCCAGATTACAATACGTCATTGCTTCACTTTCAACCCTCCCCTCTGCCAAGCCATGCACCAGCACACATTTACTCCAACACATGCAAACTTACACAAATCAACTCAGTGATGTCATGCATTTGCTTCTTTGTGTGCCATTTGTTCATTCTGTCTCATCCTCACAATGTCTGCCATGAGTACACATTCATTTACCTCTGCTCCTGTCACTTTGCCTTGGCATATTTACTCAATATCTGCCAAATCCTCTTACTTTATCTGAGTTGTTTTTTTCAGTCTTCCTCCACCACTGCCTCTTTTAGGTGTCTTCCTCAGTAACCCACACAGCTTGCATCAACCTTTGCCAGAACATAACAAACCCTTGGCCACATGTCAAACCCCTGTTGCGCTATCTGTGCCAGGACACAGAAAGAAAAAAAGCCCATTGCTTTGGAAAAACGGAAATGCGTATTAACCAACGTGTCACACATTTACTCCAACACATGCAAGCTTGAGTTTATTTAGGTGCTCTACTACTGCAAACACAATAATAATATAATAACAATAAGCTTTATTTATATAGCGCTTTTCACCGACAGCAGTCGCATAGTACTTCACAATAAAAGACAGCAAAAAAGGACAGATAAAAAAATACATTTTACAGCAAAGTCAGTCATAGCAGCCTTGGGCCTGGGCTCAATGGCTGGATATGCTTGTCTAAAAAAGAGGTCTTCTTTGAAATTATTGTTTTCCAAAATAAATTAAATAAAACAATTCTTGCTTACCATCAACACAGAGAAGTGTAATAATAACATTCATTAAGATCTTTGTGATGCTTAAACAACAGGTTTACATTCAACAACTTTGAAGCAACAACCAAACTTAAGAAAACAATGACAAAAGTGATCCTATACTGTTTTCTAAAGCCAGATATTTTATATATATTTTGGAACATTGTTGAATTGTTTTGATTGTCACATGAGCCAACAGAAGAGAGACACAAAAGACATACAGTAAATTATAATTTACCATACATACATCATTCAGAAGAACATATTTTGATTAAACGTTTGTGTAAAAGTTACAAGAGCAAGACTTGACTAAAATGACCATATGTTATAGGACATAGCTAAGAATGACTGCACATACAGTATGTTTCACATAATTACAGAAATGTCTGTCTTTGTTTTGTTCTTTTAAGCTACACTTTTTGCCGTGACATCCACACACCTGAGAGAGCCTGCTGCTCCTGGACACATCCATTTTCAGCGAGATTAGGCCAATTTTCTGGAGGATTGTATGAAACATAGCCAGCTAATTCACTCTTAAACTAAGCTTTCCAAGCTTTGGTTCGCTGCCAAGGTCATTGTCTATTCTGTTTACTCTGTTGTTAAATAACCCAGCCATGAGAAAAGAGCAGTAAGAAGGGAAGATGTTAGGTGAGAAAGTGGATAGATGCATGGAGAGGTGGTAAATGGCTAAGACATACACACACAAAACTATAAACCTGATACACACAGAGTAGACACACTAGCAGAATGGTTTGCTAAGCTGTACTTCATGCCAAGGAATGGGATGATAGTGGACTGCAAGGGGTTTGATAGAGGCATTTGCGTGGTGAGTGCGTCAAAGACCATGTCGAGCTCATGCGCATACTCCTGGATATACTCATTCGACTGTATTCACATGCTTAGACATAAAATACTACAGCACGCACACTCATGCAGTTAAGTCCTACATCATCAGACACACTGGGATTAGCTTGTCTGTGTGCACGCCCACACAAACACATGAGATTACAGTGGCCCCATAGCTTTCCTAGTGTCTAGTGTTTTTTGAGGCAAGCAACGTATCATAAGCATCATATCATGAGGTCATTTCTTCTTTACAGCATTGTACTTGCTAACTTACCTAAAACTACATCTGCATTTTAGGAGTGGCATGGATAGGTTTGAACAAAAAAGGAAACAATGATGTGTGTTTGTTATCTGAATTGTGCGGCTGAAGGAAACACTTTGGTATTCATAGCAAAGTTAATTACAAATGCAATGTGAGCCTTATACTGTCATCATTTCTAAAATATAATTCAGATTGTTTTTTATTTTATCCTTTTTTTAACCATACCTGAGGTTTTGTTGGCAATGAACAGTTTTAGTTTCATGACACAGACCCATCAAACGTGCAATAGAGAAAATGATATCACAAGAACACAAAAGAACACTGCAGGGAGGATTGTTACAGTTGTGCTCATAAGTTTACAGAATTTGTGATTTTTTGGGACATTTTTTCAGAGAATATGAATGATAACACAAAAACCTTTCTTTCACTTTTTGTTAAAGGGTGGGTGAAGGCTTTTATTGTCAAACAATTGTGTTTGTGCTTTTTAAATCATAATGACACAGAAACTACCCAAATGACCCTAACGAATACTGGGTCAAACCCTAGTGATATTGGACACCAGGGTATGGTGGCCAAAAATCCCCATTCCCTGGTGATTTTGGCCTGATAACATGCACACAAGTTGACACAAACAGGTTTGAATGGTAACTAAAGGTAACCATCCTCACCTGTGATCTGTTTGTTTGTATCCATTGTGTGTTTATAAAAGGTCAGTAAGTTTCTGGGTTCCTGACAGACCCTTGCATCTTTCATCTAGTGCTGCACTGATGTTTCTGTATTCTGATTCATGGGGTAAACAAAATAATTGTCAAAGGATCAGTGGGAAAAGGTAATTGAACTGTGTTAAACAGGAAAGGGATATAAAAAGATATCCAAGGTATAGTGACTGCCAATTAGCAGTGTTCAAAATTAGGGATACTGTTGAAACCAAGCCAGGATCAGGTAGACCAACAAACATTTCAGCCACAACTGCCAGGAAAAATGTTGCAAAGAAAAGGAAAAAAATTGGCAAAGTCAAAATTGGTGGCAAGATGAATGCAGCATGTTATCAGAAAATACTGGAGGAACATTCGCACTCATCAGCCCAAAAGCTGTGCATAGGACGTACTTGGACGTTCCAACAACAATCTAATCCGTGACAACAATCCAAATCAAGGCCAAGTCGATCTTTCATTGGCTACAGCAGCATAAAGTGAAGGTTCTGGACTGGCCTCAGTCTCCTGACCTCAGTATCATTGAGCCACTCTGGGGAGATCTCAAACGTGCAGTTCACGCAAGACAGCCCAAGACTTTACAGAAACTGGAGGATTTTTGCCAAGAAAAATGGGCAGCTTTACCATCTGAAAAAATAAAGAGCCTCATCCAGAACTACCACAAAAGACTTCAAGCTGTCATTGATGTTAAAGATGGCAATACACAATATTAAGAACTGGGGTATGTGAACCTTTTATCAGGGTCATTTGGGTAGTTTCTGTTGTCATTATAATTTAAAAAGAGTAAACTAAATAGTAACAATAAATGGCTTCACCTAACCACTAACTATGAGTGAAAGAAAGGTTTTTGTGATATCATTCATATTCTCTGAAAAATGGCCAAAAAAAATCTGAAATTCTGCCAGGATATGTAAACTTATGAGCACAACTGTACCTGTCTCTATGCAACTGCTCATCATGCTGCGCTTGTAGGCTCAGCACAAGTGTTGTCACGGTGCTGTATCACTGTCGAGACATACAGGGTGGCGGGCCTGTCATTCCCTGACATAGGTGAGAGGCTAAACTCCAAGTGCTGACTGAGTGGAATGCCAAGGTCCAGTAAGTCCCTGCAGCAATTATGGAAAGAAGTGCACATTCTAGCAGAGAGCCAGTGTGTGCTTTAATGTGTGCATTAACACAAACCTGAAGACACATTTGCTGCTAAAAATGTGGGCAAAAAGATTCACGTGAAGTTGGAAAATATTAAACAGCAGTTCAGTCAGTTGCTCTTAATAGTGTATTTTTAGTTTAATTTATTTTAATTACTTTTTATTTTGCACAAAAACATGTATGCCAAATTAAAACGACTTCCTCAGTAGAAAAGTCCAGGCCAGTCTTGTAAGACTAAATTTGTTTTGCAAAAAATCCACCTTCTAGCACAGCCACCTTTTGTCAAATCTAGGCAGAAGAGATCTTAAGAGTAATACAACTTAGATCCACTGTGAGACACTGATACAAATGCAGCAAAGATACTTAATTAACTGTACAATATTTACATGTACAGCTCAATGCACTCTGTACCCGGTGACTGGTCTAGTGCCACCTTTGGTCTTTGAGGCTTGTCAGCTGCATCATGACTAGACAGCCTGAACAAAAGGTCGTGCTTACTTGACAATTTCACTGGCTCTTGACGAAGACTTGATGGGCCAATTTGAAAACCTAAAGACTGCTTATCACTAGGGATGGAAACTACTGAATAAGTAGGACTTGCAGTAAGTGAAAGGGCTCAGAGATAGGGCTAAGCTTTATCTAGTTTTCTTGGCCACAGTTCATACATTAATGGCCTCACAACATCTAAAAGGGTTATGTTGGGTTCTATTTATTTACAATTTTAATCCTACACAGACACAGGGTGATCATACAAACTTGACACATAGAGGCCCTGCCCTGGATTGGATTCAAACCCAGGACCTTCTTGCTGTGAGGCAGGAGTGCTAACCACTTTGCAACTGCAATCAATTGATAAAAAAATAAGAATCATTATTAATGTTGTGACGTGACTGCAGTGTCCTACTTTTGAATCTAGTGGTCAAAACAGGATCATTAAGGAAGTGATAGTAGATACAAAGTTAGAGTATAACTATTGTAGATGGCATTTCCATGGGCCATATTATCTGAAATAAACTGGAATTCTTTTTTTTTGTGCATCAGTGGTGGATTATTTCTCATTTTCAGACTCAGTTTAAAACATGAAGCAGGTTATGTTGCCATGCACAGTATCTTGACATGTGACATCAATATCTAGTGCCCCGCAGCTCCAAGTGTGTACAAATGACAAGGACACAGCAGGTAATCAATTATCCCCTCTATGGTATCCTTGCTGTCAAACTGGGGCAAATCATAAAATGGTTATTGAGAACACATTCTGTTACCAACAACAGTTAGGACAGGTTTGCAGCCAGACAGGGATGTTAGAGGCACAAGCAGTAAAGGCTGCAGGAGTCTTAAATTCATAATACTTACAGAAGGTTGTGGCCTCAGACCCACAGACCAGGATTGTGCCAGAATTCAAATTCAATTCAGATTCAAAATAACTTTATTAATCCCTAAAGGAAATTCAATTGTTAGGTCTCTTCAAATTAGTTGATTTATTTGAGTTAAAAGTCTGCATCTGCTAAATACGGATTGTTGAGTATTATGGCAGTTGGGAAGAAGGAGTTCTTGTGGCGTTCCTTCCTGCAGCTCATTGATCTCAGATGTTGACTGGCTACTCTCTGTTGTTCAAAAGCCCAAAGCAGGGGATGGTCCAAGTTGTTTAATATAGCATGAACAATGTTTCAGTTATTTATTTTTTTTGCATCTACCTTGGATTCTGCTTCAGTAAAGAATTTTTTTACATTCAGCAAAAATATTTTATATTTACATGTACATGTCGGCTCAGGGGCTTTATTACCAATTTGACAGGTCTTTATCCGATTTATTTTGCTACAATCTCCTGAATTCTAGCTCTTGTGCCCTTGTGCTTTCTGAGCCCCTGTCTTCTGGCATTATTGCCACTATTTGTGTGTGTGTTGCCCTAAAGCTCAGTCACAAATTGCCATGGCCAGTTCTCAACTGGGGAAATAAACTTCAGGGAAACACAAAACTATCCTTTAGCTCCTATACTTGGAAGCATGTTAGTGTTTATTTTAAGGTGCAAAAGGCCCGATGTCCACCTCAGCTATGTTAGGTTGCATGGAAAAATAAACACTATCCATTTATATTGTCCCACACCACATCCACCCATTTAGTAATAACTTAACGTTTATTATAATATTATTATAATATCATAATAATTTAAAATTATGTTATACTGTAACCTGTGTCCAACTCTACTTTTGCCAGCTCTTTGAATTATTTTCAGAGATCTTAGTTTGAGCCAAATTCATGTTGCAATAGTCTGACTTTGAATTGCATTATACAAGTGTAGTCCAAATAACAGAAATTTAAATAACTCTCATCCCAGTTGGACTAACACATTGCATTTTGAAAATTCCTATTATAGTCAGATTATTGCAATAATTCTAATTTCTTTACTTGCATGTAAGCACACCTAGACACTGACAATACAGTACAACAGCATGCAGATGCACACTGTACTGAGGAGTGACTATAGAACAAGTATAAGTGTGTTCTCTTAAGCCTATATCTTAAAGAAACACACACAGAGTCCTTGTCTTTTCAGGTCAGCTCAGTAGAGAGCACTCTGCAATAATGAGCTGCTCTACTTTCATGACAGATGGAAAATGTGCAACCTGTCATGCTCTACTCCTCCCTTTCCTCCTTCACTTGTTGGTCCAGCTACCCATCCAGCAGACAGCCTAGTAGCTACAGCAGCCCAGGGTTGTATCAAATGATTGGAACGAGCCAACAAGAGGAGGACCTGGGAGTTGAAGCAGTGGAAAAAGCACCTCACCTTCCTCATCAATATTGCAATCTTACCTGGTGAAAGCTAACACCGGCCAACATATTCCATCGTGTCATTGGAAGAGAGGCTCAGATGCCTTGGCTTGACATGCCAACATTGTTACCTGTACAAACGATGACGCAAAGCGTACTTCATTATTCATGTTGTTTTAAAGAAGGTGGAGAAGCTTGAAGCAATTGGAAAGCAGAGGCTGTTCAAGGGTCCAATTATCAATAAGTAGGCATGTTTGTGCTTGTCTGAAAAGCATGCAAGTGTCAGAAACACAAACACGAGCTCCTCCTGGTGCAAAGACATAGAAGGACCATATATTCTTCTGAACACTGCATGCAAGATCTTGTTTAAGTAATCATGCTATGTTGCACAAATGCATAGATAAAATGTAACTTAGAGAAAAACATGTGCCTTAATTACTGCTGCTGCACTGTTCAGTGTTGTTCAAGTTGGCACAAAGAACACACATAAAAACAATTTTCTCAATAGACTGTGAAAACAAACACTAAAAAGACAAATGCAAGACCTAATAATGCCTTTTCGCCATTCATATATAATCTCAACAGGGCAGTGGTGGTCTGAGAACAACAACATTTGCATCCCCAGCAAAAATGTAGAATGACAATAGTGGATTTCAAACTAACACATGAAGTTGTTGGAAAGAGCTCTGGTATAAGTGACGTACCTCACTGGTCATCGAGGAGTGTTGTCATCAAAGTGGGCCGCGTGCATGTGTAGTGTAACATAGTCTGACTGAGGTCAGGGTTGGTGCACATTTAATCTGCTCTCTGTGTCCAGGCCACTCCAAGGACTCTGACACATTGCTTTTGTATCTTTTATTCACAAGAGCTGGGAGACTTTTGAGTGTTAGAGTCCATGTGTGTGAGCGTAAAAAAACATGTGGGTGCATTGGTGCATAAAATTATCTTCCAGAAGCAGAACATGTCCAAATTTCTTCCAAATTTTATTTGCAGCTATAATATCAACAGTGTTGCATAATCGCACCATTTTTACCACATACAAACTTACAGTCACACAGACACTCTACTCCCACTCCAGTTGCACAACCTCTGAATTTTCGGGAGAGAATGGCCTGGTTTCATAAGCAGTCTGCTGCCTACTGGCAGCTGTGTTGTCAGATGAGGTCATCACTCTGGGCAGGCCACAAGCACACGGCATAGATTTAGACCTATTGGTAAAAGTCCACTGGGTGTCAATGAGGATGACAGCCAGGGGCATTAACAGAGCTCTGGTCATCCTGTCCTTTCCAGAGAGGCTGTAGGCCATTTGTTTTGTTTCTGTTTTGAGTTGTGTTACCTCACTTGTCGTACAACAACACACTGACGTAAAAAGAGAAGATAGGAGTCCAGTGATGCTTGTGTGATGGGCTGGTATAACTGCTTAGTGCAGGGGTTGGGTAAATGGCCTCAATGCTAACTCTGGAGCTTGTTTACCCTAATGAACACAACTCCAGATCCACTCCAGCCCATATTCAAGAGGCCATTAGCCTATTGACAGTGCTCTGAAGCCAGACCTCACATAGGTCATGAATAAACATGGCAACAATGCCAGTGCACACTCAGAAATTTTTGTTTATGCCTATTAAAAATACAGTGAAAATAATGAAACACTATGCACTATTATTTCTCCTGCTCAACTCGCAAATTCATTCAAGAATCAAACAAAAATATTAAACATTATTAAGATTTTTTATCTATGAATGTATTCAATCATAAACACATCTGGAAGGAAGTCTTTCTATTTAAAGAAAAAACTTAATTTAGTGTCAATAATCAACCCATGTTCCTAAAGAAAACCTCCTATAACACAGTAGAACAGTAGTACATTCATACACTTTGCTCCAGTGGCTAAATCTTCTTTAAATCCCTCTAAACAAGAATTATTAACTAATAAAAAAAAATGTTAATATGAGAGGAATAAAATACAGCTCCATCCTCCATTATTTATTCAAATCTCTAAAATCCCTCTGTAAATGTTTGTTTAGCCAATGTGAGGGCAGCTGCTGTGCTGCACAAGGACGAATGTCTGTCTGCAGTTCTGTGGTGATGCTGTGCTGCATAAGCCTGTGCCATGGCATGCTTTAGGCCATTACATCATGGCTAGTCACAGGCCACTCTGTGCCATACGCAATCACGTGACTGCCCCTCCACATCTCAGGAGCGCCGGATTGCTGATTTGATTATGACTTTTGTGGTGAGGCAATTTCCTGCTAGTGTCCCATTGTGAGTCCTAATCCCTGTGCGCAGAGTTTGGTGATGGAAGAGAGAGAATAATATAGCTTTTGGATATGTCAAAGGTTTTTTTGGAAATGTCAGGGTCTGTGTGTCTGTGTTAAGTAAGACAGCATTTTCTTTAACCCCAGCCTAACCTAGCCTCCATTCTGCCCCCCTCCAAAGCTGAGTTGAGCTCTTTACAATGACATCATCACATTATAGTTATCATTTGTTGGTATGGGCAAAACCGTTAGGTGAGTAATAAGAGGGTATTATTACATACAAGTCTGAGCACCCTGTCCCAGCTTCAGATATAGAGTGTCAAAAAAAAAGCTGACCCAACCTTAAGGGCTGATGTCTTAATAGACCGAAAATACACAAACATGACTGTGTTTGACACAAATTGTCCAAAACTTTCCCAGTGCTCTGGAAGGTCATGACCTGTGGCTCTGTGTTGACATGGGTTAGAGTCAGACATGGAGCAAGAGATAAACAGAAAAAGACAGCGAGGCCAAGTCTAAAATCTCAATGCATCTCAATGAATCAATGTAAGAATGTGTTAACGTGTAAACACCACAGCTCTCAACCTTTTTCCATGATGCTGCAGCCTTTTGAGACAGGCAGTGGAAGTTTCCAGTGGCACTTGTCAAGCATCTTTTGTTGAGCTGTTTACGGGACTGACCTGGACTGTTGTTTTATGTTCGGGGAACTAACAGAGAACACAGGCACTTGGTGAACATGCTGCTAGTGGAAAATACATAATGAGCTAATTGCGAGTAAATACTAAAAACAAATTGTAAAATTGGTGTAATAAATATAGGCTATTTCAAAATAGCTTTAAATTTAGCTGAACATTCCACTTACAATATAAACAAATCAAACTTGAAAACACCTTCAAATTATCCTAAAAACATTTTGGAGAAGAATATTGAAGGGAAATTTTTTAATAGTTTTATGGACTTTAAACAGAAGGGCTTTTAAGATCATCTCTATCCATGCCTCACTTTCTTAGCCTCATTTGGATAAACAAATTATACATGTTTATTAGAACAAAAATGTTTCACTACCTCCTCCAGTCTAGCGCTATCTGACCTCAAAATATATGAAGCGATAATCTACACTCTAGAGGCTCCAGATTTTCACTGGTGAGGTGTACACTAATAATTAACACGTGGGCATGCATTATTTCGTATAACGTCGTTAGGTAGGGGGGAAATTTAAGTGGAAACTCACTGCAGACAGAAAATCATTTAAAGTACAAGCATCCAAGAAGTGAATACAAATATACATGTCTCTTAGCCTGGCCAGCTAACTCTTTTTCCATTCTATACAAAGAAGTTAGTCTGGTACACTGTTGCTTGCATTCAGTTTCAAGGGTGGGGTATACGGGCGTAATGTTAACCAATCAGAGAAACGCTGGACATGATGCAAAAAAATGCTAAACCACAGCCGTTTGTCAACAAGGAAGCAACTTTAGCAACGCTAGTTAACATGACCATCAGTAAAGTGGACACTAGATCGGTTTCATCGTTTTTATAATTTGCTGGTTATTCAAAACCGAGGCGAGAGCAGAAATAAACGGCGTCTTAGTAGCAGCGTCTGCCATGTTAAATGTTTTGGACTAGCCGCACGAGCCGAGTTACTTGTAACTAAGTTACTTGTGTATGAAATGTTTCTAACATAATTCAGTACACACAGACTTTGAAAGTCAAATTCAACTTCCAGCCCTCTAGTCATTGCTGACAGAACATTTAACACTACAAATGTTATCACCAGCTTTATCAATGGCAGTCAATGAAAAAAACAGCCATAGCCACCGCCTACTGTGAAATCTACAAGCTGGGGACTTTCTGGGATCCTGCATGTATGACATAATGCTGTATTAACAGATCATGTGGATGGACGATTCACATTCCACCTAGGACACCCTTGGCATGAAAACACTGGAGCTGGGAAGCCCCACTCTGGAACCCCCTAAACCTTCCCCAGAACTTCCCCCATGCGACTTGACTTCAGCCTCCATTCCATTGCTCTAAGCTGGCAATGGCCCCGGTGGTTAAAAATACCCCAGCACACTACATTAGCCCTGTTGACATATGTTTCCATGGAAACCTGAGATGACAAGTTGGTGGAGGTCAGAGGCTGGATCTTAAGAGAGTCATGTGACCATTGGGACACCGAGGAGCAAAGGAAAAAGGGACAGAGGAATAAAAAAAATGAGATGCCCAGTCAAAAAAGGCAGCTGCAGACAAGGAAAATCCCCTCTCAGAAGGACAGGACCACAGTACACCCCCTTTTACCAACTCTGTCCTCCAATATCGCTCCCTCGGAAATACAAACATGCCCTTTTCAAAAGAGCTGTAGTCATTATGGTATTAAGCCAGGGGGACTTTTTCAGTAATGTTCAATCCAAAATCGTGCCACAGAGTATTTCACCTCACACATTTTCCAGTAAATTAAACGATAATTACTTAAGGATACTGAGAAAGCAAGAACATTTCAGATGAAGGAAAGTCAATCTTCATAGGTAAGTAAAATTTATGTTCCAGTGAGGTGTGACACTATATCAAATGAGTTGCTAAATTAATAGTTCTGTTCAAGTCTGTCTGTTTTTCCACAGGAAAATAATTATAGTATCAGACAATGGACCAGTGAATTTGAATCTTTATTACCTGCTTTATTACTTTATACTCTTGAAATTCCCCTAACTGTGTGTGGATGTCTTGGAAATCCACTACATTAAAGGTTATTTGAAAGGAACAGCACAAGGGGAAACCCTACTGCTGTCAGTGGTCTCACAGCTGTAGCCTCGCACCCGCCTTCATCCCTCTTGATATTTTCAGCCTGTGTGGGTGACCCCAGTGCAGGCTAAAGAAGATAATCACATGTCTGAGTTGTGTAAGTAGCTTTACCCTCACAGACACCCAGGCTCTCGATTCAAAGAAGTCCGTCAGACACACATCCAGACGTATCCATTATTGACAAAGAGGATGTTCATAAATACATTTAAATTTAAATTTAGCAAACAACAGAGAACACAACACTGGTATTGACCCTGGAAAAAAAAACTTCAGTACAGTTTTGGAAAAGAAGAAAAGATGTTGTTTGTTCAATCTATGACCAGAGAACTGTACATTTCCAGGTTTACCAGGATGCTTGGTAAATTGCAAAAATGACTTTGTTAATACCATCAATTATTGCACAAATGTATTTGATCATTTTCAGTGTTGGCCTATGTCTTAAATATGTAAAAAATATGCTTTTACATACTTTATGATGCAAATCTAATACAATAAGCCACTAACCTCACTCCAACTTTTAATAACCACTGGCCTCCATTTCAGACTCCTGCAGCAGGAATGAGTATATACACATCCAAATCTGAGGTATTATAAATATCTAGACAGTGGATCACAGAAAAATAATTTATTTGCAGGAAGCACATATACACATAAGAACGCCCTATATTTATTCACGTGTCCACAAGGAAACTGGATGCTATTAATATGTAATCATACTGGAAGGAAATAAGTCTGCTTGGATACTACAGGAGATTTCCTAAAAGGCAATTTCACTATCCAATTTACTGCCCACAATATTTCAATTGAAAGTTGGCAATGTACTGTCTTAATGGTGTTATTTCCTCAAGTAATTATGAGCTGCGCTGTAAGGTATGATGCACAATCCTGTAGAATAAGAGATGAGTGCGGGATGCTGCATCGGATGTATCAGGCCAGTGGACTGTGTCAATGTGTATGCACCAGTGCATGGCTGCTTAATGAAGTGTGGTAAAAAAACTAATGTCCTGTGTACATGCCAAATTTACAGCCCAACCATCTCATCAGTTAATAATACCCTCCCTTTAGCCCAATTAATTGCATTTTTAAGGCCCTTAAAAAAATCAACAACAAACCTGCCCAAGTATTTGTATCTAAAGCTTTAGCTCTTCTTCCTCAAACAGGTTAACATGTTCAGGATGGAATTCACAGAACTTCCAGAGACATAGATAACCCCCCCCCCTTTTTGTTCTCAAATGTAACCACCTCTGAGGCCTGAGTATGTACAGGCCCCCACACTGCAGCCTTTAGAAACAGATAAGAGATCAATGGGCCTTAAATCACAGCCATCATAGTGCTTTTTATGGTTTTCTTATGTACAGAGTACAATTCTAATTCAGCAGCCAGTCTGCTGCATGCTATAATAAGAGAGAAAGCTTTCTAACAATTGCTATCTGTGACCTAAATTCCACCAATTTATAACTCATCTTTTCACTGGAAAAGGAAAATTATAAAAGAAAAAAGAGGACAAAGACAGGGCTTAGTCACAATTTTCTAAGATGGATTCAATAAATAATGTTCTGAGAAATCAGCAGCATGACCTTTCAGGACATTGTAATATAATGTCCACATGCTCAGTGTGAAAAGGTTAAATTTATATTAGCTCTGACTCTCAGGTACACATATCAGTTATAGAAAGAAAGAAATTTTGTGCCATCAAAGCCATTATATTTTTTGGTTTGAAAGTGAGTGGATTTAACATTTCATCATTTTACATGGCCAGTTCTTTTTTAACTTGTTGTCTGCTTATGAAAACATTCTGTCAGACTGATGTGTTTACTAATTATTGGGGTGCTACAGCCTGAGGAGATGTGGTAACTTTAAAGTCCAGGCAGTGGACTAAAAGATTGTGTGTGTCTATGTGTGGTGTTAAACTTCGGAATGGTTTGGGGAAGTGATGGCACTTGTATTTGTATTTGTTTTGTGTTGTGTTTTATTGTAGCGAGCATTGATTTCACAACAAAGGTTCACCAAAGGATACAGAGGATCATGACAATAGAAATATAAAAAAATATCATAAATAAATGGGTCCAACAATTGTGTGTTTGACTAAGTCTACAGTGGAGCAGGGAACAAATCATCTTGGTTAAAGTGAGATTAAATTCCACTGAGAGATGACAGGACAGGACACACACATAACTGGGCCGCTAAGACAGCTCACCTCAACACCGGGACTGTTAAATTCACATATAATACACATGAATTTGTGCACCACTTTCCTCTAAAACTGTCTCCAAAGGCTTCAGCCCCACACTTGCCTTTTACTTCTGTGGCAGCTAGCTCAGATTGGTCCGAGCTGCACCAACCTCTGGGGAGCCGCAGGACTGTGAAAATGAGGTGGCTGCTAAGAGACTGAGTCACAACATGCAACGTTCTCTGCTCATCTCCCGAGTACACCAGTGACAGTTACATAAAGACAGGTCGACACACACACAAGCCAAACCAAATATTCTCAAAAGATCTATTATTAGTTTTTGTAGAAAATATCCTTCAGTCATGTCAGCTTGCCTAATAATTATCTGCACAATGTACCATGCCTAAAGGGAGGACCTTAAGCATTAAAAGAAGGATATTTGTTAATCCACACTTGATCAGTGCCAATGTATCAATCCCAATCACAGCAAGTTCAGTAGCTTTTGTATTTCTTGCTCTAATAGATAATATTTAGTTAAAGTAATTATTTGAGTGTTCCCACTTACATATTTATTGTGGCTACAGGAATAGTTAGAGCTAGAGACTGCTATTTTATTCCTTATAGAAAATAGTCAGTAGCTCATTGGTTAGAGGGGTTGTCCTTCAACCAGAAGGTAGGCGGTTTGATTCCCACTCTCCCCACAGATCATACTGTCGTTGTGTCCTTGAGCAAGACACTTAACCCACCTTGCCTCCAGTGCCTGTAACACTGGTAGTTACTGTAGAACAATGTAAGTTGTTTTGGATAAAAGTGTCAGCTAAATGAATAAATGTAAATGTAAATGTAGTCATCAGCACATATTCAGGAGCAAAGCCACTGAGACTAACCCATGTACTGCTGTATAAGTAAAATTTTGTTTTTAAAAGGGCACAAATTTTGGTTCAGACAGCCACTTAGTGCTTACTGTGGAGTGCTAGGTTCAAGGCTTGTATAAATGAGGAACAGAATAAAAATCTATATAATGTAAATATATGATGAAATAAAAATACATCCCAACATCTTCTAAGTATTGCACATTTGCAAGTTTTGACGTTTTAGAATATAGTTGTAATAAAAGTGTGTTTTTTTAAATACAGACCATCAAATTTAACTTGACTCTCCACAGAGTTCGTTTCAGAGAACTCTGGGAGCACTCCCGTTGAAAGCATTTGAAAATAGGCAGGTACTTCAAATTAATAACTGGTCAGTGATTGGATTTATCGCCGCAGTTTATCCAATCAAAGCAGCTCCATGTTGTTTACGTTCGTAACTTTAAAAACGGTCGCTACATCTTCAAACTTAAACACATCCAGACCTGCCACATCCAGAGCTGCCACATCATTGGACACAACAATATGGTATGAATACTTTGCTTGGAGCAGTTCAAGATGGATTTGTGTGAGTTCGTAAACTCAAAAAAAGTAACTTAAAGCTTAATAAAATAAAAATAAAATCTTCTAGTTTAATTTGAAATATGCTCTCGTTATTATGTATTGTTTTTATAGTTTTGTTTTGCACAATATTGTTGAAAAATAAATACAGGAAATAGTTACATAAAGTTTAGTAAAAATATCTTAGATCTGATTTTATTAAACATTTGCAAAATAGACTGAAAATGAGTTTCTGTGAATACGTTTTAAAAATGGCCTAATTGGGATTTACATAAACTAAAATAACCCTTAAATAAACAAATCAATATATCCGTTTGTCCAGAATGAAATTCACTTTTTCCTATTCCTATTCTTACTCTTTTGCTAAGCTTTAAGGATGTGAATAAGTCCCACACAAGACTGTAAAGACACAGAGCTAAGAAGGTACCCTCTTTTCCATCCTCTTGCCTGGCATTTCCTATTCCTCCCTCCATCCAAACAATCCTATTGGGTCTGCAATTATGGGAAGGAAACCATGTATTTATAGCCAGGCGAGGATCAACGGCCGAACGACTAGCTGTGTGGCACGGGAGGAGGTTATATTTAACATGCAGTGATGTCAACATGTGGCTGCTACGTTTCCATGGTTTCTCCTCTGAGACAAGGCGGGAACTTCTTATCAGCGTGCCACAGAGACAGTCGTGGTGGAGAAGGAGACGGAGACAGACAGACCGATAGTAACACAGATACACCAAGGGCCAGACTGAAAGGGCGAGCGTAACAAAAAAGGAAGATAGGGTTTAAAAGGTACACCAATAAGAATAAACTTTATTATTAAACCTCTCCAGCACAGTTTACACTTGACATTAGTACTGCAGCTATTGAATATTTTAGTAATTGAGTAATCTATCAATTATTTGGTTTGATTAATTGAGTTTTTGTCAAGTCAGCAACACATTTCAAATAAACAGATATAACACGTAAGATTTTATGTTTGAAATAACATAAACATGTATTTATTCTTGATTGCACATCAGCAATCATATATCTTATCAAAAATATATCTTGGAGACTAAAAGGACTATTAAATAGAGTATGAAAGTGCATTATATTGCACATCTATTATCATTGAAATTTACCTGTGTGTGTTTCAATTTATTTCAAATGCCTTAAAAGAAAAACACCAGACACTAGGGTCCCTGGAGGATCAGGTACAGGTGTAAAGTTGGAGGAATTTTGTTCATAAAACCAGTGCACGTGGATACAATCGGTGCACGCTCCGGATCACAGTGGATGCGTCAAAGTGGCCTTAGCTGCCACAGACATGGATGGACGTGCCGGCCCAAATCATAAATCACAAAAATAAAAATAAAAAAAATAGTAATTTTTTTTATCAAATTACTCAATTTATTCAATTAATTGTTTTAGCCCTAATTGACATAATGTACTGACCTTGAACTGTCCTCCTAAAAGTACCCAAACACTTTAACATAAAACTTGACATAATGTCCAACAAGCACAGGCTTTCATTTCTGTTACTGCCCTGTTTTTAAGGTTATCTGTAATGCTATCCACAGTCCGACAAAGTTAGTCATTAGTTAGTAGAAACCTCAGTCTCCAGCTTGCTCTGCCGTATTATTTATTGAAAAAACAAAAGTTTTATTCTTAAAATATGTTTTTTGTGTTCAACTAATCATTACATTGTACCACAAAATAACTAAACCTCACTTACAAAGTGTCAGCATGAGTAAATTAGACAGTAAATTATGCTGAAAATAAATTTCCCCAGGGTGATAGTCTTTGAAATGCTAAAATACAAAAACTTGCCTCATTATGGCTGCCGCTCCAACTCCCAACTCTCCTGAAGCTACAACACGCCGTGTCTCTGCAGAGTAAATAGTGTTGATGGGAGCGGACAGTGTTGTTCAAACACTACAGAGACTTTAGATGTAACAAAGCTAATGATAGAAATGAGGCACGAAAAAAAGCCAGATTGAGCTAACAGACTGTTTCATATTGGCGCTGTGCATGAGTTCAACTCCCTTTCCAGCTTATATGGTCTACAGAAAGTGTCAAAGCTCATGTCATGCCTGTACATTATGGCTTCTATAATACTACAGTGACATCCCCAATTCTCTCAGCCAAGCCTGTGTTATCTACAATAGCCCAGAGTGTTGTGTGGATTTAGCCGCAATGAGCAATAAACTGAGCCAGGGAATAGCCGGGAGAGCGAGGCGGAGAAAGCCTTAGAAGGAGAAATAAACCCTCAGAAATACAGTGATTAGCTAAAGCTGCTTAGCCTAACTGGTTTCATTAGCCAGCCGCCACAGAGGATGAGAGGTGTCACTGCTAAAGACGCTTACACCAAAGAGGTGCTACAGGGTAACAAACACAAGCAAGCAATTGCAGGGCAGGAAACAAGAAGGCAGACTTGTGTGGGGTGTGCAATAACAACTGCCTCCTGGGCTGTGAAATTTCAAAAATAAATCCCTCATCCAGGTCATCATAAAATTATAAATATACTATATATAAATATATTTTTTTAATGACCTGGATGAGTATATTGTATTTTTGTATTGTATATGTATTAAAAATGCAACAACACATAGCAGTATTTATCCTTTTACCTCTAAATCATCACAATAAATTAGCCTGGAGTCCACGTGATCCTGCAAATAAAATTTTCAAAAACATAACAGATACCTTGAGATTTGATGTAGGATTATGTTGAACTGTGTAATGTTTTGTGTGTTTTTAATTTACTAGTGTTACATGTCTTTTTCTTATTATACCTACATACAAGGTAAAGCACAGGTCATAATTAGAAAAATTATAAAACAAAGACAATGTAAACTGATTGTGGAAATATAAAATATGTACAGTTGAAGTGGTGACTCAACATTTTATGTCCCAGGGGTTTTGCTGGTCTAGATAAAAGCCTTTCTGTGTCTGCTATTATTTCCTGACCTTATAAGGCTATGCCATAAAAAAGAGATACTGTATGTCAAAAAGAAGTCAAGTCAACAGTCATACTGTTCAGGTTGACAAACATTAAGCTCTTAAAACGTAAGGGAATGAGGATGACACAGTGGTTTAAAAAAACATCACAGACTATGGTGAGAATGCTTTCCCTTCCACTCACTCTCTTGATGGCAGCCCACTCCATTTCTATCTATAATCCACTGCTCTGCACCACTGACATGACTCTCACACACTATTACATCACAGTGGGTGCCCTCAGACAGCATAGTGTGGGTGAGGCTCGCGAGCAGGACAGGAAAGCAAAAAGAAGAGCTGCAGTGGATCGAATGAGTAAAAGAATAACCACACAATAGACTGAAAGAAAATCAGTGCGGAAAACAGAATATAAAAAGGATGTTGGAGAGCAGCCATGGTGCGTGATTCACGTGTGGTTTCCACCAACAGGCAAAGGAAAAGCAGTAAAAAAAAATCTTAAAATAGTTTTTCGTCATTATGTATGCATGTGCAGTTTTTTCTCTCTGTGTAAGACAAACGGCACACATCAAGGGCATTTTATTACCAGACACGTGAGTCCCGTGTGTTACAGCACAAAAATAGATCAGAAGTCTTCTGCAGTAGAGCTTTGCATCATCAAAGTGAATATCTTCTCCGTAGATGCTTATTCCTGAAATAAAAAGAGCAATTCTCAGTGGAGAAATGGAAATAATGTGATTGTGAATGAAAATGGGTTGAGTGACAGAAGCTGAAAGA
This sequence comes from Neodontobutis hainanensis, assembly GCA_024349245.1. Classification (NCBI taxonomy): domain Eukaryota; kingdom Metazoa; phylum Chordata; class Actinopteri; order Gobiiformes; family Odontobutidae; genus Neodontobutis; species Neodontobutis hainanensis. The sequence continues at coordinate 3,259,268 of JALDNG010000056.1, forward strand.
ACTATTTAGGGATGTTCATGAATAAGGCATTTAGTATGTATTCACATAATTGATTCAGTTCAGTGACCTTTGGAGCAAGACACACATAAGCAGGGTTAACCAAGACAAAGGAGATGAGCAAAAAGATGATGACACAGAAGTAATCAGTATATTAATAAACATTAAAGGTTTATAGCTAACATATACAAGGAAAGAAGGATAACATATAAAACCGAGCCAGCTAAGCTACAATCCAAAAGCTTAAAAACACCTACTACATTTATTTGCATACTGACTTTTTTTTTTTTCAGAATGGCAGTGGTATGTCTTTCCAATAATGGGCAAAGCTGAATACAAAAATATGTTTGATACTACATTATTTATTAATTATTATTATTATTACAACAATATAATGATGTATGTTAGCTTGTTATGGCTGAGTTTTGGCAAAAACGGTTTGTGGTTAAAAGCAAGCAGTCACATATGGACACAGTGTTTTAAATCAGCAGTAATTAATATGTATTCTTTTATTTGTAAATGTTTAATTGGTCTCTTGCTCCATAAAACTCTGTACTTAACACTATAAAATTTGTCCCAATTTTACTTTTTTTAAAAACCTTTTGCCAGGTCCACATTACTGTAACCACAACCTGAGAAACCAGCTGAACCACTCAAACCATTAACAAAACAATAGATGGAAAACCATATACTATATAAGTCATGAAAGCCACTAAAACAATAAAGCAGTAATGCGATTGTCTTGTAAGCTTTAGAAGTGAGACACAAGAAGAGCAACCATTTAGCTGTAAAAGTTTGTCACCTCATGCCACACTGAGTTTAATGAGTTACGTAAGGATGCTGTTAAAGTCAGTGGATAATTGAGCTGATGAAAGTGGCATTTGGAGCCCAGAGACAAGGGTGTGGTGGGGCTGTGGTGAGGAGAATTACCTCGCGTGTTACAGTCGAGAAGAGAAGAAAAGGGCTGAGAAAGTTAGACCGTGATCTGACGAAAGGATTTGAAACAGCCAACATGAAAAAAACAAACACTGCAGAGGAAAAAAACTACCAAAAATTATTTTAATATTACAATTTAAATGTTGAGGTCAGCAAATAGAGCAGAGTTGAAAAGTGGGACCTTGACACAAAAGGCAATGTAGGGTGTGATGACTGCAGGTTATTTATTGTCTGTCTTTAGAGACCAGTTTTTAATTATCTCTCATCTGTAAGTGATAATGTAAAAAGGTCAAACTCTCCATTGTCATGTAATTCGCTTTCCCTTTCAGGCTCCAATCTCTTCAACTGTATTATTAACAACCTAAAGCTGATCCACCTGCTGGTTTAAGTGAATCTAATCCTGTATTTAGGCAGCATTACCTGAACAGCATGAAGGATGGCTCAGTTTTACGCTCCTTAAACATCTAAAGGCAAACCTATGGATTAAATGAATTATAGCCATGCAAGCTGTCAGCCAGTGTCATGAAGACGAAACCCAAGTGCATTCAATGTGACAACAGCACGGTTGGAGAAAGTGTGCCAGGTGTCCTTTCTTTACATCATAATGTCATATCTGAGTGTATTAACAATCCAAATAAATCTGATCACATCACTGATTGGACTCATTTATCATCCTTGTTGCTAATCTTTATGGAAAGTGGAAAGAAATTGCTTAACCGATTATGTAGGCAAACTCAATTCAATTCTGAAAACTCTGTTAATGAATTACTTGTCATAGATAGAAATTATAGAGTTCATTGGCAATTACAACACTTAGGATCAACTGAGACTTAACTGTGTTTAATCTATTTTTATTTAGTCTTCTTTGACAACTAAATGCAAATAATAGGGCCAAAATACATCAATGGTAATGATATCCTTCTTCAGCCCAATAACCCAGGTCTACTGTATTAGAAACAATGACTCTTGAAGGTTATTCACTGCATCTCATCAAATGAATCATGTACCACTACAGGCAAGGGAAATGAATAAAGAAACACAGACATCTTTATGAGCTTTCACACACATTTTCTTCCACTCAATGCATTAATTAATTGTGGGCAGCAGGGCTATGTGCAAGACAGCTGTGCACACAACCTCCCAGAGACGTGCATTCATTTTACTGCAAGCTCTCAAATTTGTTTATTCATTTGATAATGCTTGTTGAAGTGTTAAATTGAAGTTCAGCAGGCCCTTGGCAGAAGGCACAAACACACCAATTCACACATGACTAAAATGTATTTGATGGCATTTGTTCAAACTGTCCTTGACTAAACATACTGTACTGTAACCATAGCAACAGTTGGTATACAACAGTATGAAGCCTGTCTTTGTCTGTTTTTGTACAAAGGTGACACAAAATCCATAATGTTCATGTTTAATTAAAAAAGAAAAAAGAAAGAAAACAGCTATTTTGTCTTACAACCCACTCTTCTACTGAAAAAAAGGTTTAAGTAAAAGCATCTGGACTCAGTTTTCAAGTTGAAGACGTTTTGTCTCTAATTCTAAGAAACTTTATAAATTCTGAGATCAACTGGTAAGAGAGCTGAGCTTATATCTCTAGAGGGAGGAGTTTCTCCTGAAACCAAACCTGATTGACCAGGATGCTCTGGTCTTATAGTTGTTGGTCATGTTAGGAAAGTGTGACTCCTGATGTGAGAGTCGTTAAGGCTCAGGAGGATCGTTAGTGGCACTGGTTCATTCAGGCGCTGTGTTTGTTGTTCTAGGGTGAGGCTCTTTTCTTTTAGGTTTAAGAACACTGTCATAAATACTAGGTAACATGAATCTGAGGCCACCTCCTCTGTTCAAAGAAGGTTTTTCCATTTTCACAAAAATGACTTCCTTCACCCCTCTCTCAAACCATCTGGCCTCTCTGGCAGAAATTCGGATATTGCTGTCCTCAAAGGAATGACCTTTCTCTAACGACCCTCCTGAGCCTTAACAACTCTCACATTAGTAGTCACACTTTCCTTACATGGCCAACGACCATGAAACCAGAACAACCTGGTCCATCAGGTTTGGTTTCAGGAGAAACTCCTCCCTCTAGAGATATAAGCTCAGCTCTCTTACCAGTTGATCTCAGAATTGATAAAGTCTCTTGGAATTAGAGACGAAACATCTTCACCTTGAAAACTGGCTCCAGATGCTTTTACATAAACCTTTTTTTCAAGATGTCCTGGATGACTGAGAACCTTCACAGACATGTTGCTATCACTCTTCTACTGTTAAAATACAAATACCTGAAAGAAACATTGTGATGTAATTGTAATGAAATCTTAAATCCCACCCTCAAATGTGCATTAGCATGTCAGGTGTATACAGTACAATCACAAATACACACTTGCAAGGACATGGTCACAATGCATTCAGACAAACAGGAACTATTCTATATACTATAATGCTGCTTTACATTATATTGCTGGTGTATTATTGTAAAAATATATTTAAACAGACTAATGGTAAAATCACAATTATTTAAGTTTTTACCAAAACTTTCAAGCATACATGATATTTTGTTAATGACGATTCACAACCTAAGAATATATACTAATAACAATACTAAAAAGGTGCATATGACAATTTTCCTTTCCTTAAAATGGTGCTAATTTGTGGTGCCCATTTTCATCACAATGCACTGTTTCCTACCTGTACACTGACTCATAATGGCCAGGCAGTTGTAGAGACTAAGCAGGAAGTAGACATCCTGTGTGTGAACTGAGCACAGTCAAAACTAATTGTTATTATCTTCTTCTGGGGCTCTCTTTACCAAACCGTTCCCATCTACACCACACAACTAGCCCTGTGTGGTGCAGGCTCCTTTTAAAATGTAATCTGTTACGGATTATTGAGCACCCGCTCACGATTTGACCCAGCAATATAATCCTTTGTGTTGATCTAACATAATCTGATTTCTCTCAATTACTTTGTCTCCAGAATACATAGAATGGGATGTTAAATGAACATTGTTGTCAGTAGTAGTCATCATTAAATCAAAAAAATGTAAATATATATTGCAATGATACAAGATGAGTATTAAATGTGAATATTTTATCCATTATTTTATACATTTTGGTCAAAACGTATTAAAGTGACCATTTTAATATATTCAGATTACTGTAATGCCAGTGCATGTTTTGTGTTATTCATCTTACCTTTACTCCACAGGCAGACTGAGACTGGCTCCACATGCACACTCTGTTCCTTGCCTGCAGTGATGTTTTAATCATCCTCCCTGCACACCAGGAGTTGTCTTCAATTTGTTATCCTCTATGGCTCCTATCTGACAGCTTGATGATCAGAATCACTGCTCTTTATCTCCCTGGGTTTGAATCAAAGGAAGACAGAGAGAACCATTAATCTTATCACTTACAAGACCTGTACAAACTCAAGGACATTCAAAGATTTTCTTATACTAAATGTCCTTTGGTCTCATCCATGAGAGCTGGTTTAATATGTATGGGATACCATAATCTAAGATGGCAAACACACTTTAGATTATCTGACGCTGTGTAGGAAAAGACATATTGTTGAAATTTTCTTTTGGTTTACTTTTTGAAAACGTGACATATATCGACTGTGATGCAAATAGAGTTTGCAAATAGTTTGACCATCAGCAAGTTTCATAACCTTTCGTTTTCTTATTAAGCATTGGAGAAAGGCATGACATTCCTGTAATTAAACTCCAGCCAATTATGGACTTCTATGTTAAATTCACATAATGAGTGATTAAAGCTTTGCATAATTTATCACTGTAGATAGACTGAGGAATAAACCTGCCACTTGCCTTATCATTAGTCTAAAGGTGAGGGAAACTGTGACAGTTTAGTGAGAAATACTAATTGTCATGCTGCGTATAAAATCTGTCAGTTAGAACACTTTTGCATTTTATAACAAAAGAAAAGAATTGTCACATATTATGCCTCTGTCACATATCTCCTTTCTGGGGGTGGAATGTAAGACTGCGGGCATTATGTGGCAAAACCTTAATGGATACTAAGGTTACATCTAATGTGACATCTAAGCATGAATGATAGTTTGATCGCATTGCCATTGCATCAAAAGGAGGAGCCCAAGTTTGCATTGTCTAGATATGAGCTACAACAAGCAGCTCAGGCTAGATAGCAGTCTATAATAGGGCCGTTGTAATGCAATATGGAGGCATGTCCCTCATTTGTCATGGTAACCAGACTTAGATGAGTTAAATATAGAGGCTTCCGGTTTTAGGAGAGGAGCGTTTTAAAAGCTATTCTTAGAATATAGAGCTGGTTTATGCACAGCAGCATGCCCTCTGCCCATTTAATCGAAACACATGACAACATTTAGCAAATCAAAAGCACTACATTCTTTTTTGTAGATGCTGAAGAAAAATAAAATATCATGCCACATCAATCTATCAAGACAGACTGAACAGCTGCTCTCTAATTACCGATAAGAAGTTATAATTAGCATGTCAGTCATGCACTGGAGGCAGATATCATACTATCAGATGTCACATCAATTTGAGTTAGATTTGCATCAGTTATTGCAGCTTACAACAAAGCTGAAAGGAAACTTTACAAAGGTTTTTTTCCCCAGTCTTTTCTCTCAGACAATGTGCCTGCAATCTTTTGGGTTGAATTTTTTGATTGAAGCATTCACCCAACTGAAGTGAACATGCCACAGGAACTGAGTGATGCTAATGTAACCAATCTCTCAATATTAAAAAAAAAATTCACAAAGATCTTTTTTGAGAGGTCTATACTATAGCAGTACACCAGTCTGACATTTGGTGAGATCTAAGCTTTAGCCATTGTCTGTCTTTGTAAAACCAGCCTTTGATGTCCACCTTTGCTGATTCATTCTGCAACAAAGCTTCATTCAAATCGGTGGCATTACGCCTGCTAAGATTTACAAACAGAAACCCATTGCAATTCCTGCATAGCAGAGGTAACAAACTAATTAAAACAAAACAAGCATTGTGTAAATACAAATGTGTCTAATTAAAGGCCGTTTTAAAGGAGTTCCAATAAATTGCACTGTGAAATTACTAATGATCAATTAGACTTCACCGGATAAGAAAAGCAAGACTGTCCATCAACACCTTGTGACAGGTGAGGTGACGAGGAGCTCACCCTTCAACACTGAAATCCACCTACACAACATACAAACACTGGGGCTCAGGTGTTTTAGGCATTGCTTACACCATGAGCCGTGAGTCTGGCTGTCTCCCTTGCCAACAACGACACACACAAACACACAAGCCAGAGCAGCACTCATGCAGCCTGAAGGCAGGAATAGAGCACACTCAAACCCATACACGAGCAAGCAAACTTTACACACAGTGACACTATTATCCTTTGGGCTTGGATGCCAAAATGAGTCTAGGGAGCCCGCGTGAGTGTGTGTGTATGTGTGTGTGTGTGTGTGTGTGTGTGTGTGTGTGTGTGTGTGTGTGTGTGTGTCAGCAGCTTGTGTGTGTTGACAGATGATATGGTTAAAACTGACACCACCCACGCTCATTCAACTGACAGCAAGTTTCATCGTAAAGACCAGACCTTTGTGAATGCAGACAGTAAACTGGGAGCACAACATTTTTTCATGGTCACCTTTTCACACAAAGTTATGGTAGAGCATCTGCAATGGAAAATTAGTTTCCATGTCATCCATAATTTAGGATCTGAACAATTACAAAAAAGCCAAATGCATTATTAAAGAAAAAGCAAAAATTACTAAAAAAATATTTAGGTTAGTTTCTATAGTTATAAAAATATATTATCTTTATATGTGTGTATATGTGTTTTTGTTTATTTTGATTCTTACATCTTAAAAAAATATTTACTTTGTTTTCTTTATGTTGTCATTTGATGTTTCTTGGAAAGGGCCTTGTGCATCTTTTGGCTGTTGTAAGGCGCTATATAAATACAATTTGATTGATTGATTGATTGATTGAAAAAAGGTATTTTGGTCAAATACAACATTAGCTATAAAGCACTTGTGTTAAAAAGAGCATCTCAGGTAAAGCCAAGCAGACCAAATTGAGTTGATGCCAAATGATAATACAATACCTTGATGATGTGCGTATATGCACAGCATTAGCTGCAGCCCATTTTATGTGAGAAATTAACATTTCATAATCACAGGTTGCAGTAAATGTAACCCTAAAGAAATGATTTATGTCCTTGAACACTTTTACTTTGCCATTTTATCTCACTGAGAGAGTGAGGGGCAGAGACATGCTTCACACAACAGTTTCAATGATAATGGAACTGAATTGAATTGTGGCAAAGAAACGAGTCAGAGCACAACCTAGACTAAGTTAAATGTCACATCATTACATTTCTCCTTCTTCTCAAAGCTATGTTTGAATGAACGTGATCGGAAATGCTCCCCTTTTCAAACGTGTGTTCAGACAGGATGTGACATGTCTCCGGTATCGTCTGCTCTGTCACATGAGTTAAGACAGTTGCTGTTGGTAGCTAGAGATGTGACGTGTTAGTAATTACTTTTCCCTGGCACAGAGGGAGGACAACGGGAGCGGTGTCTCCAAGTAGACAATACCGGCTGTCAGCTCAAGCTTCGTCCCTTTCCTACTGGTTTCAAACTCTCTCCACTGAGATACTGTTCCCCTTCAGTCTATTTCCTGAGTGTTTCTCGTGGGAGCAGATAAGGTGAACAACCCAACTCATAACTCAAAAAGGCTCAATATAAAGAGGTAGTGCATAACACACGTCACGAAAATTAAAATCTCTGTATTGGCTCACAATTACTCTATATTCTCAAATAAGATGATCAAAATACATTCTAACAGTATCAGATCCAATCATAATCATGATATTTATATTTAATGAAATGTTCTACACAGTACAAAAATTTAAATGCAACACTTTTGTTTTTGCACCCATTTTTTTTTATCAAACTCAAAGATCTAAGACATTTTTCTCAAATATTGTTCACAAATCAGTCCAAATCGGTGTGCAGTTTCACTGTATTGGGGGTGTCCAAAAACCAGTCAGTATCCCAAACATGCTGGCCATGCAAGAACTGGGATGTTTTCAGCTTCCTGGAATTGGGGCAACATGGGGCCATGCATTATCATGCTGCAACATGAGTTGATGGCCGTGGATGATTGGCACAACAATGGGCCTCAGGGTCTCATCATGGTATCTCTTTGTATTCAAAATGCCATTAATAAAACGGTCCTGTCTTTGTAGTCTGTAACATACGCCTGCCCATACCGTAACCCCACCTCCACCATGGGCCACTTAATCCACAACGTTGACATTAGAACCCTGCTCACCCACACGTCTGCCATCTGCCTTGTACAGTTAAAAATTACATTTCATCTGTGAGGTGAACACCTCTCCAAAGTTCCAGACGCACTCAAATGTGAGCATTTGCCAACTCAAGTTGCTTACGACAACAAACTGCAGTCAGATTGAGGACAACAAGCATGCAGATGAGCTTCCCTGAGACGGTTTCTGACAGTTTGTGCAGAAAATCTCTCCTGTGGACATTCCTGCAGTCAATTGCACGCTCCCTCAAAACTTGCAACATCTGTGGCATTGTGCTGCCACTGCACATTTTAGAGTGGCCTTTTTGTGGCCAGCCTAAGGCACACCTGTGCAGTAATCAAGTGCTCACTTACACAGATTTGGACAGATTTGTGAACAATATTTGAGAGAAATAGGCCTTTTGTGTTCATAGAAAAAGTCTTAGCTCTTTACATTTCTGCTTATGAAAAATGTGGGCAAAAACAAAAGAATAGTTAGTGTAAAATACACATTAAAATAAGAATGTTTTCTTACTAACAAAACAACTTTTATGCTGCACCAAATAATTGCAGTAATTTTCATCTGTTGCAAATTCTTGCTTTTCTGGACAACTTGTGCAGCTCCATTGAAAATCCTCTAAAGTTCCAGACCACTTGGTTTTTACACAGCATCACAAAAGTCAGACAAAGAGTTGTATCCAAAGGATCGGGGTCAAATTTACAGAGTTGCTCCTTTCATCCTCTTGAATGTGATGTTTTTCCTCCCAAATGAATTTAATCTTAAGTAGATTTCCGGTCATGACCTTTATACTATTCCATCATTCCACTCTCAGTATTAGTATTAGTCATATTTGCTCGTAAACCGCTGTCCGACATGATAAAATAGTAAGACAGATAACTGCGAATAAAGGGTGATAGGAGGAAGACAAAAAGGTTGCTCTATTTTAGGACTAGTAATCTATCTAGAACACACAGCGTCAGCGACGCCACATGTGTCTTTACATGTCACTATGACACTGTGAAGGAAATAGCTGTGCACTCAGCAGTAGGGATGAGCTAGAAAGAAAAATAGATTGGAGAAATCAATTGATACAGGAGCTTTTCTTCTTTCATGATATTACTTCATAAACCTGCATCACATCACAAGGTGGTCACAAGTGTGTTCAAGGAATAGAAAGGGGGTAAAGGAACAATCAACACAGCTGCATCTGCTTTATCTTGTCAGTGCATACTGTTAATGAAGATATCATGAAACTGCATGAATTTGTGAGTATTGTAAAATGTGGAACGCACTGACATTAAATTAGAGTAGAGGAGATTCTGTGGGTGGTCCAGGGTCGATGTGTGTGACAGATGACCCTCGAACCTTTGGTATTCTTACATCTAGTACATCACTGAGAGAGCCAGGAAGGAATAAATGCTAAGAATAAAATCTGGAACAACTCCCCTGTCGGATGCTTGGTGTAGAAAATAGAGCAGATGAACACAGGCTGTGAATTTAACAGGGTTTGACATTGACATGGTTATAGTCGCCACCAGTCCTCTTCTTTCACTCAGACATTTGTTAAATAAATATTCCTCAATCATGCATCAACAAAGTTTTTGTCTGAGACAGAGAGGTTTTATTATCTTGGGTTCTAAGAGCAGTAAATAATGCTTTTAAGTCAGAATTGAGATGTTTTTGAATCCTGAGAGTCAGTGGATGAGCCGCAATAGCGCAAAAACGTCATACATCACAGGCTTAATGGGTTGAATAGACTCATGCTTATGGGCTCGGCAAAGACATGCAAATTTCAGATGGTGGCTCTGCATCTATGCTTAAAAAGCCTTTAAGCTTCTTTCAAATGTCTAGCACAAATGCAAGATCAACAATAGATGTTTAGAGCTGTGGAAAAGTGCCGATTTTTGGGGACATTATAGACTTGGTTGCTCTAACCTTGTACAAATAGACAATAGTAGAACATTATAAAAATGTGTGATCAATATTTAAACTATAACAAGTAACCTTCTATAAACTAAACCACATTAAAAAAGTTTAACACACTAAACTCTTTCTGTGCCACCTACATTCTGGAAATGCTATTTAGGATAAATTCCAAAAACAAATATTATAACAGAAGTTCTTTGAGAGCAGGTAGGGAAGAGGAAAATGAAGATTCAGGTCAGCAAAGTGAAGACCACAAAATGAAAGCAGGCAGGAAACAGACCAACAAAAGATTTTAACAATTTCCTGGGTTGGCTTAAATTGTCTTGCAAGTGAACTGAATCTAAAGAGGACTATATGGACAACATAGAGACTGGGTATGGCAGGTGCCCACTTTATGAAAAGAGGGAGTAGCTATAGAAACGGCAGTCCTGTGTGGCTAAAGGCAGAAAAAAAAGCACAACAACCCTTTATACATAACAAAACTATACAGAAAAGTTTTATTCGAAACTAAATGCAGTTACTTACTTGAGTCCCAGAAAAGCAGCAGCAAACAAAACCCAATGCATGAACCCCTTCTCACTTAACAGCCCAGATGTTAATTCATGTTGTTCATTTGCATATGGTAATGAGGACAATGATTAAAGTGTGAAAAAAGTGTTTCTTGCTGTCTAAATGTTCACATAAGACTTTGTCATTTTCTTCAGAGCTCAAGCTATTTTTTGTGATCTTTAGTAAATGCACATTTCTCTAGAAAGGTAGGCCTCACTCACACAAAAGATAAATGCAATCATGCTAGTGTGTGTCTCTGGACTCTGTATAGTTGTAATGTGTCGGTGAGAGGCATATTGTTTCCTACAGATACCATGGAATATTCAATGAAGCCATCATTGAGTCACATGGTACACATTGTTAAATTGATTTCTGAGCTGGCTGCTGAGATGGTTTTCTTTTATCCACATTGGGTTTGTGCCATCGGTCTCATTGCCAATTGATTGTAGCCCTTTAAAAGTGCATCATATAAGCACAATGCACTGTGGAAATACAAAGCTGATGTAACTTACTGGGAGGCCATTAGGGTAACATTTTGTTAAGTTTACATTAACATCCCAAAAACTGCAACGTTCATGAGCGAAGGGCAGTTTTAAAAAGCCATACGTCTGAAAATGCAAGCTTGCTGGACTTATTCAGGCTTGTTCTACATTAAACAACACATTATCTTCGCATTTTGAAAGAGGCAACAAAAGCAATCTTCCAAATGAAAATAGAGAAGTACAGCATTCTCAGTTCTCTAGAAGGCATTTCATGAGCAATGAAAAGATACTTCTTCTTAGACAGTTGTCATCACTGCACACATTTGCATTAGTAGACGTCAATAATACAGCAACCCATTACTGCTTTATGGAGTAAAGCACTTTTTAAATACATAAGAAAATATATATAAAAATAAAAGATCTGAACTGAACTGGATCCAGGTGACTAGTGGCTTGTTTGAAGACAAAGTCATGTTGACTTCTTTCTCTCTCAAGGACAGGTAGTTTGCTAAAAGCGTTTAGGCACACAGAATGCCTGCTTATTATGTTGCCAATTCATTACTGGATATGCTGAAGGACATGATGTTACACAAACGCAAAGGTTTTAAAAAGCCCACTACCTTGAGTCAACATTTACAGAATGAAGTCAACTGGTGATTACTTGCGTGAAGATAAATTTCATTACCTGTTTCTTGCTGTAGAATGTTAGCAGATGTGTGTTAGATACAATGCAAAACAATGGAAAATCCTGCCTGGTCTGTGTATGTCACATCATATAGATTTATAGGACTATTATTGAATAAATTTAACATTATTTACATGGCAATTTAAGCAAATCCATAACTATACACCTTAAACACACAATATAAAAATGTATAACAAATGTATCACGTGCCATTGCCATAAAGGAATGTAACCAATGGGTGTTTTGTCAATCTCAAGGATCCTTCTTTTAGAGGCCCTGCTGAATGCTTTTCCACTACTTTGACAGTGGATTAAAATAGAATTAAAAAAATGAGTAGGAGTTAGTTTAGTGACATCAAAATGTGATGCCACATAGATACTAAGCAACAAAGCAGAAACAGAAATGTGGCATTGCAAGATATTGCTGAAACTGATCATTCAAATAAGTGTACTGTTTCCATGACAACTCCGCTACTCTTGGCTGCATGGCACTGACTGACAGCAGCAAACGCCCCGCGTTGATGAAGTATCTTTTAAGAAGCTATATTTTCAGCCTCCGTCCCAAACACAAATTGATCAGTGATTATATGCTGGCATTGTTTGCTGCCATCAAGCAAACAATGACTCAGACAAGCACAAATACATAAGAGGTTTGTACAGTCCATGGTGCTTCTAGCAGCATGTCTCCTCCTCTAAACACTCATTAAGACCTTGACTTGCTAGCGACAGGAGACTCTTACTTCACGCTGAGAGCTCAGATGGACCATCAGCCCCCTACTGATGAACTTGTAGTGACTCCAGAATATAAAGAGTGCCTACAACATAAGCCTCTCTGTGGTGCCAATAAATTCTTGATTTAAATCAGGGCCAACAAGAACATGGACAAACAACACATAAGATGCAGGGAATCTCCAATGAACAAGCTGCACCTAAAAACACAGATGGATGTGAATAATAATTGGTTGGCGAGTTGCCTTTTTATGTACAAGTGCAAGTTATTAAAATAAAGTTGAAGGAAGGCATCAGTGAGAATGGCTTTGGTTTTTGCAACACAAAAAAGAAGCAGCTGATTTTGATGGACACAGACAGACAGCCGGCCGATCAATTGTGCTGCTTTGCACCTTTGTTTTGTGTGTGTGTGTGTGTTCACTTTTTATCTTTGGCATCATGGCTAAGAGGTCAAAAGGGTTGTTGTTGTCGTCACATTTCCCAATGGTGTGCAGGACACAAAAGAGCATCCAAGTTCAAGCCACCTGCAGTATTTGAATCAAGAAACTAATCAAAATGAAGCTGCAGCAACGGTATGTGTACATTTAATGCATAGCATTGTTTGCATACCTTATATTATTTGTTAAAGCACTCTGTTTAAACACCACCTTTTCTCAAATATTCAGTGTTTAACACCTGTTGATATGACCTTTGAGCTTGTGGTCAGAAAGGGCACATCTAAAGTCACAAATGTCACATCACTTGGTTATAACAATACAGCTACAGCCATTGGTTGGAAAAATTCCAGTTTGTATTTAGAACAGGAAGTAAGACATTCATAGACATATCCATCTATTCCTCACACTTTATTTACACAATATACTGTACCTAGCTTCAAGTGCATATTAAATGATTCCTTCAGAACTTTAAATGGTCTCATACAAAATGTGTGACTAGTTGTGTGTAATGTTTGTTTGTGGTGCTTTTAAATTAATAATAATAAAAAATTGGGATGGAGTGTAACATCTTTTGGAACCAAACTTAGCTCATTTGTCCGCTTGTAGCACTATCTTTCTTCAAATGTCATATGTGAAGTGCCTGAGTCCCAGGGACAATGAGAGGTATAGGGTTTCCTGGCAAGACTTAGCAGCACCCAAACTTAGCTTTGACTCCATAAGGATGTTGGTATGTGTGCTGTTGTGCATTTGTGACTGAACATTCAACTGTTGATAGGGGGAAGATCTACACCAAACAGTAAAATTAGCTGCTTCTTGCCAGCAGCTGTTGACAGCATGTTCTAGTAATATCCTTCAAGTTTTATAAAGGTTAGAGAAATGCACAATTATTTTACTCATAAATACCCTTACATTTCTAACTCCAGTCAATGTTTTATGTACTGTCTGTTAGCATTAAAAGGTAATAGATTGTTGCATGGCTTTGTAATGGGAAAAGGCTGGAGTAGTTTAAAATCTTTTACCAGGAATACACTATCTAGCATGTTTGACCCCCATAAGCATACTTATTATTAATAAAGCAGATATACTAAACATGGCTAATTTGACATTACCCTACACTTATTATTACATTGTTTGATAAATTAACTGATGTTCCTCTATATGGTTGTAGTAAAATATATCAATTTAAATAATACATGTCTTGCAAAATAAAAACTAGCTTGCCGGTTTCATGTGCAAATAGCAATAGCCTAACTTAGCTAACAAATGGCTGAACCCGCACGTTCACCTTACTCCATGAAAAATTTCCAGCCAAATGACATCTCAAAGTGGATTGAAACTTACCCAATTCTAGTGTCCAATCAAATTAGTGTTTTTTTTTCTCTTACCCCTTCCTGATTCAGTACATTTCCACACAATCGTGATTTTTAGTCTAGTTTATTGTCCTCCTCTTTTCCCTGGTCCTTTTTGATATAACCTACAGTAGCTACTTTGTCTCTTCTTTCCTACTCAGACCACATTTCTGACTCTAAATCAATACTACCCCTAAATTTGAGGGTTTTTTTGTTGTTCATTTAAGCACATCAATGTTTTCATCATCACTATTTTAATAACCTGTACAGGACTCCGGTAGTAAGTTGCTTGACTTAGGATAAAGTCTGGCAGAATAACAACCTGCTGTTTAACGAGTCACATGAATGGCACATGCGAGCCCCTCCCGCAGCGACACAGTCCCCTCTGTGTCCTCCTCCCTCTGCCCTGCCTCTGCCCCAGTCTCCTGATGCCTCACCGTTCAGAGAGCTCTTTACAGAACAGTGGAGTCTTGAAACAGAGTCTTGATACAGCTATTGTTAGTGGGTTTAACTGTCTTACCTGGTCTTGTTGGCTGACTTAACGCTCACTGCAGGTTCTCCAAACCTCCGCTCTTTTCAGAAAATCTCTGTCATCTCTCTGCGCTTCTGCTGTGATTCTCTCTTTTTGCGTCTAACGCCTAATTAAGGCTAACTATCTTTTTTAATGAGTTTTAGAGCCGGTCACAGACATTTTATTAGGGGTGGGGGAATATTAATTCCGTCATGATTCATTCTGCCATTTTTAGTCAAGAATAGAATAACAAACTTTAAAATGTAAAATATAACTTCATCAAAGGATAGCCCAGTTCTCAGATTTCTTAATTAGGCTAATAGGCATAAGGACATCTATTGCCCCCCTGTCAATGGCCTGCACTTAGTGCTGAGATGACTGACAGGGAAAGGGGTGGGGCACAGAAAGCACAGAGAAAGAAGGGGAGACACTCTCTGCACTGGATCAAGAACTAATTAGCCCATTAGTTCCTTCTAGGAGGAAGAATAAGTTGATATAATTGCATTGTGTTTATTTTTTTAGCAGTTCCCCTCGAACCGCAACCGTATCGTTCGTGGTGAAGGGGTTTGAGTGTCCGAATGATCCTAGGAGCTATGTTGTCGGGGGCTATATGCCCCTGGTAGTGTCTCCCAAGGCAAACAGGTCCTAGGTGACGGGCCAGACAAAAAGCGGTTACAACCCCCTTATGATAAGAATAATATCGAGGTCCGTGATGTCGCCCGGTATGGCGCAACCGGGGCCCCACCCTGGAGCCAGGCCTGGGGTTGGGGCTCGCATGCATGCGTCTGGTGGCCAGGTCTTTCCCCATGGGGCCCGGCCGGGCTCAGCCCGAAGGAGCGACGTGGGGCCGACCTCCCGTGGGCCCACCACCTGCGGGAGGAACCGTAAGGGGCCGGTGCAAAGTGGATTGGGTGGCAGTCAAAGGCGGAGGCCTCGACGACCCAATCCCCGGACACGGAATCTGGCGCTAGGGACATGGAATGTCACCTCGCTTGCGGGGCAGGAGCCTGAGCTTGTGCAGGAGGTTGAGAGATACCGACTAGAGATAGTCGGGCTCACCTCCACGCACAGCTCGGGTTCTGGAACCCAAATCCTCGAGAGAGGCTGGACTCTCCACTACTCTGGAGTTGCCTGCGGTGAGAGGCGGCGGGCTGGTGTGGGCTTGCTCATTGCCCCCCAGCTCAGCCGCCATGTGTTGGAGTTCACCCCGGTGAACGAGAGGGTCGCTTCCCTGCGCCTTTGGGTCGGGGATAGGTCTCTCACTGTTGTTTGTGCTTACGGGCCAAATGGCAGTGCAGAGTACCCGGCCTTCTTGGAGTCTCTGGGAGGGGCACTGGAAAGTGCTCCAACCGGGGACTCCGTTGTTCTACTGGGGCACTTCAACGCTCATGTGGGCAGCGACAGTGACACCTGGAGGGGCGTGATTGGGAGGAACGGCCCCAGGATCTGAACCTGAGCGGTGTTCTGTTATTGGAATTCTGTGCTAGTAAAAGTTTGACCATAACGAACACCATGTTCAAGCATAAGGGTGTCCACCAGTGCACGTGGCACCAGGACACCCTAGGCCGGAGATTGATGATCGACTTTGTAGTTGTTTCATCTGACCTCCGGCCATATGTCTTAGACACTCGGGTGAAGAGAGGGGCGGAGCTGTCAACTGATCACCACCTGGTGGTTAGTTGGATCCGATGGCGGGGGAGAAAGCTGGACAGACTCGGCAGGCCCAAACGTACTGTGAGGGTCTGTTGGGAACGTTTGGCAGAGCCCCCTGTCAGAAAGATCTTTAACTCCCACCTCCGGCAGAGCTTTGACCAGATCCCAAGGGAGGTTGGAGACATTGAGTCCGAGTGGACCATGCTCTTCACCTCCATTGTCGATGCGGCCACTCGAAGCTATGGCCGTAAAGTCTCCAATGCCTGTCGTGGCAGCAATCTCCAAACCCGGTGGACACCGGAAGTAAGGGATGCCGTCAAGCTGAAGAAGGAGACCTACCAAGCCTGAATGGCTCGTGGGACTCCTGAGGCAGCTGATAGGTACCGGAAGGCCAAGCGGACTGCAACCCGGGTGGTTGTAGAGACTAAAACTCGTAGAAATTCTGGCAAACTGTCCGGCACCTCAGGAGGGGGAAACAGTGCCCTGCCAACACTGTTTACAGTGGAGGTGGGAATCTGCTGACTTCAACTGGGGACGTTGTTGGATGGTGGAAGGAATACTTCGAGGATCTCCTCAACCCCACCGACACGTGTTCCACTGAGGAAGCAGAGGCCAAGGGCTCGGAGGTGGACTCATCCATCACCCAAGCCGAAGTCGCTGAGGTAGTTGGGAAGCTCCTCGGTGGCAAGGCACCGGGGGTGGATGAAATACGCCCTAAGTACCTCAAGTCTCTGGATGTTGTAGGGCTGTCTTAGTTGACACGCCTCTGCAGCATCGCGTGGTGGTTGAGGACAATGCCTCTGGATTGGCAGACCGGGGTGGTGGTCCCTCTTTTCAAGAAGGGGGACCAGAGGGTGTGTTCCAATTACAGAGGGATCACACTCCTCAGCCTCCCCGGGAAAGTCTATGCCAGGGTACTAGAGAGGAGGAACAATGCGGTTTTCGTCCCGGTCGTGGAACACTGGACCAGCTCTATACCCTCTCCAGGGTGCTGGAGGGTTTATGGGAGTTTGCCCAACCAGTTCACATGTGTTTTGTGGATCTGGAGAAGGCATTCGACTGTGTCCCTCCTGGTGCCCTGTGGGGGGTGCTCTGGGAGTATGGGGTCCAGGGCCCTTTGCTAAGGGCTGTCTAGTCCTTGTACGACTGGAGCAGGAGCTTGTTTCACATTGTAGTAAGTCAGACCTGTTCCCAGTGCATGTTGGGCTGTCCTTTGTCACCGGTCCTGTTCATTATCTTTATGGACAGGATTTCTAGGCGCAGCCAGGGGTCGGAGGGAGTCTGGTTTGGGGACCACAAGATCTCATCTCTGCTTTTTTGCAGATGATGTTGTCCTGCTGGCTCCACCAAGCCAGGACCTTCAATGTTCACTGGGACGGTTTGCAGCCGAGTGTGAAGCGGCTGGGATGAGGATCAGCACCTCCAAGTCTGAGACCATGGTTCTCAGTCGGAAAAAGGGTGGCTTGTCCTCTACAGGTTGGTGGAGAGATCCTGCCTCAAGTGGAGGAGTTTAAGTATCTCGGGGTCTTGTTCACGAGTGAGGGAAGGAGGGAGCGTGAGATCGACAGACGGATCGGTGCAGCTTCTGCAGTGAGTGGGTTGATGTACCGGTCTGTCGTGGTGAAGAAGGAGCTGAGCTGTAAGGCAAAGCTCTCGATTTACCGGTCAATCTACGTTCCTACTCTCACCTATGGTCATGAGCTTTGGGTCATGGCCGAAAGAACGAGATCCCGGATACAAGCGGCCGAAATGAGCTTTTGATTGTTTTATGAGTGGAAAATACAAAACAAGAATTTGTGCATTTGAATGTACTGAATGACTTAAAAAGCTCTAAAAAACCATAACCATTTGAAAAGATAGTGTCTTCAAAAGAATATTTTATTGACAAAAAGTGACAGAAGTCTATAGACAAATGTTTTGAAGTTTGCTCCAGTGATATTTGTTAAAATGGGGATAGTAGGGACATGGTCTGTTCAAAACTAGGACATTATTGTGTTTTTTTTTTTACAGCTTTTTTATTAGACCTGGGACAGGGAGGGTGAAAGTAGGAGAGTCCCCATTAAATAGGGACATATGGTCACCCTAATGTAGAGCCATGTGACAATGAATGTGGTGATAAAACTGCAGTCACAGTTAATTTTAACAGCTGAAGACCAAATCAATTGTAGTCCAAGACGGTATTGATCGCGGAAACACAAAGAGGCAATTTGTTATCGACAGTCTACATCATGTTACATGAACGAAGTGAGAGCATGACTAAAATAGAAATTGCTTCATTTTCTGTACAGACAAAACCACTATGGGTGTTTTCTTACTGGTAATAGGCTTTATTTATTTATTATTTTTCCATCGTGAGATATGCAGATAGATTTTCACTAAATAATAGAGCAGGCAAATTACAGAAGAACACTACAGAGAACTTTTCTGTTACAAGTATATAATTGATTTTATTCTGGCCTTGATGGTCAGTGCAATAGTGCTCACTATGAAAGGTTCTTTGATAGAGACACACTTCAAATAATGTGTGCATGTGTATGTCAGAGAAAATATTGAAGGGAAAAATTAGAATAGAGTGATGGGAGATGTAGGATAAAGATTTGTTCTTCTTATGTTCCATCCTACTCTGATGATAATATGTGTAAACTTACAGTACCCTTCGTCTCTATCTAACAACACCTACAAAGACGTGAGCATGAAAGTCCCAAAAAGCCACATAAAACTTTTGAAGTCCCAGCAGGAGAATGTGAGATACAGTTTAGGCAGGCTCTCAAAAAAACCTTCAAGATTCAGCACAATCTTCTTGGCTGTCTGAATGGGGACGGGTGGGGGGTCTGCACTGAGAGAGACAGAGCACTCTGACTGGGCAAAAAGAGCGACAGTGTCTAAAAATAACCTTGTGTGAAGGCTAGTGCGTAAATATACTGTATGTGATTGGGATTCAGAGTCCTATCAGAGCCAATCTTCACTCCTCCTTTTTGTTCAAATCACATACAACACATGCCCAAACAGATGTGAATAACCTTATTAAAACTCCGGCCCTGATGGAGGCTGTATGCACTGATCACAATGACTTTCTTTTCTTTGCTGTCCATGCATCTCTCTGCAGGGCATTTCACAGTGCTCTCTGAAACTAGAAGAGACAACTCTCCATGTTCTGACCAGGGGCTAAGGCTTCCAACTCACAGCAAATTAACCAAGTCGCACTCTGGCTTCTTTTCATTTTTACCCACATTTACCATCTTCAGTCATTTGAGATAGATTTAAAGAGGCTATTGAGTAATATATTGCCATTTAGTTTTAGATATTATAGAATACCAAAGATGTAAAAGTGCTGTGTTAAGTTATATTTAATTAAACTCAATAACAATTTGTCAGCGCCAGAAATTTGATTTGATCATTTGATCTGGGTCAAAAAACTGATTTGACCTTATCACTACCTTTAAAATGATTTCTGTTGTTTATTCTCCAATGTTTGTGAGCATTTTTAATATCTTCTTCTGACCATAGCCTGTCATACAGGGAAATCAACAAAAGAAATCATAAAAAGACCTGGGTGGCCTGTCATATCAGTGTGCAGCAGTAGGAGGAGTTGTGAGTTGCAGCAACACTCACTCTGCCTTTGCAAGGTCAAAACATTGTAGCTAGCTCTGTAAATGATATGAGCACCACATTCACATTATAACAATATACAAACAGCACTTTTGTTTGTGTACTGGTGTACTGAATTCCCCTCAGATTTCTTTGCCAGCAGTTTATTGTAGCAGGGCAGTGGGGAGAGCTCAGAGCAACAGGGCTAAGGGAAAGAGAAAACAAAACAAAGCCATAAGAAACTGCTGAGTGGCTGAGTTATAAAGGGGCAGGCAATACTTAAGCATAAGGAAAATTTTCACCCTGCGGTTTTCATTCATATGTGAAAACAGCTTTTTCAGCCTTTCTGATGAAATAGGATGAAATTGTATGAATTGGATAATGAAATAATGAAAGATAATGTAGAAGAATAATACCATTGTTCAAATTAACTTCAGTCATGGTCCTCCTGCTCCTGCTGGTTGTGTTGAGGTACTTTCTGTTTAGTGTTTCCTGCTGACAGCTGATTGAAGGTAACTTTCTCACATATTGCCCTTTAAAGTTCAAATCAGAACAATTATTTCTGAATAATATTTGAATGAGACAATTTTGTGTGTTTGCAGATGACCAGTGCAGCCAGTGTTAAAACATTCCTAACACTAGGGCAGCATTTCAGAGGCGGATGACGTGACATTCAGCTTGTGTTAACCAAAAGAGAGAAAATGGAGCGGACATGAGGGATAGGGGTTGGAGGAGTGAAGGAGAGAGGAGCAAATCAGGTGAGAAAAGGAGCAAATGTCATGTGTGCCAGTAGGGGTGTGTGCTGTTGAGTCTGAGCGCCACCATGTGGAGAACGCAGGATGACCCCCACAGACTCTCCAGAGCCAAGCAGAGACAGAGACGTGTCATTGATTTTCCACATAGTCAACAAAATGATTTCGCCATGCAGGCTAAACATCCTCCCATAGTTATTCCTCCAAAATACACACAAGCACCGTCACAGAGTCATAATCAAATCCCAACAGAGCTCAACCTGGCAACAACATACAAACAAGTTAAATTAAACTCCTGAATGACTTTGCTTCTATTTCTAACAGCTCTATATTAAAAAAAAAATAAATCAAGAAAAAGCATTGATAGGAACAACCTATACTGTTAGCTAAAGAGATTTATCTGTAAAAAATGAACCCATCCCAGTGTCCGTGTGTTGATGTTTGTGCCAGCTAAACTCACCTAGTAGATTGTATAATGTAAATACAGCTGGTATGTTGTTCTATAGAAATTTGTTCAATGTCCCACACATTGGAAAATGGTGTTGTGTGTGTGTGTGTTATACATGCTGCACATTTAAGGGAGACATGCCCTTTCAAGTTAATGACATTGAAACCAGAACAGCCTGGTTCAATCAGAGTTAGTTTCAGGTCAAACCCCTCCCTCTAGCTCTCTTACCATTAAAGTCCAGATGCTTTTGCTTTAACCTTTTCTGCACAATAAGGGGGTGTATGTATATTCACGTACAATCCGTAATAACTTCTAGGCTAATACTGAAACTAGTTTTAGGTGGTACAAACCTTCAGAGCTCATCTTTTTGGTCCGTCCCCCTGCTTTCTCCCTTGTGCTTCTTTAACTCTAATTGAACAGTTTAAACAAATGCTCCGAATGAGGTTTTAATTGGTCTAATTTACTGTGCCTGATTAATATTGCCCAAAGAGAAGTTGGGTCATCAATTCAAGTCACAGAGGTTGGTATGCTCTCCTCTAATGGGTGCCAGAGAGAGGTGTGTTTCTCTGCTTGTGTGTGTTTTGTAATTGTGGCGCATGGGCATCATTAGGGTTTTAGCAGCAAGCCTGGGGATGAGGGGGTGGGGGTTCTCACAAGATTGGCTAATGACAGAGAGGAGATAATTTACAGAAAAGGGATGAGGGTGAGACTTTCTTTTCCTCACAAAAACAGTATTATGCAGTGTGTGTTCACCACTGCCACATGAGTGTTTTTAAAAAGGGATGTTTTAAGACTAACCAGAGGCAGTTATTGCAAGCAAATTACCGCTAACTGGAGCCAAGTCATGCCATATTATCCACCCCTTCATCAAGGTTTATCACTGTAAAAAAAAAACACAGCTTCTTGGGAAGTGGTTGTGATAAACAGTTGAGTGTGAAATACTTCAAACGTGTGAAAAATCAAAGAAAAACAAATGAACAGAGAAGGTTGTGAGAACTGCTGCTGCTGCAGGACAATAGGGAGGTGAGTCTTCATTCATTACGTATGCAGTACCATTATTTTTTTCAAATACTGAGTAAATGTGCCACTTTCAGTATTCAAATACAAAATAGGTGAGAAACAAAGAGATAAAAAATACAGAGAATATATGAAAACTCCACATTAGGGAGGCAGAATAAGGCAATGCGAGAGACAAGCAAGGACAAAGTGTGCGAAGGGGGAAGCTGAGATGCCAATGAAAAAATACTTTCAAGGCTGCCTCTGCTGCCACTGAGGAAGGTATCCTTGCTCCAACTTAAGAATGTTTCAATATGAGAAATTTAATTTGAGGGCTCAATGCTGCAAGAGAGGAAAGAAAAAACTGCTAGATACAATTAAAATGGAGCATGTCCCTTGATAAACACACAATAAATAAATACACAAAATTTCATCTGTTTAAATTTTCAACTGAGTAGACAGCACAAAGAGAGACCTTAAATGTAGTAAATTGCATTATAAGAGTCTATAAGAGAGCATCATTCAAATATTCACCAGATTTTTCATTTCAAATTTAAAGTAAAAGCTTATTTATGACTGATTTCCTCACACAATGTATTTTTATAAACTGGTTAAAAAATTATGACTGTGATATATAGCTTCCAACAGTCTGCTTTATAAATGGGAGGAAATAACAAAAAGTACTAAGTGTTGGACATAACACGAAACTGGGATGACACTCTTGAGGTGTACAAACTCGAAATGTTCACGAACAAGGTAAATTCCAGAGTGCTTGGATGGTCTCCTGAAGGGCACTTTAACCACCGGCTCCTCAACACTGTGGCAGCTCCTTTCTATTCCTGGAAAGAGTGCAATTACACTGATGGACGATTGAGGGAAAAATGGAAGGAACGAAAGAACTGTTTGTTCTCCCTGGAAATGGAAGGTGGAGTGGAAAACGTGTTGGTGGACAGATAAAAACTACCAATGCTGAGATTGGGCCCTTTTAAAATGTAGTTATCTATAAAGCACAATATATATATATATATATATATATATATATATATATATATATATATATATATATATATATATATATATGGCCTTTAAATGCAAATAGTAATGGTAAATTAAATACTACAGGTGTGACATTTACTACTTGAACACAGAAGTCACTCTGAATGGATATAACACCTGTTGTTTCCATTAGGCTTTCACGGCCTGTAATAAGTACATGTAAACACAAAAGTGGTGAGCTTTTTTGTTTTCCACTAGAAAGATAAAATCAGGAGTCAAACATTTTTGACCTGTAATTTTATAATAGGTGAAGGTGTTCTTTCTGTTTTATATTTTTTTAATCAAATTTAGGTCAGGTGGTAACAGAATAAGTGATTGATGCAAACTTGTTCATATTTCAAATATTTCTGCTTCTTGGCTTTGCTGGACTGGAAATGGCTGCACAACAACACCCTGTGGGACTTGCTTTTTTCCAAGTGAAGGAAGAGAAGTAGAGAGACAAAATGTCACACTGTAAACTGTTTTTGCAATTATATATTTTTCCTGATGAGTGGGAAATATAAATTCAGAATAGGAATTACAACTGTGTGCAGTTACGTTCATTTGAAAGCTGACCTTTTGCAATAATGAAAATAAAACTAAATGAGCTGTGACATTCAATTAGACTAGCGCCTCCACCTCCGACTGCAATAACGGCCACAGACAAACACTGGCATGGTTGAAGGGGACAGTTGTTTTGTTCATTCATTAAGCTCAAAGATACACATACTTTAGAGCATAATAATCAATAGTAGGCTACAACTTGGTTTGTCTTGAAAAATGACCTAGACGATGTGGAGAGACAGAAAAACACAAAATATTGTGTTGTTTTAGCTCTTTAATCTAGCATTAATGGGCCAAATCTAAACATAGCTGTAGAATCAAATAAACACAACCTTGTTTTAGTACATGTTGAAATGGTGTTTACTTGCTCAAGAGTTTAAACCTAAAATAAATGAATCCACTTTTTCTGCTATTTTCTAACATGACTGTTGAAAATAGGAAATACTGTATGTATATGGTGTGCAGTGCAAAACTAATCTAACAATGCAGTGGGGGAAACTCAGAATGTAAACAGCACAAGCCTAGCCCCCAAGCCACAAAACCTGTTCCTGATTAGAACAGGAAAGAGGCCAAGTGAATAACAAGACCTGCCACCAAACCTGATGGTTTATAATACAAGCTTACAGGACTGCCACTATCATATAATTTGCTGAGCACATTATATTTGTAAATACAGATTCAGCAGGAGGCACAAGGGATAGATGCATTAATCAAATGAAATGGTTTAGTGTTTTGCTGCGGTTTCCTCTGGCCAAGAATATGAATGCTCTAGTGGCTCGTCTGCTAATGGCTGTTAAAAATTAATTACTGGTTGATAAAGGATTAGACAAATGTGGTAAAAAGGGCATTGCTTCTTTCAGAATTTCTTCAAACTAAGTTGTTAAGTTGTTAATGGGGTCATATGCATTTAGAGCTTAGAATTGTATTTTATTTTATTCATATCTCCTGTACAAACTCAGAATATATTTTGTTCCTGCAGAATAAATTTATGCTGCTGATCATCCTATCATATTACCTTTTTTTCTGTATGGACAAAGTTGCTGGATACATAGTGAATGTGCAATCATGGTGACAGATGACAAAGGCTGTAGGGTCATTTCTGAGTGACACTGATACAAACCCAGAATGACAAGTTGACATGTTACTTCTGGAAGAGCTCATAAAACCACAAAATCTGGACAGACCTGGACAAATTTAGATCTAGTTTAAATTAAAACATAAACCCTATAATTCCATTTGCATCTTGCCCTGAGGTTCAAGAGAATTATTTGCTGCAGTTCAGTCGGTCTCTAGTTGTATTTTTTTGTTTGTTTTTTTCACATCATAATAAGACACTGTGAGTTTACTGCAGAGAATTCAGCCACAAATCGTTTCCCTTTTCTTTTCTTGGATGCTTGTGAGACAGGGTAAACATGATTACCCATGTTTCTAGGTCATTTTGACCGGTAGTAATGCACCATTGAGCTCATGTAGGTTGTATGATAATGTCACATAAAAACACGTGGCATGTAACATACATGTGTGCACAGGAACCTACACTGTATAATATAGAGGCATATAGAGTGTTTTCACAATTGTGTCTTTCTGTGTGTGCTCTTAGTGACAAATAGCTAGTGGGCAGCACGTCCAGCAGCAGGTGACGCTTGGGGGAGCAGCCTAATATTGTCCTTGGCGCTCTCATCATATTGATCTCCTTCCATCTTATTTAGCTCCTGCCAAAACTCACAGTTCTGTATTGACTGAAGCTTATTGCGCCTCACTTGACCAAGCCACACAACAAAATTAGAACAAAGTGGCTGCTAGCAGGTAAAACCTTCTCAAATGCTAACTGACTCATGGATCTCAGGGGGGTAGATATAAGTTTAACAGGGAAAATTCATAAAACTCTGATCTTACAGAGATTTATCAAGTTACTAAACGTAATACTGTTGAAATTGGAAGCATTATGGAAGGGGCCACAGCAAGAAGCTACAAATTCCTAAAAGATATATGGGGGTTGTCATGTCTTCAGCTGTAGGTAGTCTCAGGGGGCGTTCCTTAATTATTGGATGTCATAGTGAAGGGTGGAGGAGCTCAGAGGTCACAAAAGGGTCACTCAATAATCAAGACACCGAGCCATACAATCAAAATCCTATAGCTAACACCTGAGCCCAGTGTTAATAAGAGGTGACCTAATAAAGGCTTTTGGTTGTTCACTAGAAACTGTGTCTGCAGGACGGCATCATGGACCTGAAATCACATAGTTCGAGTCGACATGCTGTTCAGGTACCGGCTCAACCATCTGTTGTTTACACACTGTTGCCTTCAACGGTATCTGACAATGACATGACTGCTTGTGCGTCTGCAGTGAAAAAGAAACTGAGTGAGACTCTGGGAGAGCTGTCATTGACTTTTATCTATACCATATAGCTATTCAAAACAAGCAGCATGACCAAAATCAAGATTAGATAATGTACTTCTTGTTCAAGATGAACTGACAACATTGTTATTACTCGCTTTTTATATTCTTGTTTTTCTATTTAACATTTGTTATATAACTACTGTAAAATGTATCTGGCTTTGTGTCAAAAATATTTGGCTTTTTCCCAAGGTCACAAAATCCTCTACTAACTTTTAATTACACTACAAGGCAGTCCTCCTGCTTACACAGCGAACGATCAATGCAGAGCTCAATGCATTGTGCAAATTTAAGTTGCTCTGCCAAACTATTGCAACAGCTTCCAACATGGACAATGTTACAAGCTCAACCTGTTACAAAATAAGTCTGGTGAAAGAATTCTGCACCAAGGCTGTTTGACAGTTAATTTGCAGATCTTCAAAAAGGATTTTCTTTTCAGTCTAATGATTTATTGACAAAAACTCTTGGAATTTGCAGTATGAAACAGGACCTCTGTGACTATCTAGGTGTACCGGATTTGTCTGCTGCTGTCCTTGACATAGTTAATGGTGTCCTACTGCATGTGACAAATTCATTGCCAAGCTGGACAGAATAACATTGCGACACACATTTGTACATACAGCATATCTCTATCTACTTTATTTCCTGAAACTGTTGGGTCAACGACTGTTAATGTCCTTTTGCTCAGTCTCCGCAGAGAAGCATTTTGAAATGAGGGCTGTGGCTTAAAATAGATGTTGAACAGACATCCTTTAGTTCCTTGCCTCCAACTGTTCTAACTAATAAACAAGGACTACAGAGGAGTTAAATCCCAAATGGTCCTGAGGGTAACATAGGTGCCCACTTCTCCTTGCCCTATTTTTTGGCTTTGTGTGCTTGTCTGTAGATGATACAAAATGCTCTTTATAAACTAGACACACTCAGTTGTAATTGAGACCATATTTGCTCACTTATAGATACATGTGTTTTCTGTGTTATATCAAAATTGTAGCAAATGTAAAAAAAAATCACCGACATTCATATGCTGGCATGAAAGTAAAAGAGTAGCACATTTAACCTCTAGGTGTTTTAGTAGCTATCATGTTTGTGTTGTGTGTATTTGTAGCAAAGAGGCTGCTAAATGTGTTTACAGGCTAATAGTGTGCAGTACATTTATAAAAGGTTAATGTGAGGTGACGTATAATATGTATGCATTTCTGTGCTGTCATAGTGCACAAGTGACTGGTGGGCCTAAGGGTCAGCAGGTTGACATGACCACCTGCATGTCCCTTGGGTTTTTACCCTGAAAGTCACTGGAAACAATATGCAGTCTCCTTCACCCCTCACTCCTTATATTAACTTTTCAGTCTTAACACAGCCTTAACATTCTGAGCTCAGAGAGATCTGGTCTGAAATCAAACAAAATTTTAAGATGGTTACTTTTTGCTGCCGTCTGTTCACATTTAATACTAATGGCAAGTCCTAAAAGGTAACAGGTGAGAACAGACGTTTTTATCCCAGGACATTGACCATCACCTTTCTCCCAAAAGCTAGTGATATTGAAATAAAGAAAAGTAAACTAAAGCCTGAGTGCCGGGCTTACTGGTGGCTATTTATACCAAGTGTTCACATGACAAGGATATGTGCTTAATGCTATTCATTCAGCATGCTAATTACATCCCACTCCCCACATTCCTTATACAGAAACCATTTTAAAGTCCTACTCATGTGTGGAAAAAGCCATTTTACTGAAATGTTTACACATTAGTCATTCAGAGCAAAGGATATCAACTAGAAGTGGTGTTCTTGTGGGAGCCAAAATAAATTCTGCTTCCTTTGTTTTGATTCAAGAATGTTTCTTATCTGATTTCTCTGGGCTGTGCGTCCTGGAGTTCACAAATATACATCACATGTACATGCAATGCATATACATATACATGCAATATTCTGTCTTCAATGTGTAGAATTAGCCTAGTTAAAAGATGAAAATTACCCCTTAATTCCTGCACACATACTGTAGCCTGACATTTATCCTCTATGTGTTTTTACACACAAACACAACAGATTCTTTTAACATGCACCAATTAAAGGAGGCTGAGTCCAAAGTGTGGCACTTGCCAAATCCTCATTCTTGGCTAATTTCCCTTCACTTCATGTGTAGCCAAGTTCTTAAGCTTTCTCTTCAAATGGTTTTGTAATTAAGTGTAACACAATAATAAATAATAAAATGTCTATTTCGGGTAAAAAGGTCTGTTTATGAACCATTGGATAAAGATTAAACTCCAATTTTCCTGTTACAGAGCGCACTGTCTTGGCTCTATAACTTGCACCCATTGCCAGGATCCCAGTCAATTGTACAGTACTGTCTTTAAAGCTAGAAAAAAATAATGTTTGATCATCAATGAGAGTAAACTTATATTCTCATTGTACATAAAAGATAAACACCCTTGGCAATTGCTGTAGAAAATAACATTTAAGGTGACACAAAAGGCTAGAAATGAGGCCTCATAAAAATACACCACTGACGGTGGACTCGAGAAGGGTTGTTGCAGCACCCCCACCTGGTGAGACTTGTAACTTCAACTTAAAAAGTTTTAAAGAATATTCTATATATTTTAAATGTGTAGTATTTGATTTTATTGTTTGAAAATACACGTTTTTTATTTTTTTATTTTCTTTTATTTACTGTGATTCGCAGCTGGCCACAAAAAACTAACTGACCACTACTACAGTATTTTCTAATTACCTTTGCGATGTGTTCTCTTCAATCTGTTAAAAAATATATAGCTATATTATTAATAATGGGACAGTTAACTTGGAATAGTCTTTTATTCTTACTATTTGCCATGTAGCCTAATCATTATTATGTGCGCTTTAATTGTTGCAATCTTCACTTTATTGTTTTATAAATATTATAGTCTAACTTTTGCGGGTGTTTGAGACCTCATTGTAATATGTTTTGTCTAATCTATGCTATATCTATCTGCATCTAAAATAGTCACAATATGGCTCTATTTGGAAATGACTTGTTGCAGTGCTATTTGTGTAATTACCATAGGCCAGGTCACGCTTTTTGTCAATTGTGTATAAAATAAAAATAGGACAATTAACAAAAAATAGGATTACAGCTATTAAATACAACAACATTACATTAAACAACTCCCGCACCCCCAAGTGTAATTGACTTCTCGCTTCTCTGAAGACTTCTCAATCATGTGAGAGACATATCTTGTGCGTTAATGCCACTCTGTGGTATCACCTAGAATAACGTTTCAAAGACAAGAGAAACAGAGTTTGCTAACTCCCACAATGCTGATGCAATGTGGGACAACTAATGTAGCGCGGCGCGCCACACAGTCTACCACCCTGTTTCGATTGTCTTTTGCTTCGCCTATATATATAGCCTAAACAGCTTTATTCTATATTTGGAGCCCCATTAGTTTGCCTCCAGAAATAACCTGATGATGCATCAGGTTCACATTGGGGCAAAAACAGCAAGAACCACTTTGGCTGCTCTGTTCTGTGCAATTGGAAGTTTTTAGATGTTTTGAAAATCACAATTTATTGGGCAATGCAGAACCAAAGCCTGAACAACATTCTTCATCAAAGCTTGTGGACAGTATGTGTTATGCTGAAGAGATAACTATTTATCCAGTCAAGCCCTAAAGGTGAAAAACTATAGATTTTGAGCTTAGGTTTTACAAGACTGCAGTCAATTACATCAAAAGCTGCAGTAAAACACACTAATTTCCGCACATCTAGACATGTTATTGATCAGTCACACACACTAGTGAAAGCCCTGGTCTATATGCATGTTCTGAATTTGTAAGCAATTCATTTGCACTTAGCTCAGTCAGCTACTTAATCTTCTCTAACATCTTGCTTAATACTGGGAGTAAACGAATGGGTCTACAATTGAAGCCAGAAACAAATGTGCTTTCCATCCTTGGGTAGAGGTAGCCTAGATTTTTTTCATGTCTCCAAAGCTCTAGAAACATTTTACTTGTGAAAATATGACAGATGGCTTTCAGAAAGAATGCCAACGGCAGCTTTGAGTATTCTACAATCAAGGTCATCAATGGCTGCAGGTTTTATCTGAGAGAAAGTCAACTGTGTCCTGATCCACTGTTTAACATGACGCGGCAGGTTTTCCCCCACAATCTATTGCAACATGAGTTTGCGTTGGTGATTTTCACACGAGACCTTAAGTTGATTCTTTCTCCAAAGAATATTAATTTGCAAAATCAGATGGCTTCATGATCAGCTGCCCCTCACATTTGACAGATTTCAGTATTTAGACTTTAAACACAGTTCATTTAGTTTTAAATTGCCCCCCCCCCCCATCTTTTTCCCTTCAAAGAGATTTTACCAAATTAGTTATAAATTAATTTTTGCCTTAATATGCATGCATTTCAGTCTACTGAGCACAACACAGGATTCAATCATGACCACAGAATTTTATACAAGCGCTTTTATTTAAAACATATTCCATAACCCTTTAATTAATTACATTTTACATTTAGAGTACACCTCAAGGCAACATACTTGGAAAAAAAAAAAAACTGACAAGTCAGCTATGTTGCAACGTGGCTACTAGTCACCTTCTGTCGGTCACGTGATAACCGATTTCCTTGTCTCCAGCTCTGCATCTCGGTTGTCATGGCGGCGTTGACCTGGAAGATGCTCAGACAACAGTGACTGAAAAGCACTTTTCCTTCTAGAAATGCAGTACTCTTACCACTATTGCCTTACATGGCATTTCCCGGTTTTACCTGTGCTTGACAAGGCCATGGCCGAGGTGTTTGATTCCTCTGGGTGAGCGAGGCGGGGCTCAGGAGCGCTCCCTAGTGGACGGGCAGCGTCCAACGCACCGCTGTGAGACAAATAAAAGCCCAACCATGAATCATGCGACATCAAGATACATGTAACCTGGAAAATAACAGTATCAAACTGTACCAGTCAGATTTCATACATTAACAATCTAAGCACTTCACACCTTTTGTCTTTATCGAAAGTCAATGTTTCCAAAGAAGTCACATCAGTTTCACGGGGCTACGTTGGGTTAAGACCGGTTTATTCTGGTTACCACAGCATACCAAACTGCTCCTCAAAGTCCCCCTGTTGAAAGGCAAGACAGGCATCATAGCTAGAGTCTAGGGCATTGTCAATATTCTGTGGGAAAATAGATTCCTCCCGATTAATTGAAATTTTGGAATAACGCTGAACATTGGTACGCGTTTGAAGCAGATCTTCATACACGTTATCCATCAAGTACTGCGTGGTGTTTTCCGGCGCCATTGCTCCAGGTGGGGGTAGTTGCACAAAGGCCGCAGGATTCCCTTCTTCACATTGCGACGGCATTTCCTCATTCTTCTCTTCTTTTGCCGTTCTTGTCACTTTAGCCATTTGCGCCCGTTTCTTCTCTTGGTGTAGATATTTTCTGATGGTGGCCTTCACGACGCTGCTTCTCCAATTTTTACGGGGCACGTCCTGCTCTACTGAAACTCTGAGTAGCTTCCATCCAAGCCGAGAGCCAGGACTCACAATTCTGCGTAGACAGTCGGATTTTATGTGTTTGGCTCTGATATCCATTGTTTTACGACACATTACTTTCCCCCAAAAAACTTTTGAAAGAGTCTGAGTGGAGTAAAATACTTTAGATGACGTTTCCTCTCAAGAAAACCAAGTAAAAACTGTTCGTATTAACAAAACGAAAAAAAAAAAAAATCGTATAAAATAATGCTTTATAAAAATCCTCAGATAAAAGCAAGTCTCTAATCTGAAAATAGTAAAATATCCACAAACACGTCAAATAGCTGCTTCACGAGCTGAATCCGAGTAACACTAATCTTGTAACGTAGCAGTCACGTTGCTATTTAAGACTCAGAAAACACCCAAAATGCTTTGCGAGACTATTGCCTGTCGCTCCTGCCGCCTGTCGGTGTGGATGGGCTGGATCTAATTTCTCTAAATGTGCAACCTCGATTATGAGTTATTACTAAAAAATGCAAATGACAGTCTTTGTGAAAAAATAGGGACAAATTTGTGAACGTGATTAAGCTAGTTTGAACGTTTTTAATCACCACTAAAGCTAACGGTTAATGACACAAAATAATGGAGTTGCTCAAAAAAGGTTAGCTTTAGCATTAGCTCTTTGTTTTCAGAGTTCAGCAGATTACTTCAAATCTGTGAAATATGCTTTTTATGCTGTAGGTAACTTAACAATGGCAATGTAGTGACTGTATGATATTTCACCCTTTCATTGGTGCAATGGTGCATGCATCATATAAATTGAAAATTACATGTAGGCTGATACCATCAGAAATCAGTGGATCATGTCTTATTTTTACAAAACTTTCCAGAATATAAATCCTGTGTCATTGAACATGAAGACACAACAATTTTTGAATAAAAGTCAAACTATAATCACTACAATGGTTTTTCAAAGTAGCAATGACTGTGATATCTTCATTCTGATGGTATAACGCATTATTATTCTAATTTTCTGTGCCATTATATTAAAACTAAAAGATTTTCCTTATAGTCGGCTCTCTACACTGGACTGGATGTGGACTGTTCTCATTTTTGAAGCCAGTGTTGAATTCCGTAAAGACATTAATGTGATTTGTTCTCTTTTTAAGGTGGAATGCCAGCTTAGCAAAAATGGTGGTGTTTTTTGTTTCTGGAAAATGTTGGCCTTTTTTTAAGATGAACTGCATGAATCCTACATTTGATGCTGGAAAATTACTGAGTTGATTAACTCAAAACTTTATTTGTAATATTTATCATACAGTTTAAGTATTTATTTTTCTCTGTGTAACTTCTCTGCAGCGGTTCACTAGAAGACATCAGTTGTGGAGGTTTGTGAGGAAGATGTTGAATGCCACATTAATGAGAGATCATTTCTATTACATCTTCTTCCGCTTCTATTATGTGTTGTCAGGGGCCTTTTCCAGCAACTTTGGACCCGAGGCGGACAGTGGTCAGTTGCGTAGTTGTAGAGCTGCTAGGTTCAGGAAAATTTCTCTTTACTACGATGATTAGTTCTCTTTTGGCTTTGTCTATATTTGGATATATTTTTTTTTTGCCTCCAAAAAGCAGTTTATTGAGTTGTGAATCTGTTGTTGGTGTTCTCAACCTTATTTTTATATCTCATTTATAATTCAGACAATCATGTTCTTATTATAGAGGAGCAAATTATCAGTGTAGGCCATTTGTTTACATGTCTAGCTTTACATGTTTTTGGCAGATTTTTATTTATGTTTTATTTTCAAAACTTAGTAATTCAGGACAATTAAGACTAGGATTACATCTTGCCTTGGCTTAACGCTAAGCAATGAACATGACAAAGTGTAAAATACCAGAACTAAGCAATGAACTGGACTGGAACAAAAATGGAGACATGGTGATCAGGTCATTTTTATACTAAGGCTTAATGTTACATTAATTTAATAGAAAAATAATGCACTTTAAATATACACATATTTAAAGTCAGGTGGGTCTTTTTAGAAATGTGGTAAATGGCACAAAAACAAAGAAAGCTAGCTTAAATAAACAGTAATTGGCAAACTAGTAATACAAAGTATTTTCACATGCTTTTCCCCATACCGAATAATACAGACATACATTCCTTTATTCATTGCTATATGACTGAAGTTGTAATTTGGATGGTATAGTGATGGAATTAAGTCCTTTCAAAGCCACTGTAGGCTATAGTAATATCATATAAATATATGTAAGTAGAAAGAACATGCAGCTGCTGTCACTGTTTAGACAAGCTCACATGATGACATACCTGCCCTTATAACACAGCTCACATCACAACAGGCAGACCAGACAGCAGGGTATGAATTATTGCCTTGTTATTCTTGTGCGTTGATCCAAATCAAGCTATCTGTTGCTCAAATGTTAAAATGAAATGATAAACTCACACCAATAACTTCTGATGTGCTCGTAGTGTATGCATAACTGAGACGTGATCCACTAACCACAGGGTCACACAGCATTTGCGTAACTTTGTGTTCTAAAGGACCACACAATTGATAACGGACAACCGCTATTATTGGGGTTCCCTTACAATGAGTCAGGGAGAAAAAAGAAAAAAAAAAGCAAAGAATAAATTACTAAGACATTATGGTTATAAATAACACGAAAAAACGTAGACTTGCGTGCATGCTTTATTTAATTTGGAACTGTGCGAAATAGCTAGGCCAGTGGTCCGTGCCACACAGGACACAGAACAGCGCCCCTAGAGCTGGTCTCTGTAATGGTCTGTGCCACAGGCCACACTTTCTTTTTTGTTAAATTTTTTTTGTTTATTTATTACACAGTGCAAAGTGACCAACATAACTTTTGCCCTTTACACAATACAAACACAATATATGTATAAATGTTTGGCCAGGCATAATGTTTAACAAATCCATGGACATAGCAGCACAAAAAAAACCCCACCATGAAGCAAAAAAAAGACAATAAAAACAAAACTATAATATAATAGTTTTATTAAATGTAAATAAAAGATACAATATGGATTCATAAGAGACTGAAGTGTAAAAGTGAAACTAAGACAAGGGGTCAGGGTGAGAGTATAAGACTCCACTAACCTCTCACATACATTGTAAATAAATAGACCTCTCATTGACAAGCTTAATATAATCCCAAGAGACCCTCACAGTACTCCTTGGGTCATTTTCACACAGAAAATCTATAACTCATTTGTGAACGAGCCAGGCCAATTGGTCATATTTGTGTGCGAGGAAGACGAAATGCTTGACATTGCAAATGACGGTGACCTGAAAACTATATCAGTTTGAGACAACTTCAAATGTCACGACATTCTGAATAAAAGACAAGGCAGAATATTCAGCGATCACAACAAAAGTGCTGGGCTCCCACTGACTCAACATTATAGTGAGTGTAATTTCAATGACAGTGTATAGCCTACTATGGACAACTTCCGCCCATTGGTCCCCTATTCACCAATATTGTCATTATGACAGGGCAATAGAATGGATACATGTTACATCCAGGCTTTTCCGCTTTTACTGCATAGTAAAACAATAGTTTTCAGATGGCATAAACCGACATATTTATCAACCCATCCCCCAGAGTTGTCATGTAGTAAAAACTTAGCTCTAGAGACCATGGCCATCTTACCATACCATACCAGGCTGTAAACATGATTTTTACACTTGTAAAGTCGCCATTGGGTTTCTCCTTATATTTCTGCTTTTGGAGCCTGCCCTCTGGTGGACGGCGGTATATTGCTGTATATTGCTGTATATCGCTGTATATTGCCGTATGGCGGTGCCCTTACTCAAGGACCTTTTAAGGGGTTCAATGAGAGAGGCTTGAGTAATTTTATTATTTGTTACCCCCCGCAAATGGTCTATGAAAACATTGCTGAGTTCAAAAGTGGTCCTAGAGTATTGTCCAGTTTTTACACTCTTCCTTTTGTGCCTCACATTTTCACAGTGACACAGAAAAAACTTGTGCAAAGCGCTGTAGGGTTAGGTACATGTTTATTTACCACCTAAACATTTATTGTAAGGTGTTCAACATTTACAACAATTTACAAATTTACTTTGCCAATGTAAAAATGTAGTATAAAAAGTACAGCTATTTTCTCTAGAATAGAGTGGAGTCAAATTCAAAAGTATCCCCTTTATAAATCTATTTAGTTTTAGTCATTGAGGCAGACAGTTAAATCCTAATGGCTTTATTTCTTCCCTAATCTTGCTTGACTTTAAATTACTCTTGGTACTAAGGCTGTGTTTGTATTTAGGAGCTAATGCATGTCGAATCTAAAGAGAAATTGGTTGGTTTGTCATCTGTAGTATGTTAATCCAGCATCAGTCCTGTTTAGTAAAACATGTCTTTAAAGTGCACCTTTTTTTGTTGTAAAATTCAAATCTAATATTCTTATTGACTTAATGTCATCCATAATTTTCATCTAAGGTCACTTTGGAGCAGCTCTATGAAAAACAGATACCAATTTTTTTCATTTTTCTATTGTTGGCTGAAAAAATATGGAATCAATCTAGGTTTTATTGCAACACAAATACTGTTGTTTTCTCGATTCTCCTGGTGCTCTTCATTTATTCTGATTATGATGATGCATAATGGAAGTGTGCACGTATTTCCCCAGAAAGACTAAACAGAATATTGAAGTGGTTTTATTAAGGAAAACTTTATCCAGGTTTTCTCAAAAAGACAAAGGCACAATATTTAGTATTTCCATTTAATAATTTATCCTCATATGTCTCCTAATTTCAACAGTAATGTTTTTTTTGGAGATGAGTGTATTTGCACACATTCTGGCCTGAAACACAGAGTAAACATTTTGAACCACGTTAATGCACAGTCAAACTATTGCACACATAGCCAGGGGAATGTATTTTGAGTAGAAGGTGCAGAAGTTAATATAATAAATATATATATATATATATATATATATATATATAAAGATTATATATATATATCTATTAAGATTATATATATATAGCCATTATGAACAATAAATTTTCGTACTTGTAGTAGCTAATATAGTGTGGCTCTTTCTTTTAAGTGTCTAGTTCTGTAGATGAAGTATAAAACACAGTTTTATCGTGAGGTGTGGCAGACATGATCTTTTTTTTCAGGGAGCTGCAGGTGAAGCTGGTCCAGGTTCTTCTTCGTCACAGTCACAGCTTTGACACAGGTCTAATCTTCATGTAATGACTCCACAATGGTTCACAGGACATCCTGCTTTCTTACAGGCCACACTGAGACGGGTACAAAAACCATACAATTATTAATGTCATCCAGATGACACTAAAAGAAAGACATTACATTTACATTTAGTCATTTAGCTGATGCTTTTATCCATCCTTACATTGAGCTTATATTTACCAGTGTTACAGCTGGAGGCAAGGTGGGTTAAGTGTCTTGCCCAAGGACACAATGACAGTATGAACTGTGGGAAGAGCGGGACTCCAACCGCCAATCTTTCACTTATAGGACGACCATTCTACCACTGAGAAGTGGATCTGAGAGTTGTCTGTGTCCAGAGCCCACTGTCTATTTTATAAACCAGTTCATGTGTAAAGGTAGATGGCAGTTCTTTCTAAATTCTGCATGTTTGCTGTAGGCTTCTGGCTTTACCACTGTATGATCTAAAATATCATGTATAACATTATAAATCTACTTTTGAATATCTTTGTGTGTTATCTGCTTTAATATTACTAGTTTATTATAAGATTATGTGCCTCACTCAAATACTGAAGCCTTAATGTACAAGACGCAGGGCAGATATTTAACCAAATATAAAGTATATAATGCTGTATTTAAGAAAACTCAGTTTTATTTATAACAGAACTGGAAAGGATTATCAGGCCAAGATAAAAATGTGCTCAAGCATGACATTTGCCATTAGCGTTAGCTTGTTCAGCTCGGTTCGACTCGGGCTCTGAGATGGGGGGCATGTTTACTCAACAGCACATTTTTAAAAAGCCCAAAAGGTTCACTGCAGGTAATATCTTGATGAAATTTGTTTCAATTTGATTAGTCTAAAGAGAATTACAGGAACAAGATAAAAACATTCAATAAGCGTATATGAGGGGGATATTTACATTTATTTATTTAGCAGATGCTTTTATCCAAAGCTACTTACAATGTTCTACAGTAATTACCAGTGTTACAGTCACTGGAGGCAAGGTGGGTTAAGTGTCTTGCCCAAGGAGACAACGACAGTTTGAACTGTGGGGAGGGTGGGAATCGAACCACCTACCTTCCGGTTGAAGGACAACTGCTCTACCCACTGAGCAAACTGTAGCCACTCAAGACAGTCCCACAGCAAGAGAGCACAGCTGTAATGAACTGCTTGTCAAAACATAAACCAAATCTAGAAAGAGTGACCCAAACCAAATTAACCATGATAGTCATTACACAGTTTCAGACAAGCTGGTCTCTTTGACGTTGATGGGTGAAGTTAATGTTTCTGGATTATGTAATCAAATGTTCAAGACTTTCACTTTCTAAAATTTGTGACTATTGGCTTTGGTTTGTTACTCCCAGATTAGTTATTAGTGAATCAGAATCAGAATCAGAAAAAGCTTTATTGCCAAGTGTACTTTCACACACAAGGAATTTGTTTTTGTGCTGAAGCTTCCAGTGCAAATAAACAATACAAATACAACAAAGTAATAAAAAATAAAAAAATACAAAAGTCAGTATTCAAAAAGTAAAAGTTCCAGTATTTGGGTGGAGGAATAAATATAAATAATATAAATAATCCCCTGAGTTTAGGAGATATTGCACTATACAGTGGGAGTAATTGCACTTAACTGTTCTCGAGGAAAATGGTCTGTGGGAAGAAACTGTTCCTATGCCTATATGTTCTAGTGGCCTGGGATCGATGACGGCGTCCTGACGGTAACAGTTCAAACAGGAAGTGTCCGGGGTGAGTGGAGTCTGTGATGATTTTACCCGCTCTCTTCCTCACTCTGGAAGAGTACAGGTCCTGTAGGGTTGGCAGGTGGACACCAATAATCCTCTCTACAGTTCGGATTGTACGTTGCAGTCTCCTGATGTCTGATTTGGTAGCTGAACCAAACCAGACATTGATGGAATTACACAAGACAGACTCAATAACAGCCGAGTAGAACTGAATCAGCAGCTCCTGTGGCAGGTTGAACTTCCTAAGCTGATGAAGGAAGTACAGTCTCTGCTGAGCCTTTTTCACATTGGAGTCAATGTGATTGTCCCACTTCAGGTCCTGAGAGATGGTAGTGCCCAGGAACCTGAATGACTCCACTGCGTCCACAGTGCTGTTCATGATGGTGAGTGGGGATGAAAAATCATGTTTCATGTGGGGGTGGGTGTGTGGGTGTGTGGGTGTGTGTGTGTGTGTGTTGGGGGGGGGGGGGTACTATGAAGTAACAGGAGAGCAGCCCGGATGTAGCCGCCATTTTATCGTGGTAAGGCCAACATCCATGAATGGGGGAGCAATAAGCTCTATACACTATATAAACCATCATTGCAAAGGATCCAACTATTCACCATAGGCATTAAAACGAATTATAATTTGGTTTGTATCATAATCGATTATGCGATCTGTTTTTAGCAAACCCCACAGGCTACTCTTGTGATTTACAGGCCAAAGGCTAATTTAGAATTTGATCTTTTAAGAGACTATTCGCTTATAGGCTACCACTAGGTGGCAGTGTTCACTTTGGCTTGTGCCTCGAACATATTCTTAGCATTGCTCCTCTCCATCATCAGAGGGCACCATGCGGGAAATAGAGCGCTTATTGTGCTGTGGTTGAGCAAAATCTATGGATGTCTTTTTATTTAGCCCCATCATGTGTTTGTTATAAGAAGCATCTACGATCGTAATGTAACTTTATACCCACCATTGTGTCCAATGTGACTCTGCTTTGTATGCCACAAAGGCAAAGCTGCTGTATGGACACTAACACATAGGAGAAGACCAATGCTTATGTATTGTTATTAGGGGTTCAAGCACGTAGTGCTGAAACCCTATTGTAATTGTACTGATTTTTATTATTATTATTATTATTATTATTATTATTATTATTCTCCGGTAAAACGCATCGTGCAGGTCAAACCGTAAATGCTGGAGCGTTGAAAATTTGTCAGATGGTAGTACTCATCTGCCGGTGAATGTGAAAAAGTATGACACTAATTGGCCAATAGGTGGCGCTATAGCAAGCAAAAGCGCGAAAGGGCTCATAACTCCTAAACCGGTTAGTCGAAATTTATGTGTCATATATCATTGGAAAGCTGAGTCCTTGGTAAAAAAAACGTATATCTCCGATTTCATTTCCGCCTATAAAAATTTTCCGCCATTTTGAATTTTGTTGAAAATCTACTTTTGCGAACTAGTCCTAGGTTTTTCGACCAATCGGAACCAAACCAGTCTCAACATGTTCTATGGTGTCTCATTATCGATAATTATCGAAAAAAAGTCGAAATTTCGATTCTGGATCGCTAAGGGGCTTCAAAATAAAAGTTCAAAAAACGCATGTTTTACGAAAAAGGCTATAACTCAAGAAGTAAATGAGCAAATTTTACCAAACTTGGTACACATGTCTAAGGCGTGACTTTGTAGATAGGGTAACAAAATCGCCACGATTGGCCACATGGTGGCGCTATAACATGAAAAAAACATAAATTGGGCTATAACCGCGCGACCGCTAATCCGATTGACTTGAAAATCGGTATGCAGTGTCTTGGCCCAAGGTGCTAGGTATGTCTAAAAGGACATTGGCCTATCTCTAAAAACATGGCCGCCATCGACCAATGAAGTTTGAGCACTTATTAGACGAGGTTATCGGAGGTCGATCGAAACGAAACTCGATGGGGCTGTTCGACTCGAGGTTCTAAAGGTCTGTAAGAATTTTGAAAGAAATCGGCCACTAGTCGGCGCTAACGAGTTTTATGGCTCCGTAATCACGTGGTGTTTGACATATCTACGCAAACTGCATATCTTTGGATAGATCTCTTTATGCTGAACAACTTTGCCAATATAACCACTGTTGTCAATCCAAGCGTTCATTAAATATTCGCAATTATGTTAAAAACCTACTTTTGCGAACTAGTCCTAGGTTTTTCGACCGATCGGAACCAAACCAGTTTCAAAATGTTCTCTGTTGTCTCATTATCGATAATTATCGAAAAAAAGTCGAAATTTCGAAAAATTTTTGAGGTAAGGGGCTTCAAAATAAAAGTTCTGAAAACGCATTATTTATTTAAAAGGTTATAACTCAAGAAGGAAATGAGCTAATTTTACCAAACTTGGTACACGTGTGTATGGGGTCACTTTGTAGTCAGGATAAAAATCGCGATGATTGGCCACTCGGTGGCGCTATAACATGAAAAACATGAATAAACACGAAAAGGGCTATAACCGCACGACCGCTAGTCTGATTGACTTGAAAATAGGTATGCAGTGTCTTGGTCTGAGGTACTAGGTATGTCTAAAAGGACATTGGCGTATCTCAAAAACGTGGCCGCAATCGACTAATGAACGCTAATGTGCTCAAAAGCCTATTAAGGCTCAAAACTTCACTAAAGTAAGTGGGCACATGCAGCGTGTGTCTCTAAAGATGCGTGCAAACTTTTATGGAGATTGGACTAAAGGTGGCACTAAAAAATGAACAAACATGAAAAGGGCTATAACCACTGGTTGTACATCTCTCTAGATATGTGTGTTTGTAGTGAATATCTATTAAAGAAATGCTCAGCCTTTATTCAGATAAGCACATTTAACATATGACATTACATTTGGCAGTAGTTTTTAGCTTTAAAATTCACATTTAATATCACATTTTGTCAATGTTTATCAATGCCATAGACTTGTGCTGGCTGTAATACTACTGTTGTCCTGTAGATGGGGTCTTTTCCTTGGATTTTATCACTTGATTTTGACATTTTGTGTATTATTATTTTAATTTATTTTAATCTTCTTCTTTCTGTACAGCACTTTGGTCTACTTCGGTAGTGTTAAAGTGCTTTATAAATAAAGATTGTTGTTGTTGTTGTTGTTGTTTGATGCAGGATTAAAAATGTACTCTCTTGTGTTTCCACAAGTTAAAATTAAATGTATAGGCTAGAATCATGGTAAATCAAACTGGAACATGATAAATCACGGTAAATCATGCCAGGAGATGCTAAATCAATGTAAACTATGGTAAACCATGGTGAAATATGTCGAATTATGGTAAAGTTTGGTAAATAACAAAAATTTGTAATATCATGGTAAATCAGGCTAGAACATAATTAATCAAGGTAAACTATAGTGAATTATTGTAAATCACACTAGAGGATGGTAAATCATGGTAAATTATGCTAGTAAATGGTATTTGAACAATAATAATAATAATCTTGGGCCGTTTCTGATCTTGTGCTGTGAAAGAGTAATATGGAAAATGTGTCATAAAAACTAATACATTCAATCATACCAAGTCATAGAAAACAAAAATGTATTTATAATTTTAATGACAGAATAATACAGTATTTCTCTAAAAACAATGCATATGTAAATAAGAAATATGAAATAGTAAGAGAAAATTCATAATTGTATTCATTCAATTTCAATTTGTTGCATATTAAAGTATGTCTCTGTGGTTTTTATTTTTCATTTTCATTTTTTACAATCAAATATTAAATGAAAATACATAATTGTAAAATATTAAGATTTGAAAAGACAAAATCTAGAAATAAAATGTAAAATACTACACTAAAAAATGTTAAGTAGTAACCGAAAAAAAAACATAAATTAAATAATAATATTTTTTCAATATTTGAAAAATGTCCAATAGTAAAATAAATA
Source organism: Neodontobutis hainanensis (assembly GCA_024349245.1). NCBI lineage: Eukaryota > Metazoa > Chordata > Actinopteri > Gobiiformes > Odontobutidae > Neodontobutis > Neodontobutis hainanensis. The sequence goes on from JALDNG010000056.1 coordinate 3,301,903, forward strand.
TATATTTATTCATTCATTCAATTTAAATTATTTTCATATATGAAAAGTCTTCATGTTAATATATGTTCAAAACAATATTGTATATTAAATAACAATAATTTTGACATATGAAATAAATTGTCAAATTACAGATTATAAAAATTTAAATAAAAATATCAACAATTAAAATTCCTTTTAAAACTAATAAAAAATTAAATTAATTTTAAATAAATTAAATTTAATAAAAAAATAAAGTTATTAAATAGTTTTTAAACAAAATTTAAACAAAAAACAGTAAACGAGAACTCCACATAAAATATGAAATTAAAGTATATAAAAATAAATTTATAAAACCTCAAAATGTCAACAACAAAAAATAAAACATTCATTCATTCATTTCTTTTGAAAGCACTGAAGAAAAACTACATTTTAAAGGAAAAATGACATTAAAACAAAAATAATAATTGTGAAGTAGTGTACGCCTACAAAAATAGCAATAAAAAAAATAAAAACAAACATGAACTTGGGCAAGTGGAGACACGTAAAGTCAAACTGAACATGAAAATAAAAGTTAACAGAATACTATTGTGACTTAACCTTCTATCACACACCAACAAAAATGTGTTTCTGCTGCAAAATTTTCAACAGCGGCAACAAATGTTGGCAATGAGCAGACAAAGATCAATGATCTGGCAAAATGAAACAAGACAGTGACGATGACGGAGGAAGAAGTGAGACATGATGTGATGGAGGGAAGAGGCAACAGGTGACTTATAAGATATTCAGGATGATGGACTACATCAGAACTGATGGAGGTAAGGGGTGAGTGGAAACAGGAGCAGTAGTTGTGAACAGTGTAGACCCAGGCAGAGATGATGCTGAAGGAAACTTGGAGTCGACTATACTCAGGTGTAACAAATCACATTTGGAGCTGGGCAGTATCAGCAGTCATTAAGATTTCTTGGGATTGTACTGAAACAGTGGCAACAAAGACATGTAATGACTGGGCTGAACCAGCAGAGATGAAGACGCTCTATAATTTGACTGAACCAGTGGAGATTTGTTGTAGATTGTAAATATGTTACCGTGTCATAATCCAGCTCAATTATTCATTGGGTGCTCAGCTCATAGGGCATTTTTCAGAGATGATAGTATGGTCAGGGCTTCAGTACATGCAGGACAACATTACTAAAATTCCATCGATGACACAAGATTGGCCTCTGTCAAACACAAAAACTGGAGATAAGCATTTTAGAATGTTCAACACATTGCAATGTAAAATTACTAAATTATGTTGATTTCCTATTGAGAGCTAAGAACAAAAACAGTTAGATGCAATGAGCTCAAAGTCACAAAAATGAACAGTGGAAGAATTTACCTTATACCTTATACTATGATGATTCTGAATTGCTGGTGAACTGCTTCACACAGATACATTTGATACCAGAAACAGGAATCCATGTCTTGCCTTGAGTCAACAGTCCACAAAGGTGATGGTGGTGTAATGATGTGGACATTGCTGTCTGCAGTCAAACACTTTCCTTGAATTGCATATAATGGAATCTTCAGCTGGATCTGGAGTTGAATATTGTCCTAATGATGAAGATCTGGTCATCAAAGCAGCATAAGATATATGATGTACCTATAGACAATGAGGATTTGATTAGGATTTATTTTTTTTTACAGTTTACAATTTATACAAGTAAAGTATTTACTTATAAAACATTGTGCTTAATGTAACCATTTATTTAATATAATATCCTTATACCACAAACATATTTTACAGAGTACTAAAAGTTATAACCAAATTAAAAATAAAAATAGTCTTACCTTTTTATCAATACTTGAAGTGTTGGAATATGATGAGAATGAACCAGCAAAGATAAAAACTTCATTTGTTAAAGTTCATCTTTGTCTTTCCTTTCTTTTTTATAAATTGTCCCATTTATTGTTTTGCTGCAAAGAATTTTTTACACCACATTTTGAAGTACTTTACTATACATTTTCCAACAGTGAGATGTAGTTGGCCATAAAAATAAAGGGGAAAATTAGATTACAGAGACATTTTAAACAATAATATACATCAAACAAATAAATAAAATGAATGAATGAATGAATGAATAAATAAATAAATAAATGAATACATTTAAATTAATAAAATGTTTGTGTGTGGGTGTTAAGGCCATTGCTTTAATATATATATATATTTTTTTATTTTTTATATTTTTTAATATAAAGACATTAATATTTTAATAATAAAATAATAATAAAAATAATAAAATCAGTTCATCATGATAATAGAACAGGAATTTGGAAATATGGCCTTAACACCCACTAACAATCCCAATGACTAATGCTGCCTTCACGTGCTATCGGTAATGTCCTATTTCAGACTTCTTGAGTCATGACTTTGAGTTTGATTTTTCCATGTATTTTTTGTACAGAAAATTTTTATTTTTGATATCATCTATAGTGATTCTTTATTGTTTCTTTCAAAAATCATATTGATTAATATTCTGTAGTTGAAGATTTTTAGTAGCAGTAGCTCAGTGGGTAGAGTGGTTCGAGTCCCACTCTCCCCACAGTTCATACTGTCGTTGTGTCCTTGGGCAAGACACTTAACACACATTGCCTCCAGTGTCTGTAATACTGGTAATTACTGTAGAACAATGTAAGTCGCTTTGGATAAAAGCGTCTGCCAAATTAATAAATGTAAAAGTAAATGTAAATATTGTTAAATTTTACTCAAATATAAATGTACTTACCGATAGCACGTGAAGGCAGCATGAATTCCCACAGAGGCCGTCCAGTGTTACTCATCCACCTCTGCGTCCCCCCTCCCCCCTTCTAGATGGACGTTGCATTAGACCAGCCACTTCAGCACAACGCAGTCATGATAGCTAAAGTACGTAGGCATGATTTCAATCTTCATTTCACTGTCAATATCTTTAATGTAAACATGGTCAATTAATGTGCCATTTTCAGTTGTTGAATTTTCAACTATTTGTGTGAAGCCAAAATGCTGCATGAGATCATAAATAGTCGATTTATCGAAAATGTTTTCATTGAAATCTCCTAGAATAATTTTTCCACCTGATAAGTTGTTTATGTGATGAATTAAGTTAATCAAGTTATCTCTAAATAATGCAATGTTATATGATGATGGTCTGTATACAAGGGCCACCGTTGTATTTAAGTCTTGTATATTGCACATTAGACATTCAATGTTAATACATGGTAAATTAACTAGAGCAGCTTTCACATTCTCTCTGTGATATATACCAACACCACCATGATTTTCCTCTTTTAGTTTAGCAAAAACATCTTTACTTGTGTCATATGCAACATTTCGTGGTTTGTGATGGAAATGGTATCCAGAAAGACTGACATCATTCACAGAATTGTTTGCTTTTAGCCACGTTTCTGTTACAAAAATCATATCTGCTTGACGATATCTATTATCTTGCTGAATATCTAAAATATGTGGAATGAGCCCTTGGACATTGTGTAACATCATTTGAAATTTTACATTTTCTGTGGTTTCACATGGATCAATGAATGCAGGCATTCTCTGTAGAACTTCCTCAATGTTCTCTTTTGCATAAATAGCTTTTTCTTTGAAATCTTCTATTATGAGTCCATCAAGAGAGGTTACTCGACTTAATGCTACATATGCTTGTCCTGGAGCAAATATCTTTTTCAATGAAACAACAGCTTTGTTCACTGTCATACCTTGCACTTTGTGAACTGTGGAAGCCCATGCTAGCTTCAAAGGAAACTGTCGCCTGACACCACCACTTCTTGTTACTTTCTCTTCTTCAGGCTCGATTGGTGTGCTTAGCTCTAGTCCAGGTTTCAAACATGGATTTTTACGTCTAGCTTCTTTACCGGCTCGTTCATCGTCAAATTCAATGTATATTTTTGATGGACGTATTTCCTCATTTTCATAATACATTTCTTTAATTGTCCCAAAATTCCATTTACAAGACCATCTGATACATTGATATTTTTCAGTAGCATTACACGAGCATTTATCGCTAATTCAAGGGATCTTTCCAAAGAACTGTTGTAAACTCTGACATGAAACCCATTCTTTTTCCATTCGGCCAGTTTTAGCATTTCTCTCAAAATCTTGGGCGTTCACGGTAACTATATCACAGCATATTTTCTCCAACATTTTTAGGTTATATTCATCAACCTCACTATTAGTTGCATAAATATGGATATCTGTACTCTCATCACCATCCCCTGTCTCACAGGTTTTTAGCAAAGCAATATCCTCTTCAAGCATTACTTCATCTTTTTTACGTAACCTTAAACGATTTAATAATTCTGCAAACTGTTTGTTTTTCTGGCGCATAATCTCTGTAAGTTCAACAAAACTGAAGTTAGTTTCCCAAAGATTCACACTGTTCACTGGTTCATCGTAAAGTGGTTTTCCTTTCACAGGAGATAGCTGATAAAAATCTCCAACTGCTATGACCGAGACCTTTCCGAATGCAGAGTAATCACCTGTTTGTTTGATCTGTCTCAATCTTCCATGAATATATCCTAGGAGTTTATGATCAACCATTGATATTTCATCAATTATTAATATTTGCAGTTTTCCAAGTTTTGCTCTCAAAGAATTAATTTTTTCATCTCCAAGTGGTTGATATGGCAGAGAAGCATTTATTCCGATGGAGAGACTGGAATGTATAGTAGAACCGTTAATCTGGTACGCGGACACACCGGTAGGAGCAGTTAATAGCACATGTGTCTCATCTGGGTTGTCTGTTAATTTTGAAAGGATGTGAGAGGTTTCATAATAGATGGCTTTAATCAGTACTGACTTTCCAACACCTCCTGGACCAGATATGAACACATGAAATGGATCTGGGTTTTCACCTTGCACTTTTCAGAAACACCATTGCCGCACTTTGTAAAAGATTTGCGATTGCTTCTCATTCAAAGAACGCAGTAAACCCATGGCATCTTGCTTTGTCATCGCTGATGGATTGTTTTCTATCTTTGAAATACCTACATTTGGTAATAGATCAGGAATGATATCATCACCTTCTTCTGTTTCTATTCGATCTTTCTTACTCTCCAGACATTCAAGACGCTCAAGTTCTGCTTCTGGACAAATTTTCAAGCATCTTCCATTGGTCCATGTTGTTCTAAATCATCTTCAGCTCTTTGTATTGTCTCTGCTTCTTTTCAAATTTTCCCCTGTTGGTGTCCACTATCATTTTAACTGACTCAAGCTGATTATTTGAAATTGTTACAAATCCAGTCTCATAAAAATCCTTATGTGTGGGGAAATTTCTTGGCTTCAATTGATCTCGCACAAAATGAGGCAAAAATAATTCTAAAATACTTTGATGATAATTTTCTGAATTTTTAGTTGGTGAAAACCGAGCATATCGCACAATGGCAAAGTCTGTACGAGTTCTTTTTCTCACAAACCCCATATCATTTTCCAGTTTTACTCTTTCTGGACATTTTTCACTTGCAGTCAAAACTCTGTATTCTGATGCAAAGGTTGCTAAACACATTCCACTGAATTCATTTGTATGTGGACGGGCTCTGTATCTGTCTGAGATGCTTTTCATCCATATGCCATCACTGTCATCTTCTCCACATTCAGCTTTTTTATGTATGGTGTTTAAGGGTAAACTCATTCTTATTTGATTAGTACCAGTTGGAATAAACACCACTTTCCTTGATCCTTGTTTTAGTTTCATGTTAGTTAGTCGATACACACTCTCTTGAGCTGAGACCTCTCGATTATGTAAAAACACACTTCCTAGTTTTCTTAAAGCCTGTTTAGCATCCATATTACCTTGATGTACTTCTTTTTGAGCTTTAGCAAGCAGCAATCCCATTTCTCTCTCAGCTTTGGAAATATACGAAATGATATATACTATACAAGAGTAAGCATCAACAACAAACTGTATGTCCATGTTTGCATTCCAGCATCGTAAAAGATCTGTGTTATATTGATTCACCCATACATCATTTGGCTTTCTCTTCAACACAACACTTGTTTTCTTTGTCATTTTATTGTAAGCCATTTCAAATATTTCTTGATTTATACCAATAGACGCAAACATAGAGTCAACTGAGTTAAACACACCATCACTATTCAACAAACATTCTCTCACGCTTTTCATTATTACTCCAGCTTGCTCTTTTGACATTTGTTTCTTTGTTTTTTCCATTAAGATTTTGCATTTAGTTTCTATTGTTTCATCATCGTTTTCTTTTCATCTTTATCACGCTTGCTGCTTCTTGTAATGAAAGTATTATTGCTTGGTGGACGTGGAAAGTTAAATCTACACACAGTTCCTTTCTTTTTACATGTTTTTGAATGTCTTTTGCTGTGTTGTTGGACAGTGCTCACAATTTCATGCATTTCTTCCTCCTGTTCAGGTGGCATTTCACAAGTGACATATTGATCAACAAATGCTACAACTTCATCATCGTCATCTCTGTCCACTTGAGGTGCATTTTCAACCCAAAAAAGACAATGTGTATGAGGGGATCCACGTTGCTGAAATTCAATTCGATAGAAATAATCTATTATTTTTCCGATTGGCTGGGCTGGCGACATAATCACATCTCGTAGAAAGCAATGAAAGCGATTATCAAACATTCTGGCAGCAGTAACAGGATTACGTTTAAGCATCCCACATCTATCAGACCAGTCCAATTCATCAATAGGAGTTTCACAACCCTCTTGTTTCACAATAGTTTGCATTAGCTCTGGCCATCGCAAGTCTGCAGATGAAAATGAGCAAAACCATGTTGGGATTCCTAATTGTCTCACCATTGCAAACAAATCTTTTGAACACTTTGCCAAAAAACAGGACTCCCTCTCACCGGCTTCAAGAATTTATAACCCTGGTCAAAATTTAAAATCTTTTGCAATGACTCTTTGTTTGTCAGCATTTCTGCAGTGATTTTTGTTTTGTTGCTTGTGTCATGGCCTTTCCGCAAAGCAATAGATACGTTTGAGATAACTTGATTAAGCTCAGACAAATATTGTCCATAAAAGACGTAATCTAGGTTTTGAGCAAACCGTCCATCTGCATTTAGGATTCTATTATTTAAGTATCTTGACAGTGTTAATTTTTCAGGTCGTTGATCGTGAAATGTTCCTGTTCCTTTTGGGAAGAGAACTGGAAAACATTTGGCTTCATTGGTTTCATCCATTAACATTCTCACTGGAGTATTACCCTCTGCTGGAGCAAGTGACATAATTCCATCAAAATGTTGATCTAAAACCTCTTGTGCAAAGTCCACCGGCTGTAAACATGAATCCATAAACAAACCATGTTGCTGTCGATCATGAAGTGTTTCATCAGTGAGCTCTTCTTCCTCATTCTCATTATTTTGCTCTTTATCGACACACATGTCCTGACATTCATCCAAATCATGTTCAGTGTTTTCAGTTGTATCATTAACCTGTTCTTCTGTTTTACTCAGAGGATTAATCCAAGTTTCATTAAACTCTACATCTCTGTACCATTTGTTATTTTCTTTTAAGTATTCCAAAGCAGTTTTGACATGATCAGTGTGTACAAATTTAAATTCATAATGTCCTTTGTACGTTAATTTCCTCTTAAGTTTTACTCGTATCATTAAATCGTCATTTTCTGATCTTGGTAAAACATTCACCACATCTGTCACATTAGATGGAACACAAGTTATGGGGCCATGTACGCCATTTTGACCGCCACGTGGTAACGCTAGCATCTTCATGAATGGAATATTCTTTGCTATTAGATGTTGTTCAAGGGAGTTTAAACAACTCAGTTCAACAGGAATTGGATCCAGAGCAAGATTATTTGCTACACTTTCAGCAGGCATTTTACCTTCACTAATTTTTCTATCACATGTGTGACAAATCCACAGAGATTCAGCTGGAGTATTTTTATAAATACATTCTTTACCGCAGCCTTTATTACAGGTATGCAAATAATTATGCGTTATACAATTGTTTGCAATATAGCCTGCTTGGACCGATTTTTGTAGATATTTATTTATTTTACAGTGTTTAACCTGCATTTTAAAGCAGCAACGATGACAAACTGAACAGACGTACTCAGGACCTGAAGATATTTTTGTTTAAATAGTTCAATTACACAGTCAATCTCTTTCCTTTTGATCTTTGCCTCAATCCGAGTTACAGCATTTCTCATTTTAATTGTATTGGCAAAACTTACATCATCTTTATATTTCTGTTTGTTATAATCTATCAACATGTTTTTGTGTATTTCATTGTCACTGTATTTGTCAACACTGTACTTTTTCACTGATTCCCTGTGTGAAGTATTTTCACTGTATTTGTCAACACTGTACTTTTTCACCGATTCCCTGTGTGAGGTATTTTCACTGTATTTGTCAACACTGTACTGTTTGACCGATTCCCTGTGTGAGGTATTTTCACTGTATTTGTCAACACTGTACTTTTTGACCGATTCCCTGTGTGAGGTATTTTCACTGTATTTGTCAACACTGTACTTTTTGACCGATTCCCTGTGTGAAGTATTTTCACTGTATTTGTCAACACTGTACTTTTTGACCGATTCCCTGTGCGATGTATTTTCACTGTATTTGTCAACACTGTACTGTTTGACCGATTCCCTGTGTGAGGTATTTTCACTGTATTTGTCAACACTGTACTGTTTGACCGATTCCCTGTGTGAGATATTTTCGCTGTATTTGTCAACACTGTACTGTTTGACCGAATCCCTGTGTGAGGTATTGTCTCTGTATTTATCTATGCTATATTTTTTTACTGTTTCTCGATGCTGCTCATTTTTATTGTACTTTTCAGTGCTGGATGTCATTAATTTCTCTTTGTAAGTTTCATCATCATGATATCTTTTGTTTACAGAGATTTTTTTCCTCTGTTTTAAGTCATGATTACTGCTATATAGCTTTCTCTTTCTATAGAGTGTATTTTGATCTGAGTTTGCATTTAATGTGTCATGGAACGTTGAAGCTTCAAATAATGCTTGACAAATGGAAGCACAGCTATGATCTTTTCTCTTTACACATACAACAACTTCATAATGACAGCTATTGACATGTTTCAAGTAAATCCTTCTGTTGACAGCCACGTCTATTAGATGACACATTTGAGGCTGAATATTTAAGCCATTTGTCTTGACTGAAAGTAAATATGTCTACACCAATTAAATCACTGGCCGCTTGTATTTCCATCTCTGTTGCCCACGCTCCGACATATTTCATTCTCGAACTCTCAATGTAGTTTGCAACAGAACTGTGTCCTTGTCTGAGATACTGACTGTACCTTCCTTCATTCTGCAGTATGTGAGTTACAACAGCACGTCTCAGTTTTCTGTGTTCTCGTTCATTTCCACTAACAGCATAAACTACCGATCTGAAAAAGCAGTTACCGTCACCCACAATTTCTTTGGTTTCACAAGGTTCAGCCATTTCAACGATCTTGTTTGGATGCTTCTGTTCTTTTACAACATGTACAATGTTTAGCTTCAAGCAAATACTTTTTTGTTGCTGTACTGTTAATGGATTAAATTCAAAAGAAACACTTTCAGTGTGAGAAATAAATTCAACTTCAGCTGTATTTTCATTGCTTGGACATTCAGAAGTCTTTCCTGTGTTCTCTTTAATTTCATTCAGAAGTATTTGATCTGTACTGATATAGTCAGTCCAAGAGTGACTGCAACTTGCCATTTCTGATTTTATACTTTCACTCACTCTTTCTGCTTCAGCATTTTCTTCCACCACTGGATGGCACACCATTCGATCATGCTGACTGTCTTTTCAATTACATTGGCCTCAACTCCAGTTACTTCAAACGGATGATTATATGCGTTCAAGGATGCACCAAGTCTCCTGAAATGAATGACCAAAGAGTCCATGCTGGGATGGAAAACCACTACACTCTTACCTCGAGCTGAAACTGTTCCATCACAGAGTCGTGCATGTGGATCAATCACTGCATACCACGCACCTTGTCTGACAGCTGCACATATGTTTTCCATAATGTTTACCAAACACGCATCAAACGTCTGGAATGCTTGATTTATTGCTTCATCAAGGGACATGGCAACACCTTGCAGACCTTCTTCATATTGGTTAATACCATACAAGCCAGTAAACGCAACAGAAGAATAATTTATTGAAAAATTACAATTATTTAATGAGTGTGTGTCAGGCAGCTCAGCAACTTCAATGTAACCATTCACAGGATCATTTATTTTCCCTGCATCTCTCATAGCACTGTACAAGTCATCTCCAAGCATCAGAACATCATTCAGGTGACTCGGGTCCATTCCAACACATTCTTCACTTTACACATCAAAATTGCAATTAAACTGTTTGCAGCACATTGCCTGCCACTATTGTAGCCAAAACACTTTGCACCCTGATGGAAAGAGCCTCTGATGTAAGACGTCTGTGGACAGAAATCAGAAACATTCATAGTCATGGTAGCATTTACAGTAGGGTTGAGACCAGCGTTGAGACCAGCGTTGAGACCAGCGTTGATATCCAGGTTCGAGACTACAGGTTTGACACCAGGAGTGATATCCAGGTTCGAGACTACAGGTTTGACACCAGGATTGATATCCAGGTTCGAGACTACAGGTTTGACACCAGGATTGATATCCAGGTTCGAGACTACAGGTTTGACACCAGGATTGATATCCAGGTTCGAGACTACAGGTTTGACACCAGGATTGATATCCAGGTTCGAGACTACAGGTTTGACACCAGGTTTGACAAGTTTTATACCAGGGTTTATACCAGAGATTTCAGCAAATGGTTGAGCAAATGGTTGAGCAAATGGTTGAACAAATGGTTGAACAAATGGTTGAAAAGGTTTGTTTATGCCGTTGTGATGTACACAACGTTCAGTTATACCGTTGTGATGTACACAACGCTTCAGTTATTTCTGCCAATTTTTTAAGAGGTGGCAGAGCCTCTTCAGGATCAGCTGCCATCCGGTCCGCCATCCTCTTCTTCGCCGCCTGAGAGCGCCTGCTTTGCTTTGCGAGGCATCTGTACACACAAAACACAAAATTACAAATTAAATGATATAACTGCATCACAATTCACAAACACAAAGAAAAATTACTTCACATTAAAACAAGGTTTGGTAATGGGTCTATTATCAAGGTCTATTACTTCTATTAATAATGATAATTTTGCAATTCAATCGGTTTTATTTGGTATTTAGGAGATACAATCTTTATATATGCAAAGATGAAATAAAATATATAAGCATTAAGTTTATTAGATTGTAAAATGTTTTTAATTTACAACTACAACAATATTTGCCACCTAAAAATTTATTTCCAGGGACATTTTCAAATTAAATTTTGTAACACTATACCAGTGTCAAATTAAACAATTATATATATATAAATATATCCTTACAGGTGATACAGGCATTGTCAATTGCATACATAAAATTATTCAATATTGTATAAAAATTTTAAATTAAATAATTGAATATGTAATTAAAAGAGCCACTAGGTGGCAGCAAGTCTTAAGGAAGTTGAGGAGTCATTTATCAATTTCTTCAAACCACTTCAATAAGGAAAAACAAATAATTGTTCATTTTTTCAAACGTGTTTGTGTCAGGTCTGTATTTTAATTGGCATGCCACTAAAAAATTTCCAATATGTCAAAAAATAAAATAAAACACTAAATAAATCAGTCACCGTTTATAGCTTTATTATACATAATTTGATAAAATTATTTTTTAAATATTAAAAGGTCATTAACTCCTCATCCTAATATCGTTCCACACCCGTGAAACCTCAGTTTATCTTCAGACACAGTTTAAGATGTTATATTTTTAGTCTTTAGAGCGTATCCAAGTGTATGTACACAATATTGTCCATGTCCAGAAAGGGAATAAAAATCATCATCAAAGTAGTCCATATGTGACATCAGTTACTTAATTAGATTTTTTGAACCAATGAAAATACATTTTAGTCCAAAAATAACAAATACTAGGACTTTATTCAGCATTGTCCTTTCTTCTGGTTTGTTTTCAAGCCTCAAATAAAGATTTGAATGGTTATGAATCAGTGTATTGATTCATGAATAGGATCACATGTCAAACTGCTGAAATCACGTGACACTGGGGATCCAAATCATGGAGGTGGAGGGCAGCTTCAGGCCAAAACACAACATATCAGCATTAACATCAGTTGAGGGTTGCAACAACAATAACTTTTAAAAAGACAATATCCTGGTGGGACTACTGTTGTCGGTGGTGTAAGTATTTCAAATGCACATGATTTCTTATTGTCTAGTGACCGGGGACATTTTATGATTAAAAAAAAAATAGATTTCTTATAAGGCTGCACAATTTGGGAAAAAAAAATATAATTGCAATTATTCTGGGTAAAATTGCGATTTAAAATGATTTTTGTATTTTTTTTTTTTTATAAATGAAAAGTGTGCGTATATAACATTTTGTGTTTATATATTAATATGACTAATAATTGTTATTATGATTATTATTACTACTAAAACATTTTTTTTTTTACAAATAAAAATATTTGTATCAATAAAAAACATTTTTTCTTTAAAAATAAAAATATTTGTATCAATAAATATAATTGTACAAATATATATTTATACCATTTAAACCATTAAAATAACATTTTCATAATTTAAAATAGTTATCAATAAAACTCTTGCGATACTAGCGGGAACCAACGTGAGATTAAGAGCGCAGCACAGCTTGGCTTTCCCACCATTATGTGCCGCAGCTCACAGACCTTCACAAGCTAAAGTACACAGCCTCAAAGTACACAAATGAAACAAAAACATTGTTAAACATTGATAAAAGAAACTTAAGGTTTTTGTTTGTTTTAACCAAGTACTAACATGTAAAAAAAAAAATATATATATACTGTTAAAGCAATGACGACAGTAGCACTCTTGTCTTTATCCAAATTGCTTCTAACCGAAAACAGGAAGTTGGTCCGCATTAGGCAACCCGGAACACACTACTCTGGTGCCAAAGGTTCCACTTACTGCTAAACTACTCTAAAGTCATTATTTGTACAGGAATACATACAATAAATGTCAATCAATAATTCCCTTAATAATTAAGGAGGAATCAGACTCTACTAAAATAGAGCTTGAGCATTAACCCTCTTAACTGAAAAAAAAAAAAAACAGCCGCTGCTTCAGGTTTATGTTCTAAATGATGTTTCCAATCCCCTTCCACTAGATGTCAGACATCCTGTAGTTTGTTTCTAATGTTACCATTAAAAAAATTCGTAGGTTTGAAATATTTGTCTTTTCACAGCTATTTTTAAATTGATTTTCTCAATGAAAATGCATTAGTCAGAGCTGTAATTAAACAACTCATAGAATTTCTTGTGCACAAAGAGAACACATCTAATCAGTAATGACATATGTTGTTGATAGTTGCAGCCATAATAACAGCTATATTATCATTATATATTATTAAAAAACCTCTTACCTCAAATCCTTTTCCTCAAACCTTTTCCACAAATTAAGTGAAACAGTCTTCTTCTTTCTAAAAGAAAGAAAGAAATAATCATATACACTCTTTACACACATGCAACTTCTATTGACAGCTGTTTAAGACAAATACGTGTTGTTCATCCTGACACTTTACCCAGTCGAGGAGGGAGAGGCTGGGGTGAACACAGTCAGCGCAAATGCACAGATCAAAGCAGCGTTAATAATAAAAGTAATGGCTGTGTCTTATGAGAGGTCCCACACTCTAAAAAAAACTAACTATGCCATTTGGATCGATAAGAAAAGATAAAGCTACGCAGTTCAAATACGGTAACAAATACAACTTTTGGTTAAACATTTGCCATTAAATTTATGAAATCTCTTTTTTTTCATCTTTACAATCATTATCATATCAATGCATTACATCCTTCAATGTTTAAGCCATGTAAAAAACGTTATGTTAATAAATTACTTTAAGCATAGATACCATGTCTCATGATTTGTCTGGATGCAGCTCACTATTTCCTGCTATTTTTAAATTGATTTTCTTCATAAAAATGCATTAGTCAGAGCTGTAATTAAACAACACATAGAATTTCTTGTGCACAAAGAGAACACATCTAATCAGTGCTGACATATGTTGTTGATAGTCGCACACATAATAACAGCTATATTATCATTATATATTATTAAAAAATCTCTTACCTCAAATCCTTTTCCACAAATCCTTTTCCTCAAATCCTTTTCCTCAAATCAATTGTCAGTCTTCTGTTACATAAAAGAAAGAAAAAAAAATCATTACACTCTTTACACACATGCAATTACAAAGACATAAGGATGTCATGAGTACCAATACTTTAGATTCAGACAAAGTGCATTTAAAATCCTGACAGCACTGTACACTACTGTAAGTACCAATGATGGCAAACATTTTTCTACCATAGCATATAGGCTGAACCCAAACAGATAAGAGCAAACCAGTAATTTAAAAACTGAACAATTTCTTAAACCTTGTGAGTGATTTTTAGCAACCATGTATTCTCTCGCTCTTAAAATACACAAATGAATTAATAAGAGAGAGATAAAATAACATTTTCATAATTTAAAATAGTTATCAATAAAACTCTTGCGATACTAGCGGAACCAACGTGAGATTAAGAGCGCAGCACAGCTTGGCTTTCCCACCATTATGTGCCGCAGCTCACAGACCTTCACAAGCTAAAGTACACAGCCTCAAAGTACACAAATGAAACAAAAACATTGTTAAACATTGATAAAAGAAACTTAAGGTTTTTGTTTGTTTTAACCAAGTACTAACATGTAAAAAAAAATATATATATATATACTGTTAAAGCAATGACGACAGTAGCACTCTTGTCTTTATCCAAATTGCTTCTAACCGAAAACAGGAAGTTGGTCCGCATTAGGCAACCCGGAACACACTACTCTGGTGCCAAAGGTTCCACTTACTGCTAAACTACTCTAAAGTCATTATTTGTACAGGAATACATACAATAAATGTCAATCAATAATTCCCTTAATAATTAAGGAGGAATCAGACTCTACTAAAATAGAGCTTGAGCATTAACCCTCTTAACTGAAAAAAAAAAAAAAAAACAGCCGCTGCTTCAGGTTTATGTTCTAAATGATGTTTCCAATCCCCTTCCACTAGATGTCAGACATCCTGTAGTTTGTTTCTAATGTTACCATTAAAAAAATTCGTAGGTTTGAAATATTTGTCTTTTCACAGCTATTTTTAAATTGATTTTCTCAATGAAAATGCATTAGTCAGAGCTGTAATTAAACAACTCATAGAATTTCTTGTGCACAAAGAGAACACATAATAACAGCTATATTATCATTATATATTATTAAAAAACCTCTTACCTCAAATCCTTTTCCACAAATCCTTTTCCTCAAATCCTTTTCCTCAAATCAATTGTCAGTCTTCTGTTACATAAAAGAAAGAAAAAAAAATCATTACACTCTTTACACACATGCAATTACAAAGACATGAGGATGTCATGAGTACCAATACTTTAGATTCAGACAAAGTGCATTTAAAATCCTGACAGCACTGTACACTACTGTAAGTACCAATGATGGCAAACATTTTTCTACCATAGCATATAGGCTGAACCCAAACAGATAAGAGCAAACCAGTAATTTAAAAACTGAACAATTTCTTAAACCTTGTGAGTGATTTTTAGCAACCATGTATTCTCTCGCTCTTAAAATACACAAATGAATTAATAAGAGAGAGATAAAATAAATAATAATAATAATAATAATAATAATAATAATAATAATAATAGATTTATTTGGGGCTTTTCTCCCAAGGGACCAAGGGACTCAAATTACTCACAGGCCTTCCATTATTCATTCATTTATACAGTCACACTGGTTGTGATAAGCTACAAGTGAAGGAGCAGATGCCCTGGAGCAGACTGACAGAGCCATTCAGCGCCTACAGCCTCTCTGACCTGCACCACATATATTAACTAAACATTCTTACACATTCATACAAACACATGTTTGCCGACTGCTTTATCACTTACAAGGTTCGGTAGATGATTCAGTTTTAAAATTATACATACAGTGCACTTTTTATCTAAATAAAAATAAGCTGCGTCTCATTTCAGAAGGCTGTGTCCTGCGAAGGCCGCATTCTGGCCGCATGCGTCATAAGGCGGTCTCATTTAAAAAACGTTTAAATGAAACACAGCTATAATGATATTCTGTCAATAAAATGCGTTAATTTTCTTTTTATCCTTTCATTAGTATTATAAGATACAGCCGCTGCGGTCATATTAAGACAATAATTACACGCACCTACAGCCCTAGACAGAGCGCATTTCAAATCACATTACAATGCCATTTTCTGTGAGAACGCTTGTGTAAAACAGCACTCGAGTCTGTACATAGTTGAAACCCTTAACTTTCTGTGAGTGAACTTTAGATACAGCCTACACAACAAAAATATAAAATTAATTAGCTTACACAATTACCAATTGAAACATGTGGTCTTACCTTTCCAGAAAATGTCCGAAAGGAAATGTCATTCCTCCAGTCAAAGGAAACGGAAACACATCTAATAAAAAAATGCAGCACCATCTAGTGGATTATAACACACAATACATAATAAAAGGCTATACAATGAATAATTATATTTATTTCAAACATCTATATAACAAAATGTGTATAAATTTAGACCACTCTTGTCATTTTATGAACTTTGAAACTTTTTCATAACTTTGAAAGAAATGTAATGAGAGATGAACAATATATATATAAAATAATATAAAATTTCTATTTTTCAAATACAGACTAGTGATGGGCAAGCCGGCTCTGTTAAGTGAGCTTTGTCAAGTGAGCTGGCTCATTTGACAAAGCTCACTTAAAAGGGCCTTTTGGATCTCAAATGGTTCTTTAAATAATAAATGTTTTAACCCTTTATCAACTGTCATGTAAACAATTCCGCCAGAGCATTTCTTACATTTTTACATGCTGTTGGCCCATTTTTTGGAGTATTCTAACAATTTATACATAAATACAATCCCCAAATACCATATTTTAAGAATAAATGTGTAGTTTATAGTAACTAAAGTAATTGATAAAAAGTGAAACAAACCAAAAGAAATATTTTAAATCATTTTTTTTACACATTTGCGTAGCTATATACCTCAAAGCTATGAGTATAAAAATGTGCAGAAGATAATTTCAAACTCCATAAATTTTATTTGAAGTGTTTCCCCAAATCAGTTTTTGAGATAGACATATTTTTATAAAATTGTGAAAAAACAATACTTTTCCACAATTTGTCAAAAAAGACAGCATGTAAAACAGAATAATATTTACAATTCTACAATCAAATTTCAAAGTGTCACAGAAACATAGAGCACATGCTTTGTATAAGACCATGTTCATTCATAAAAGTATAACAACCAAAAGATAAATAGTTTCAGCCTAGGTCTACTCCACCCATGAACTGTTGTAGTACTTCACAGCTGATGGCACCAGCCCCTCCTCTGGTGTCTACTTTCCCCTGACCTCTACCAAAATCCCCAGATACAGCATGAGCACAATGTACTTGTACATCTTCTCTGAGCTCTGTCCATTTGAACTTTGCAATGTTTTTTGCTGGTGTTTTCACACAGTGTTTTATCAAAGAACATCTTGAAGAGTTCTGTTGGATAAGGCATGTCCACACATTGTGACAGGTGGCTGCACACCTGGCTGTCTCTTAGGGAGGTAATGTGGCATGGGGTGTGGTAAGCTGTCAGGCTCCTCTTGGCTCTTCCAGCTCCAGGAAGTGCATCTGAATGAGTGCAGCTTCTGTGTGCCTGCTGCAGACTCCCTCCTCTGCCTGTCCTCAGTGAAGTAGGTGGGGCAGGGGGGCAGAAGACCCCATCTCCTCCTCAACAACACTGCAGACAGAATAAGACAGACACAAATATGAAACAGTAATACGTACACTACTGTTTAACTAGATCTAAACCTAAAATGCTCAGTAAAACTAAATCTCAAGAGTTTGGTCTGGACCTGCTCTAACTGTGACTTATATATAAACAAGTGCATTGAATATAAAAATAACTGACACGTTTGTCAGTGGCATTATCTATAATTTCAACACAACACACATAAAGTTACAAGTACTAGACGTATTACGCACGACAACAATAAAACAATGATATGCATTTGGCGCTGCTTTTCTCTCACTGAAACTCAAAACATGTCATGAAATATATACTTACATGTCACGAGACGGATCTATTCCTTCAGTGAAGTCAACTTATTCCTAACTGTCGGCACTATTCGGGTCAGACGAGGCGTAAAGAAACCCTCTTCCTCATCTGACTTACAAGATACGGCCGAAACGTACTGCCATTTACGCTGGGTTTTCGCGGACCCATAATTCTCCGTGATGGCGTGGGGAGTTAGTGAAACATGTGTGGTAAATGTCTGGAGCATGTGTGGTGTTTGTTTTTGTAAAAGAGTGAGCTATAGAATGAAAAGCTGCAGAAGTCTGCTGCGTAGAAGTACTGCGAGACAAAAGAAAATGTCCCGCGGGAAATTCGCTAGATTCTGGTTCCGGTTCCACGACCAATCATATAATAGTTTATGCGCAGTACTTGTACGTTATTAGGTTTTACTGTGAGCGGTTTTCGCTAAACATTTGCAAACTCCTCAGAGGAACGAAACAGCGGTCAGGGACATGTAGAAAGCATGACATTAAAGTATAACTTCTACACTTTCATATGCAAAAAAATATTTTAATTAATAATATTAATTTTATTAATAATCTTATTTCGTTGCAAATCTACAAGCATCTAAAAAAAGGTATGCAAATAGGATTTCCGTCAGTCTTTAAAGGGTGAACTTTGACTGTGATAGGTGTAAAAAAAGTTCTAATTAAATTATTAAATTATATTATAGTCACAATGTCTCACAATTTCTTTCAAATGCATTGGTTTGTTATAAATATTAAAAAAGAATGAAATTAAACATTTTGGATTTAAGCATTTTTACCAATGAAATATCAATTTCACATTATTTTGCTACAGACTTTTGCATAAACTGGTCCATTATAGAAGACTGCGTTGGATAAACTGGTGTAGGTTCTGCATAGAACCGGCTTTATATAATATTTTGTTTTGGCAAATTGTGTGTATGTGTGCATGTGCCACAAACATGCGCGCTTTCAGCCCTCCCTCCAAATATAATTGGCTGACACCGTGAGTCTGATTGACAGGAACAGACAGGTGAAACGAATGAGGCTTATCTAATTATATTTTTGTGTTCTTTGAATTAATAGTCTATTTTTATTAGATTAAAATAATTTATTATTTTATTCTTACATAATGATTTAATTACTATAAGCTTTATTTAAAAAAAAATAAAATAGAGTCGGCTCTTCAGATAATTGAGCCGACTCCTATAAAACCCGTGCAATACACCAGCTCATTCCCTTTCGAGCCATCACGAGACCACGACCCATCACGACACCACCTCGACTCCAAGTCAAAATGGACAAATCTGCAGATCAGGTCGATTGTGTATCGGGATATATACACAATGTATCTCCAATTCTAATCTCAAAAAAAAATAATAAGTATTTCAGTGCAACCTTGCAAATTTCGAGAGAAAAATACCACCGTACTGTGGTTTTTGCATTAGAAAAATACAGCGCCTTTGAGTCTGCGGCAAAAAACAAGACTCCAATTAAGATGATAAATGTGAAGAAGGCCATCAGTAAGTAACCTACACCTTACATAATTTATTATTTTTTTGTACAATGTATTGTGTAGTCTTGTAAAGTGACAGCTGACTAAATGTAAAAAGCCAATAATTATTGTTTTTGTCCTTTTAAAATGCTCTAAGACAAATTCTAAAAATGTGTTGCTATTAGGTACAATATAAGTATAATAGTACACTAACGCAATTCAACGTCAAATCCTGGTGGGGCTTGTTCTAATATATTAAATAAATGTAATTTTAAGTTATTAGAAAAATGTACTTAATTCAAAAGAACCAAAAAATATAATTGGATGAGCCTCATTCGTTTCACCCGTTCCTGTCAATCAGACATGCGTTGAAGGCTGAACGCGCGCATGTGTGTGGCACATGGACACACTTTACCAAACAAAATACTCATATAAAGCCGCTTCTATGTACAACCTACACCGGTTTATCCAAGCAGTCTTCTATAATAAACCAGTTTATGAAAAAGTCAACGTCTTTAACGAAAAAATGCCAAATTGATATTTCATTGGTAAAATGTTTAATTGCATTGTTTTATATTTGTTACAAACAATGCATTTTTAAAGAAATATGAGTATAATTTTATTAGAAATGTTTTCACACGTATCACAGTAAAAGTCAAACATTTATTATTTAAAGAGCCGGCTGTTTTAAGTGAGCTGAGTCAAATGAAAATGGTCTCCGCTCTCTAATGAGAGGACTTGAAACAAGTGCGGTTCATTCACGGTCACGCCGGTCTGGCTCTCTTGCCCAATTTAAATTCTGCATGTACTCACGCCTTTGAAGGCCTCAGCACTTTATGATGCCCACAGCAATGAACTTAAATGTTTAATCTAAATGTTTAATCTAAATGTTTAATCTAAATGTTTAATCTAAATGTTTAATCTAAATGTTTAATCTAAATGTTTAATCTAAATGTTTAATCTAAATGTTTAATCTAAATGTTTAATCTAAATGTTTAATCTAAATGTTTAATCTAAATGTTTAATCTAAATGTTTAATCTAAATGTTTAATCTAAATGTTTAATCTAAATGTTTAATCTAAATGTTTAATCTAAATGTTTAATCTAAATGTTTAATCTAAATGTTTAATCTAAATGTTTAATCTAAATGTTTAATCTAAATGTTTAATCTAAATGTTTAATCTAAATGTTTAATCTAAATGTTTAATCTAAATGTTTAATCTAAATGTTTAATCTAAATGTTTAATCTAAATGTTTAATCTAAATGTTTAATCTAAATGTTTAATCTAAATGTTTAATCTAAATGTTTAATCTAAATGTTTAATCTAAATGTTTAATCTAAATGTTTAATCTAAATGTTTAATCTAAATGTTTAATAAGAAACGAATAAAAACCTTCTCTTGGGTTTTGTGATAACTACCTAAATATTAACACGTTTGGATAAACTGCATTTGAAGAGAAGGCTAATGTCATTTAAATGAAAAGTGTGAGATTTATAATGACCTGTAGCCATAAAAGCCAGCCACAAGGGGTCTCAAGGTGACTGAATTGATATGTCCTCACTCATCATGCGATTCGTTGGAAATCTTGACCCACAGTTGCCGTACCTGTTACGGGGCGGGCGGGGATTTAAGCACGCGAACATGACAGAGTAACGGCGTAACTTTTAGGTTTAACTATTTAAAATATCTTTAAGTTGACAAAATACTGTTGTAAAAGTGATTAAAATAACAGTCAAAAAGTTACAATAGCTTTTAAACATAGTTTGAAGCTAAATGTGACAATGTTGCTTTTTCAGCGTGAGCCTTTACACAAAACGCCCCATATATAACAAACATCCTAATTTGTTTAGAAGCTAAACAAAACGGCTATGTGCACGGCTTCTTTGTTATTTTGCCTGCATTCAACCAGTGGGCTTACTGCGCATGTCACAGCATAACATGATATCCAAGCACGTAAAATAATCTAGCCCCAAGTATTATTTTTGTAATTATAGCTTAGAACAATAACATAATCTACCAATCGTAAATAGAAATTTCGAATAATTGTGCAGCCCTACTTTATCAAGCATGAGTTATAATGATGATTACTTTATAATGTTAAACAATTCTGTTTTAAATAACTGCAGTATTTTTGAACAAACATACCTTTGTTTTCAACATTAACAATTAGTTTTTTTGGCATAGAATTGGTATATTGCAATGATTTGACATAATGTCACTGGATTAATGATTAAAAATTCGCCTTTCATCAGAGGAATATAATATGTATGCATGTAGTTTTTATTTAAATAATGAAATGCACCTTATTTCACAACAGGCTTTCAGGACAAAGATGACTATGATGTGCAGTGTCTCCGGCAGACCACCATCCAAGTAACGGAGATTCCCTTTCCTACAAGCCCCGAGAGAAACGTCATCGATTACAATTGCTGATATTAAAAATATGAACTCCAACCAATTGGTAAGTATAGACATTTTAATGGTTTTATTAGTGCTGGGCAACAATTAAAGAATTTAATCGCACAAAGTTTTGTGATAACATTATATAAATTTAGTAATGAATTCAAATTATGTTTATTGCATACTTATTTTGAACGTACTGCTATAAACAAAAGTGCAAACACTTTAAACAAATAAGGTGCTTTTACAGCAGTTAAAAGTTAGTAGCAGTTGAAATATTTCTTGTAAATCTCAACTTTAACATTAATGTAATCAAATTAAATATTAAACCTAAAATATTTGCTACTGCCATGGCATTTATATTTCTTTTTTTTTATTTGAGAAAAACAAGTTATGTCCAGAGCCTCGATTTTAACATAACAATGTAAACAATATAAATGTCTGTGTAGAACCTTGAAGCCGCAGTTAGGGTCAGGGTTGGGTCCTGTTGGTGATAAAAACTGTGACACGCTTAGAAACTATAATTAACAAATCTCAACTCCGATGTGCGTTTGGTAGGTTTATTGCAGATTAAATAATACAGCTCAGCAGATAAATGGATATAATATGTATACATAATGTATAATCTCAGACATTTAGATTGCTTTGCTGTTGGCTTTGCGGTCAACAAAAATTGCGGCTACCCGTACCTGACTCTCAACCACCTGGTGTAAAGTGCACTCCTTTACAGACCTACGTGCCTGCGCTCCCATGAGCTCCGCCACAGTGCACCTATGTCATGTTTCCTACAGTCTTTGTGTTCATTAGTCGGAGCATGCGAGGGCAGTTCCCGCTGTTCATCAATATGTGGCGGGACGTGTCTTTTGTGTTTAGTTTAAAACGGCTCAGTGCGTGTGTGAATGAGAGTGCGTCTGTCTCCCCGGTGTGAGTCCCTGTGGAGCAGCGGATGAGTGTGGCGCGAGAGATGAACCGTGACCAGTGCAGTTGGATATGTGTTGTGTTTTCTTGATTCTAAAGGCACTACAGATGACGTTTAAATTGCGTTCGTCTCGCACTAAAAGAAAGAAGTTGGCATACCTGCTTTTAACAGACTTGAATCATCAAAGCACTCCTGCCACGCTTTTCCTACAAGAATTGTATACATTACACTAGTTCAAACATGCTTTATGCAGCATACACCATTTTTATTTTTAGGAGTCAATCGAAAACAATGGAGAATCTAATTTCAGATGTATTTTGACATGCATGCAATTGCCAAATACCACATCTCTCTCAATTAAATAAAATAAACCTCCCAGTAACTTTGCTTTTTCAAATGTCTCTTCCCCCCTTTATTAAAGTGAAATACATTGTTAATGTATTAAAAATAACTCACTTTTTTTTCATTACAGATTACCAAACTGGAGGCTATGGTCTACACCATGGACGTCTCCAACACCACAGTCACCATAAGAGACAATGACTGTGAGCTAAAGACCTGCTTCCTAGCGGACCAGACGGGCACAATCGCGTTGTCATTGTGGGATGCACAAATCAACATGGTTGACCTTAACAAAGTGTACTTGTTCACAAATTTATCCACAAGACATTTCACTGACAAAATCTCACTCACCACTACACGATCAACTAACATAACACCCATTCACAAAAAAATTGCCATTACAAATACTGATGAGACAGAAACTCCTCCACCCACACTGCACACCGTAACAACAGAAATAACCGGTGCATCCATCACACTAAAAAAGCAATGCCCGAAGTGTCACACCCCTCAACACAACTTATCAAAAAGTGACACCTTTCATCGGTGTCCTTCTTGTAAAATATTACGAAAAGGTACAAGCTACCTTACAAAATGTAGTGGCTTTGTTACGATTCAGCAAGACAATGAGGAGGTATCACTATCCATTACCAATTCCATAATTACCAAATTTGTCAATCACAAAAATGACATCAACAATATGGACAACCAGGACATTGAGGAGTACTTCCTCTTAAACAGTCCAGTAACACTCACATTCACACATACCAAGCAAATAATTGATTTACACACACCCATATCTGAAAAGAAAAACATCTGCAGCAGTGACGAGGAACTGGCATCAATAATTATACACTCAACAGAAGATCCTCAAACACCCAACACACACAAAAAACATAAAGCAGTTTAACACACCATCAGAAGCTTCAGTATTTTTGTTCAAATTATGGTTTACACATGCAATGCTTTTTTTTATTTAATTGACAAACTATTTTTTTTCTCCAGACATTATAGAAATGTTTATTACTGCGGTTACAATGTTAAGAAATTGTTCTTTTATGGCCATGGAAACTTTTGTTGTTCAAATGTTTTTGTTAAAATTCTTGACTACTAAAAACGATAAATGTCAAATTTGTGTACTTAAAATTCTTTCTCCTTACTCCTTGCATATCAAAACTTCAGAGCAAAAGAACAAACCATCTAAATAAATACGATTGCATGTAAGCAATGCTTATTTTCAATCTCTGTGCATAAAACAAACAACTGTATTTTTGCTAGATGTTAATATTTGGTTCACCTCTTGGTCATATAACCAGGTTTGTAATAAAAGAAACAAAATACTACTGCACAAGAACCAGTAACAATACTTTCTTTTGACCTTTGCCACATTACCAAAAGTGCTTCTGAACTAGAAATGTTCCCAAAGGCAGTGCAAGAACATAACCATTTGTAGTAATGAACTTTTTTTTTTTTTTTTTTTTTTTTTTTCATTCAACATTCTGCTTATATGTAGGCTCCTGCTAACATGTCAGCCTTAGTTTGAGAAGTGACATTGTTTTGAAAAAGAGCAGTGATTTTTGGCTCATAAGTCAATGCAATACAAAGGCAATGGTGCAGTGTGATATCAGTCAAGGAACAGCGCATGTCTGTCTTGAGTTAATTTGCGAAAAGTTTCACTCGCATGTATGTTGATCCGAACATGCTAAGCACAATGACTGCCACTTAATGTTTGGGGACTGGTGCATGTTATTATTCCAAAACTTTGTAGGTCCACTTGTGCGCAGCTCTTGTATCATTGTGAGAAGACTGCATGTCAACAAGCTCGAGTGTAGCTACTCTTCATCGATAGAAGGGACCACTTCTTTTGCTCGCGTGGACAAATCCCCATCTGTAGCAAAAGTGAATCTGTCTTTAACAAATTGCATCACCTCACTAGGCAGTGTGAGACCATCTAGTCGACTGGCAAAGTTATCTTTCAGCTTTGTTAAAAAGTCTGTCATCGCTGTTGTGACTTGAACCGGAACTGTGATGCATTTACAAAGCGTTGGAAAATGCAGCATTCGCCCTGCGCTCAAGTCCGTCGCGAAAAGATCCAGTTTAACTCAAGTCTGTTCTACAAGATATTTAAATAATTTAAGCATTTGAAAATGTTACCCAGAAAGCACACAGCTGACATAAATTTGTCCAAAAAGCAGTTCAAATGTGCATCTGCTTTTTTGCTTGCATTCACAAAGGAACACTTTTATCTCCTCTATTAGCTCACAGAAACGCTGAGTGCGTTGCCTTTAGACAGCAATCGAACGTCATGGTGTTCAGACACGTCAGAGAGCAGCTGGTGAAATACGCAGTGTTGGAGGCTTGATGTGGAGCGAATAAAATTTATTGTGGCCATTACACTGTCCATTGTTATTAGATGCCCGCTAAGTTTTGCGCACAACACTGCACAATGCACTGCAAAGAAGTCATCCGCGGTGCAACAGCTGACCAGTCCATTCACTTTTCCTGTCATTGACGTAGCCCCATCAGTAACAAGCATGCAACGTGCGTCATTTCCAGCTCAATGTCTCGGGAAAAAATCTGCAATTGTGTTAAAAACATCTCAGCAAGCAGTCTTTTACAGTTTCTGAGTCTGTGAATGGTCGTTTTTTCTTTGCCAAAATCCAAGATACACGAAAGTGAGGCTGCAGTGGCCTTTTCTTGTGCTGTGCATGACCTTACTATTGTAGTGCAGATGCGGCTGTAAGATGCTAGCTGACTCTGAACTTTTGCTGCTCTCTCTTCCGTTCCTTCAGGAAAATTTACCTGAAAAGTGCGCTGCTTCTCCTTGTGGTGCCTCCGAACCTTGTATTCTTTTAATACCACAACGCATTCGTTGCAAATTAAGCACCTAAGTTTAAAGTTCGGGCTTTGGGGTAAAATAAATCAATATTTCTCTGTCCAGACCAGGCACAGTGTTGCATTCACGTGCCGTACTAGGGAAGAAAATTTAGCAGACTTAACAAAACTTTTTTTCTTTGCTTTTGCCTGATAGTGGTGAGGCCACTAGCTTGCATTATAGACAATATATATATATATATATACAAACCCTTGTTTTGCTTTAGAGAAGAAGCTTGTGAAAATTAAATTCAAATTAAAGTAAGACAATAACTAATCTTCTACTGCCCTCAAAGATTATTATAGTTTTACATGTTTCATTAGTTTTTATTTTCTTTTACTTTGTAAATTGATTTTGGTCTATTTTTAAATACTTAAATAAAGTAATTTCTGATTCTTTTTTTATTTCCAATTTGCATTTGTCAAAAGTTCATATTTAAAACGGTTCAGAAAAAAAACTTTTGTATAATGACTGAACAAACTACTATTACTATTTTTAATAATATGTAAGTGCTTTACTGCGTATGTCTACAAGGACATTGACGTACCCAAAAAAACATGGCTGCCATTGGCTAATGAACACTTTTTCCCTTGAGCACAGAGGTACTGAAAAGAGCGGGAGTATAGCTCAGTGGTAGAGCGGGCGTTCTTGGACCCATGGGTGGCAGGTTCGATCCCTGCTCGAATCAAACTAAAATTTCATAACATTCTGTTCTCCCCCACATATTGTTATTGTGTCCTTTTTAGCAAGACACTTAACTAACATTACCTCCAATGAAGTTCTTTAACACTGGTAAATATTTTAATGTATGTAAAGTGCTTTGAATGCCTATTATGGTAAGGTTACAGATTGTAACCAAACCAGTTTCAAAATGTTCTCTGTTGTCTGATTAGCATGCATCGTGTATTATGCAGCGTGTGTCTCTAAAGATGGGTGCAAACTTTTATGGAGATTGAACTAAAGGTGGCACTATAAAATGAACAAACATGAAAAGGGCTATAACCACCGGTTGTACATCTCTCTAGATATGCGAGTTTGTAGTGAATATCTATTCAAGAAATGCTCAGATTTTATTCAGATAAGCACATTTAACATATGACATTACATTTGGCAGTAGTTTTTAGCTTTAAAATTCACATTTAATATCACATTTTGTCAGTGTTTATCAATGCCATAGACTTGTGCTGGCTGTAATACTACTGTTGTCCTGTAGATGGGGTCTTTGATGCAGGATTAGAAATGTACTCTCTTGTGTTTCTGTTACGAGTTTCACTAGGTGTAACTGCAGTAACAAATGATTTATTTTTTTTTGTCTTTTGGGTTCATTACTCTCAGTTCTCTTAGTTGACAGCCCTGGAAAACAGAATAATGAAATCAGAGAGTGAAAGAACGAACCACCAGCTTTATATCCAAATCTCTGTATCTTTTTTTATTACAAGTTTATCAAATCATGGTATAACACAATAACATTCCCTTTAGTGTAAACATGTTTCATTGTTGAAGTCTATTGATTAGTTTCAATTTAAACACCTCAAGAAGTTTCTCTTTACTCTTCACAAAATAATCATGTCTTAGCAAAAATCCACATCACTCTTTCATTAAAGTGCAGTAATATAAGGACTTAAAGCTATACAATTACATATATCTACATATATGTTTTCTTATTAACAGAAATCCACCA